>CM069296.1:42650000-43057500 GCA_035609425.1 Epinephelus awoara | reverse complement strand
GAGCTCAAATTATATTTGTCACCTCCAGACAGATTTATCCCCGCCGACATCTGGCAGTGACACCAACTCACTTAAATTATGGGTGAATATTCCCTTTTGTGGAATGAAGACGAAAGCATCAGATAATCAGAATGACAACGTGGAGTCACAAACAAAAATCAAAAAACAGCCAGGCCTACATCCTATTTCACATTTCTATTTGGTTATGCTAGTTTTAAAAGTTGAATCACGTGTGGCCTGCCTGCGAGCTCTGCCATCTTCTGAAAATGTCTCTTATGTTTCAACCATCAACCTCTCGCTGCCCAAAGTGGTGAAGAGTCAGCTGCAAACTATCAGCCGACTGTCTTTTCATTAATATTCATGTTACTATTTTAACTTCTGCCTGCCCATGTGTCAGTGTACAAGCTCTGGGCATCAGGCCATATGTGCGTGCATATTTTCTGTGCTCATACCTCAATATGTGTGTGTGTGTGTTTGTGTGTGTGCGTGTACTTGTATATGTGAATGTTCAGGCCCTGGCGGAGGGACAGACGGCGCCCTGGGAGACTGCCAAGAAGGACGAGAACCGCAACAAGAATCGCTATGGCAACATCATCGCTTGTGAGTACTGCAGTGACATAGATGGAGGACCCATGCAGAACTTCCTGCTGCTAATGATTCTGGTGTTGATGTTGATTAGCTCAGTTTGAACTTTAGTTGAGCTCCGTGAGGTTTGGTGTGGTTTGGGTCAGTCTGGGTTGGTTCAGTGTGGTTTATTTCAAGTCATTTAGTGTAGTTGGTCTGCTCTGGAGCTGCTTGGTATCTCTCTTTAACTGAGTGTGACTTATAATCAGAGATCTTTCTCCAGTAAGCGTCCAGCCTGACTGAAGCTTGGTTTGGTTTGTTTCATTTTTCATGGCTCGTCCATACGCTGTTTAAAATAACAGAGGTAATCACTCATGACGTCACCTGCTGGTTTGTGGAATCACGTTTTTGAAGCTTTAAGTTTAGCATTTTGACAGTTGCCATCTTGGATTTTTGGAGCCAGAAGTGACCAAATTTGGGTTAGAGGGTGGAGCTAACCCTAATGCTACCTGCTAGCTTGGTTAGCACAATACAGTTACAGCTTTAGTTAACTGTAATAATGTTAAAGCTTATGCAAATTTTCACCAGCAAAAAAAAAAAAAAAAACAGGCTTAAAGCAACTTAAACAAAATGTACTTACCAGAAAAACTGAACATCCGCCTCCTTAGAGTCTTTTAGTACAACCAACTGCCAGCCTCAAGTGGCCATTCAAATAACTGCAGTTTTTGCCACTTCCTGTTGGCTTCATTTTTCATCCCTAGTAATTGCCACTTGGGCTGCTCACATCTGTTGGAGGATAGCCACAGAGACAGATTGGGGCTGGGTACAGAATCTTAACTCCCTCTTTGAATATTTCCTAGTTTTAATAATAATCTTCAAGTACTTCACAAGTCACAAGTCACAAACAATGCAGTTTTGTTATTGATTCAAAGTTAAGACAGTGTGCAGGACCCAGTATCAAAACTACAAGAGAGTTCTGTCGACACTAATTCATTGAACTGACTGCCGAGGAGAGAAAAAGCCAAAATCCAACCACTGGTTTAATAAAACATGCTGAGGTACCAGGTGCACTGTGTAAAGAGACTGCCCTTCAGCTGGAGGACACAGGTCCAAACCTCTGTGCTGGCAACCATCTGCCCTACTGAAGTGTCCTTCAACAAGTCAGCGATGACTCCCTCCAGCTCTGGGTGTATCGTACTGTTGGACGTAACCACCTGCTGAGAGCCAGATGCCAGCAGAACTTGGTTTTGGTAAACGAATCAGTGAGGAGAAATACACTCCACACTTTTAAGGGATAACACTTTACTTCAGTTGACATTCACACTACCTCTGACGTAGAGATTCAGTTAAAGCTAAACAGGTTGTTTGATAGAAAATAGAATATAAAAATGCATATTTAATGAGAGTCATATTTTTTTCAAAATATAATATCAAAGTGCATTCACACTCATTTCCTGAACTTCTGTGAGTCTGATACAGGAAACTACTGTGGTGAAAAAATAACTCAGTTTGCAGAGAGGTTTTATTTCCTTCCTTTCCTTCCTTTATTTTTTCCTTCCTGATGATCAAAGCCTGCAGCCTCTGTTTTATTCACAGAGACTTTTGTCAGAATGAAGCTTCATTTTGGAGCAAAGGCTGGCTGCTGTAATGATGTGCAGAGTGAGGCACATGCTGCATGTAGTACCACTGTGTGTGTGTGTACGTGTGTGTGCGTTTGGCCATTAGAGTGTGAATTAGCATTTGAATATGATGCTGTGTAATATGTCAAGTGTTTGCTGTGATGTCATGTGCACTAATGATGCCTGATTGTATGTTGTGTGTGCGTGCGTGTGCTTGTTAGGCCACCTCCGGCCTCTATTAGGAGAGAACGGTAGAAGCAGATTGTTTGGTTGAAGTTTTATTGGATGAGTGTGTGTGCATATTTGCATTTGTCTCTGCCATTAGACCCACATGCACACACATGACGGGCATAATCCAGAGGACTGTGCTTGTGTGCAGACCGTGTGTGTGTGTGTGTGTGTGTGTGTGTGTGTGTGATTGCACGCACAGATCCGTGCGTATACACAACCTCATTATGAGGGTTTAGATGTCAAGGCAAAGACATTGCACTAACCTGAAGGCTTTAAAATGAAACATTGCACTGAAATGAAATAGCCTGTCAAGGACTTGATAGCCAACAGGAATTATGATAAATTTGCTATTAGTACAAATCCTTTAATTACAAGGGCCTGGTAATGGAAACTGTCCATCTTGCTTGCTGTGATTGTACAAAGGCTCATTTTCTTGAGAAAATGTTTTAAAAGGCCCCTGGGGAAACGACTTTGTGCGCTGTCTTTATTAGAACAAGAAAATGTGGGGAGACAGGCAGACCGACTGGCTGCAGCTAAAACTTTAAATATGGGTAAAAGGGTCTTCTGTCTTTTTTCTTCAGTTAGATTGAACTTCAGTTCCCCTTTTCAACAGTGGATTTGCCTTCTGTTTTGCAGCTTGAGAGCAACAATCACCGAGCAAACCGCCTCACAATAGGATCAACTGTCTCCAACACACTGTGTGGTTCTGCTATGGGACCATGTTCCCTCGCCACCAACCCTAATCTTCATTCTCACTATCTTATTAATATTTGCTTTAATTATTCAAAAATTGTTTTATATGGCACTTTACTAAAACAGTATTTTCTAGGGATGCACCGACTGTAAAATTCTGGGCAAATACAGGTGTTTAAAATAAAACAGTGGCCAATTATTTATTCCCCTTTTGTGCCAGAGAAATCTTCATTATAAAGAAAATAACTGAACTGGTATAAAGTCATTCAGCCTTTAATTACACTGTCTTTGAATAAGCACAAATTCAACCATACAAATGTATGAAACAACAAACAATTCTCCCTCAAACAGCTGTATTTATTTAAATTTCTTGCCAAAAAGTACATTTTAGAGGATTGCATCTTCTTCTGCCTGTTTGCGGCCGATAGTCTGGGCTTTGCTTTTTAAGCTGCACAAAACTGATGTCATCTTATTCACTGATAGGCCGGCTTGGCTGAGGTGAGCACAACAGCGTGACGGCTTCAGGTTTAATTCAAACAGAAGAAGAGGTACAAATGACTAAATGTTAACTGGTTAAGGTCTGGTATCGTCCCCTGGAAAATCACTTTGGTCTCCACTCAGTTACAGCACCTCTAACCCAGGCAAATACTTGAGCCTCAGCAGATCACGATGAGTGGAGCTAAATTTGTGGCCCGGCTTTACGAGGCTTAAACCAAAACCCGAGATCTGACCCTAAAAGTCCCCTCAGAGGCAGCTGTGATAATCTCTCCATCCTTGTAAGGACATTTGACTTTCTGTGGCTTCTCTGTCACACTTATCTTTCCCTCCTCTTTCTCCCCTCTGCACACACCAACACGTTCTTTTCACTACCCATCTCTCCATCTCTCTCCAGCGCAGTTTGGAAAGGGCTGATTTGAGTTGAAGTGTTAACACACTCTTCCTCCGGCCATCTGCCAAACACAAACGGTTGATGCCATGTTTCAAATCCCTTTAGCACACTGAATAAATGTTAATCTACCAGCCTCCTGTCCCCCCGTCTCCTCCAAGCCTCTCCTCCTCTCCTCCTCTCCCACCTCCCCACAAAAATCTTTTCTCCCCCCATCTTGTTCCCCTTTCTTTCTTTCTTCCCCTCATTTTTCCTCTCTTCCAAACTAACATTTATCTCTTTATGTGCTTCAGTCTTATTTTTCTTTCTCTCTTCTTTCACCAAGTATTCTCACCTTCCTGCTTTTATTTTTTCATTTCTCCTGCTCCACCTGCTCTCCTCCTTTTATGCTCACCTCTTTTTTTCTCTCCTGTCCACCACCTCCTTTTCGTTTCTTCTCGTTGTCCTATTTCTCTCATTTTCCTGAATTTTTAACCTCTTTTCACCTTCACTTTCAATCCCTCTCTTCTCTTACAGTACCTTTCAGTCCCACGCCTCTCCCCTTTACTCTGCTTACTCCTCTCTCCTCTTTCTTTTAGCTCTTCCTCACTTTTTCTTTCTGTCTTTCCTCCCCTTTTCTCTCCATCTATCCATTCATCCTGTCTGATTAACTCTGACAGTATATGGGTTGAGGCAAAGCGCAGCAGTGTTTCCTCATTACAGGCATCTGTCTGCTTCTATTTCCTCCTCCCTCCTCTCCTTCCCCTCCTCTTCGCTGCTCCTTCTTCTTCTTCTTTTTTTCCCCGTCTTCTCCTTCTCAGCCCTCAGTTCATAGACCAACCTTCCCATATGGTCATTTATAATTCAACAGAAGCATGCCTTCAAAATAAACAGATTTATTGGCGAGCATTTACATATGTGCAAAGTAGGGGTATGTGTGTGCTTGTATTTAAGTGCGTGTGCGTGTGTGTGTGTGTGTGTGTGTGTGTGTGTGTGTGTGTGTGTGTGTTTATCATCAAGGAGAATTAAGGTGAGGTTCTTGTTTTTCTGCCTTTCTGTTTTCTATCGGGCTATTTGTGTGTTTTTTATCCTGTCAATCAGCTCCTGTTTGTCGGTATGTGAACAGTAAACAGTCGTATTTCCATTTTCAACTTATTTCAACATTCATCTTTTCGTCCTTTGATTGCTGACTTCTGCGAAAACAACAAAAAGTAAATTATATAGTGTTTCTATTTGAAATGATGTCATATGGTGTAATTGGAAAAGCAATATTATATTTCATCCCCTGACACTTTCAAAATCGTAATTGTTTCCCACAGAAAAGTTCTTTAGATTAGTTTTAGCTAGACAAATATGAGTTGCAATCTAATGCCAACTATCATTGGCTCTTTTACCTCCATTATGATTCAAACGCAGTCAGCACTGAGTTGCTTTTCTGTCAAGCTGCATAGAGAGAACAACACGAGGTGTGAAGTCACCATGGTGTTTATTTAATCTAACATTCAGACAGTCTATCTAACCTCTGCATTTGTTATGATCATTGATTTGCTCATTGATTTCTTCATACTGCTTCTTTTTTTCCATCAGTGGGAATACTGTGCAATAAACCTCTGAAAATTCAGGGTTTCTTTATTGAGTAGAATATATTTCTCTCAGACAGGCAGTCAATTGTTTTAATGTCTTTAAGTCATTTAACTCTGGAGGATTTTGATTCCCTTTCGCCCCCCTCAAAGCTGCTGCCAAAAACAATGTGTCTTCCCAAATATAGATATACCCACTTTTCTGTTGCATGCTTGAGCAAAGTGCTGCACTTTTGCTCTCCCCAAGAGGAGCTGATTGAAAACTCAAAAACTCACAGACTACAAGAAATAACATATAGAGCTTATATTAGGATTCCATTGAGTGTTTGAGGAAGGGCTGTCTATCTGTCTGCCTGCTGTATTTCCTTTTCATCCTTTTTAGTAGTTAGTGAACTTTATTTTCTCAGCTCCTTTTCTGTCCTCTGCCTTCACAAGTCTGTCTCTGCCTCTCATTAAGTTCCCTGCCTAAAGTTATGTTAAGGGTAAATTAAACCACCCCGGTCTCACTCTGAAGTCGTTGATTATCGGCGCTTCTGCATTGACTTCCAGCGTCAGACAAAAAAAGCTGTCTTTTCACATTGATATAATATGTGGGCAGTAGCTGTTATTGTTTGACAGTGCCCGATGGCATGGGGGGGGGGGCGGGACGACTATGAAGTTTAGGGGTGAAATGTCCAAGTAGGATGGGCAGGAGGGTTGGTGTATGGGTCCAACAACCATCGACTTTCACCCAGGAGACTGCCAAACCAAATTCTTTTTTCCTGCACCCAACTACGTGCTTTTGTTGCGTGAATCCAACCACATGCGTCTGTTGCCTATACGGAACCATGTGCGTTTGTTATTGAAGGAAAAATGCATCAATTTGCCGTGTTTTATCGACGTAGTGTGTTTTTTAAAAGGGGCTGTATGCAAACTGTACATTTCCTGTGAAAACGCAAGTGTATTCTGAAAACAGACAATGCATGTAACAGGCTGAAGTTGACACGGCGTCCCAGAACGTCAACAACCAACACACCCAGGGTACCTTGCACGTTGTATCTTAACGTGGAAAGTCCATCACCGCATGTCGATATGTGACAAAGACAGAGTAAGAATGTGTTGATGAAACCAGGATTTCAGAGGTAACAAGGTGCATCAAGTTAGGGCTGCATCCTAAAAGTCTAAGATTCGACGCATCAGTCAGAGACTCTTTGGTTGACTGAGATTCTCCAAGTCAAGCAGTTGTTCTTGTTTTAATGCCTTCACACTGGTGATAGCCGTGGCCAGAGGCATTATGTTTTCGGCTTGTCCATACATTTATACGTCCCGTTCCTGTTAAGGCAATGGAATTTGGCACAAACATCCCCTGTGACTCAATGATAAACTGATTCGATTTTGATGCGTCTCATTTTCATGAATGTTAGATCACAGGAATACCTTGTGAGAATTCCTTCAAATTTGACACAAACATCCCTTAATCTCAACAGTGAACCGATTACAAAGGTCAAGGTCATTGTGACTTCATATAACATATGCTGCTGGGTTGAAGATCTGTATGAAGCAAAAAATGCTGTTTAACATTTCAGATGTGTTGTTTGCATTGTCAGCACGCATTAGCGCAGAGGGCTAAGTTTGCGTGTTTACATGAGTGCTGCTTACACTCTGAACATCTTACCCAACTCTGTTCAAACTCTATATCAACATCAACGTCAACTCTATATGTCCCTGGAGGGCAATTAGTTGCACAGCAAGTAAAAACATATGGAGAGACATAAGAGAACACGTAAGAATATAAATATTCAGCAGTCGGGGGGAGTTGGGGAACCACATAGAGTCATCTCATCATCACCATCACCATCACCATCACTCATGATCAGGACAAGATAACAACCAGCCAGAAGAGCAGCCTCAGTACTAAGTTTGACTCTTCCACTGCCCTGCATTCAAAAGAGCAATGGCAGTAGGAATGAAGGCGTGCTTACTGTGTGTTTACTATACAGAAAAAAGGGAATGAATAGTCAGATATTTGTGTTGAACAGCCAAGCCCCACTCAACTGTCATTATTCTGAGTTGGATACAGACCTAGATAGAAAATCTGAGAGGAAAATTATTGGTTATCCTGAAGCTGTAGGACTTCCCTAATGTACAGAGACAAGAAGAAAAAGTTTGCAGAGGCAAATAAGAAAAATGACCTTTCTGTTTTGGAAGATCTGAGCTGTCACACAAACACTCAGGCTCATCACTGTGTTGGTGTGTGATTGGCTTCCTTGTGAAACAGCTACTGTACACTGGATGTCTGTACAGTGAATGCATTGGTTGTTTGTGGACACAGAGTGCAGCGTTCTGCATGTTTTCCTTAACTCCTCTGTCTCTTTCTTCTTCTTTTTTTCTCCCCTATATCCTTGTCTGTCTTTCTTCTTCTTGCCTCCCTCCTTATCTCCCTGATCACTCCCCTCTCTCTGTCTCTGCCCTCTCTTCATAACTTAATCTATTCACCATATTCCCTTGCACCTGTCCAGCCTCTCTTCTTTCTTCACCTGTTTTAATGTTGTTTCTTCGCTTTTTGACTTCCCCATACTCGTTCTCCTCTGCCCCTCTTCTCTGTCAGGAATCTCTACCTTCCCCTGTCCATTTCTGTCTCTAATACACATGCACAAACTCACCCAAAGCCCCCTTTCCATTCACTTATGTGTACCAGTGTACAGGTGAATGAGAATCATTACACACGCTGTCGGCCTTCGCCAGGCGGTGTTACTACGCGCACACACCCTTCACCCAGTGTTAGACCTCCGAGCATCGCTGGTATAATCAGAATCCCCTCCTGCATCATGTTGCTTCTCATTACAGTACAGGTTATGTGTATGGTGGTGGTGTGTGTGTGTGTGTGTGTGAGGGAGGTTGAGGGCATCTTGTTTCTGTGAGGGTGTATGTGTTGTTGTGTGAAACAAACAAAGCCATGAAGGAAGGTTTTTGAAAACAAGTACAACTGTGTGTGTGTGTGTGTGTGTGTGTGTGTGTGTGTGTGTGTGTGTGTGTGTGTGTGTGTGTGTGTGTGTGTGTGTGTGTGTGTTAGCTTCGTATGCAGCTGTACATAGTGTGACTTCCCTCCTCCTTTCTTATGCTGGCGCAGATTCACAACACGTCTGCCGAGCTGCTCTGAAGTCAGAATGCCAACAAGTCCTCTGAAGTGTTTGACCAAAGAACCACAACAAATATTAGCATCCCCCAAGCTGTCACACACACACACACACACACACACACTGAATTATACAAATAAACACACACACTGTGCGTGCACAGCAGCACATAAAAATTTACTGAATAACGAAGTCCTATACCTGCAGTCTATACACACACATACACACACACACAGGCTTGTACAGATCACAGCAGTCTAGTTTGTGCTTGATTGCTTGCAGCAGTGCAGCACTGCTACAACATTATTCCACCTGCAGACCTGCGTTGACAAGATTTGTTTTTGTTTTGGATATGTCTCTCTTTTTCTTGTCACAAGCACTTTGTAAATGCAGTCTTATTTTAAAATAAATTTGTATTTCTAAATATCTAAAAAAAAAAAAAAAATGAAGCGTACACTCTGAAACAGATGGTACCTTGTTCTGAGCAAGAGCCCTAAACAGCTTCAGTGAAGTTAGTACGAAGAGTTTGTCCTGCATAATTAGTTTCATTTTGTAGACAGTGAGGATTTTCTGAAAGTGGAAACGCATTATATAAGTCTTTTAATTATATAAAGTAGCAGTATTATTATCTTAGTTCACCCATTCACACACACAATCGTACACTGATCTAATCAGTCACATGCACATTAGTACACCAACAGCCAGGGTTGGAGGAAATAACTGAGTCTTAATGTATCACGATGCGAATGTGAATAGTTCGGCATGGATTCACAAATCACAATCAGTTCATCAATTCAGCAGCTTTCTCACACAGGCATTTGATCTGGACACACACAAACCAACTCTAGGCAATCATACAACTTTGGAACTACATTAGCTCCTGATTCAGACCAAAGCAACACATCACTAGGGCCTCTGGTTTCGCAGACCGGGCGAGGCGGAGGCGCAGCACACCTGTGCTTCGCCAACTGGGTGTGGCCAGGCGGATTTTGCAAGTTTGGCACACCGTGCGTGCTGGCGCAGCTACTCCTCTTTCCCACCTCCGTCCCTCCCACCTGCGCAAGTTGGAAAGAGGGAGGAGAGAAGGCGTGCAGTGGGTTTTACACAGCCGATTCACATCACACCAATCAAATGAGCCCCTCTCCTCGCCCTTAAATGCGCCGCGCGAAGGCATAATGAGAGTTTACTCAATTCGCCATGGCAGAAGAGAGCAGCAGCGTCAGACAGCCAAACTTCTCCCAGGAGGAAACTGATGTTTTGGTCCGGGAGGTCCAAGCTTGCAGTGTCCGAATATACTGAAATGTGAGCAGACCTCCACGGGCTGATGATGCAAAGGCTGCCTGGGAGGAGGTCACCACAATTGTAAATCAATGTTGCGTTTCTCTCGTGCGCGCGCTCTCTCTTTCTTTCTCGCAGTCTCACTCTGTTTCTTTTCTTTTGACTTTTCTAAGATGACAGGTGCTGAATATATACTCCCTATCTGATGCTGCGGCTGCTTGTGGTTGGCTGAGAGGGATGTGAGCTCATTAGTTTGCAGCTGTGTTAATCAAATCAGGTTGGGTTTCCATTACGCGTGCCAAACAGATAGTTGCATTGAATAGTGGTTTTTGTGGGTATTTATTACATGATTAATGTGCGTGACATTCTGGAAACCTGCCTGTGAGGTTTTGGTGACGTGTGCGCACTGTCCGCCACTCAGCCAAACTTCCGCTACACCGGTTGGCTCCGCCTGCGCTGACAGTAGACCTGGTTTCAGCTGGCGAGCTTTTAGCGCACCTTCGGCAAAGCCTTTTGGCACGAAACTGTCACTGCGCCAAGCTGGATCTGTTGACACCTCCCCCTGCTGCGCCGCCGCACCCATCTCAGCGCACCTCGGTCTGCCAAACTACCAAACTGAGCGCACCTCGGGTTGCGCTGCTCGGAACTAGCTCTGCGCGGGGTTCGCCACTCTGCGCCACCCTGCGCCGCAGCGGGAAACTAGAGGCCTAGGTCTGAAAGCACCCTAAGGAGCCAAACACAAACCATACACAACCATGTTCCATCTGTGTGTGAGTGTGTATGAATGGTATGGTAGCCTGGGCCACCTGTGTGTGTGAATGGGTGAACGCTCTTTGTGTGGTCGGAAAACTATACAACTACAGTCTGTTTACCTTGTTTATTCCTCTCCTCAGAAATTATAGTTATGACAGACATCTTCTCTATAGTGGAAAACACTCAGACAGAAAGAGAAGGACTCTCAAGAAAAGACTGATTATGTTTGCCAGCCCCCCACCACCAGATGACTGAATGGTTTCTGTTGCAGCTCCCAGCAGGAGGGAAGCACACAGATAATGGTGATAATGAGGCTGATATTTGACGCCAGCGGCGGTATTATTGATACTGTTGACGGTGATTGCTGTTAATCATTGTTCCTCTTCAGAAGCGGTTGGGGGTAACAAAGACGCAGCAATAACAATACATGCAGAATTCTGATGCTGATTTTTAACAATTGGTGTTATCACCAAAAAAAAGCATCAGGTGGTGGAGGAAAGCAATGATTGTAGTTTTAATTAGAAGGTGGAAGATTACAAGTGATTATATTTCATGTGTCTAAAACTTCAGGGGGTTGTCAATTGGATATTCGTTGATAGCTGATAATGACAAGCTGTGATCGTTAACAGTGTGTGATAATTGATTGTTGATGAATGAATCAGAATTAATGAGATGTACTGCTGGCTAGACATTTCAAAGATACTCACTGAAGAAGGATTTTAACTTTCTTTTTAGCCACCCATCCAGTTCGACTAGACCTCTGTCAGAGCACATACCCTTCTCCTAATACCCTGCGGTTACAAGCCAGTAAAGTGGATCATCAAGCTGCTGTTGTGACAGTCTCATTTCAGATTTCTGTGTTTTGACCGGAAAGATGACACTCAGGAACAAGCTGAGCCCAGCTCCTCTAATTCACTTCTCTTATACCTAATGAGTCGCTGTGTGCTATCATACAACCACTTATATGCAGATAACTTCTCCTTCTCTGTCTGGCTTGTGAATGGCCTGCTGCAGGCGAACACTTACTGCCATTAGACTGAGGAGAGGATGTTCCTCAGACAATCAGAAATGGGACACTAATGAGAAGAGAGTGTCAATTGGTCAGTGGGAAAGAAGATAATTTGCTGTAAGAAGGGCTAACAGGATATATTTCTTCTGACCACAGGCTCATTAGGTGCTGAGGTGTTTCAGATGGAGACATAAAAAAGAATGACTTGCTTGTTCTGTCCTAATTTGTTATTTACTTTTTATGCCTCTGCACTGGAGAGCTGCGGCCGGAGACGTTATGTTTTCAGGTTGTCAGTCCATCTGTCCCATTCTTGTGAATGCGATATCTCAAGAACGCCTTGAGGGAGTTGCTTGAAATTCGGCACAAACATCCACTTGGACTCAATTACAAACTCATTATGTTTTGGTGGTAATAGGTCAAAGGCCAAGGTCAGAGTAACCTTGTATCCTTCTTATTCTTGTGAATGCAATATCTTCAAATTTGGCGCAAACGTCAACCTCAATTATGATCTGATTAGATTTTGGTGATCAAAGGTCAAATATGATAAAATGATGACGTGATGACATTCTATATCCAAAAGGTCAAAGGTCAACTTAACTTTGAAATCATAAAGTTCTGCCAAAACACTTTTCTGGTCATTATTTCATGCTATAGGGAAACATTTGGTTGGATACGGATTTGGTGACACTAAACTTCGGTGTCAGCCTTGAAGCTGTGGTGATTGTATAGATCGTCTGTGCTGCCAGGGTGAAGATGGGTGTGAAGCATCCATGTTTTGGAATTTGTAGCTTCATTGCAGCAACATCCATAGTTGTAGCATTGCGTACTGTCATGGCTACAGATGAATCTGACAGACAGATGTAAACTGCAGCTTGATGGGTTCATGAAGGCATAGAACCTTGGGGCAGTATTTCTAGGTTTGGATCAGCTAAAGAGCTTTACCGAGACCTGTGTACATGAACAACAACTCCACAGTGGACGAGGAACAGCTTTGTAAAGTTGAAATAAGGAATTTCCTGTACGATATCTCCTCACTTCACTACAAAAACCTAAATAAGGTGGCAGCTGGCTTGAAGAAATTAGCCAGGGAGCTGAGAGTGTCTGGTAAATGACCATCAGTAATAACAGCAAACTTATTGAATAGACCCTTTACGTCACAATGACATCAGTTTGTTTGCAGGAGGCAAAACACGACTCGTCACCACAGGGCTGTAGGCTACAAAGGAGTCTTCAAATGTGGTCTTGTGGTGTTATTGAGAGCCAGAATAGCGCACACTTCATATCAGGTTAGGGAAAAAGTATTTCCTGTTGTAGGGATGAATAATGTTATGTGTATTATCATATCCACCTCATCAGAAACTGGGAGGGATTAAGAGGAATATTGGATTTCGTGTCGTCCTCCTTTGTAAGATTGGCTTCCTGTGACATCATCCATCCACTGAGTGAGAGCATACTGGTCGGCCAGTCTGGTCCCGTTGGTCAGTGTTTAGTTATTAAAGTAACACTGGCGGTCCCAGAGAGTGAGTGACCTGACATGGTGAGTTGTCCGACGCTCTGCACTAAAATCAGATCACTGTTGTGATGTGTTGTCTGAGACTAAGTTAATGGTGAGTTACTTTATTCAAATTTAGGATTTTCTTTCCAGAATTTTGTTTTTTAGGGTGATGATGCCACAAAATATGACAACAGACATTCAAAGCTTCATTAGAAAACCTCAACAGAAGCGTTGAATGTTAAAAAACAACAACATTTGGTACAGTCCTGCTGTTTGGTTGTCTCTCATGGACAAAATGGATGCCAGACACATTTCCTTAGCCTCAGTGACACTTGCTATAGTTTAGTGTCACGATACACTGATTTAGTTCAGCACTGCAATTTTAAAGTGTAAAGAAGCTGCTTTTCTTTCTCTCTCCACCTTCCTCTTCCTCTCCCTCTCATTCAACTCTCTGGCTCTCTCTCTCGTTTACTCCAGGCAGCCTTCAAACAGCTGGAAACAGCATCTTGAGGTGTGTGTTTGTGTGTACAAGTGTGTGCATAAGTCGACAACATTCTGAGTTGTTTGACACATCAGCTGCAGGGAGCTCTGCTCTTAATAGGCTATTACACACTATAATACCCTCCAACACACACACAAACACACACACACAGACACACAGACACACACATACAGATGCGCATGCATGCAGATATGCAAACTGACAGAAGGGCTCCAAACACACATGCATACATAGTTCCAGTGACACTGGAACACACACATCACTTGAACACTGAAGCACTACTTTCAAAACTGCACACAGACACACACAAAAACCTTTCAAGACACATCTTATAGATGTTCCTGAACATGCGAGCATACAGGCGATCGGAGAAAGACACACTTTAACACACTTAACACGCTACTCCGTCTCACACATACACACACTCTTACACTCAATCACACATGCTATTAAATTCCCTAATGCCTTGAGCCGGGCTGACAGCGGAGTGTATGCCGTGAGTGAGTTGAGCTCCATAGGGAGTTAACTGATTAAGTATATCTGTGACAGACACAATCCCTGCTTAGTGGCTACTGAAAAAGGAGGCGAGGAGAGCAGGAGGAGGAGGAGAAGAGAGGAGCTGAGAGGGAAGGAGAGGATAGAAGAGTAAAACATCTTGTTCAGCACTTTCAGCTTGCTACTGTGAGTCTGTCTCTCTGAAACACCAGCTCCATCTGTTTATGTGGACATTTAACAGAGTTATGCCTGTTTACAGCGGTGTTAACGAGGAACTTGTCATGTTAGAGTGCTAGATTGTGTTTTAAACCTTTGTTCCTTATGTTTCTGTACATGTAAGTGTAATTACTGGTGCTTTATGAGGTGCAACTATCACCAAATGCCTTTAAGTATCAGGCTAATGCCATTTTAAACACTTGAGTGACAAGCAATGAAGGCAATGACATTGTGCTTCATATCCTAGGCCGGTGAATGCCAGTGATCCATAAACCTCCATCAACATCGCAGGAAATAATCAAAGGCAGAGGGTTTATTTTTTATGAAGGGGGTGTGTGATACAGTATTTTAGTGTCAGAAATCTCCCATCATGCATCTAATCTGCAGCAGTACCACTGTATGATGCTGTATTATGTGGCCTGGTCCCTCTCCAGCATTGTAAAATAAAACCTAATGGGCATATTGAAGCATTAAATTCTTCTCTCTCCAACAGTAAGCTCCGTTACACTTTCTTGCTATTTTCAGGCATCTGAAAAGACAATGGAACATGAATGAGGCAGTAAGTAGAGGTTTTCACTGCTTCATAGCTCAAGTGACCATAATTTATCTGCATGAGGCTGTTAAGGTTTTTGTTCGATATCAGTGACCCAGCAATTACTTTGTCCAGTGCTCTTGCAAACAAAGACCTAAGCCACCGGAGTTTCAGTCAGGTTATGTTTTAACTGCCAAGTTCTTTTCCCAAACCACAGAGGCTTTGTCATACTTAAGCAATATCACATGAGATACGTGTGACCAAATCACAGCCGTGACGATATACAGATATACAGTATACGGTTAATTAACAGCTGTATTTATATTTATAACACCTGTGAGTGATTTTACTGTTACAAGTCCCAGTGATGTTATACTCTAGATCAGCACTCTCGTCCAATCAAATTACTCGGCCGGAACTAACTGTTGTATAATGCTGTTATATATAGTTCTATCTTTGGCTTTCATATCACAATTTATTAAATAAATTATAATAAATAATAAATTATGTGAGGGGAGATCACTTTTTTAGGGTCATAGACTATGAAAAAGAAGGGCGATATGACGACTCCTTCAAAGTAAGGTCAAAATGTCTTGATCGCCCCCTGGTGGCTGGCGGCACTATACAACATAAACCCTGCCCCATCCATGTTAGCAGATGGCACAGGGGCCAAACTAATGCAGGATCTATACTTCTGCATCGAATAGACACTGTACATACTGCATAGGCCCTGCACAGACGTAGAGCCCATGCGGTACTCTACGCTGTAGCCTGAGCTACACCTCCCTAGAATACGTCGTCAACGCAGACCTCATGTTTGTTTCTGTGAGCTGAAACCATTTCCCTCAGTGGAAACAAAGCTTTTATTTACTTTAATTTCACAGATAAGAAACAATAAATTGCTCATCGCTAGGCTAATTTATACAATGTTAAATGCCATAGGCTTGTGCTAATAACGTTAGCATGTTATGTTTGTTTGGAAAACGTCTTTAGTATAAGACAGTTGTTACCTTTGTTAAATGTTGCTGTTGTTCCTGGCTTCATATAAGTAAAGGAAAAGTCTGCTAGCCGTTAGGCTAATTTATGCAATGTAAAATGCCATAGGCTTGTGCTAAAAACATTAGCATGTTGTATTTGTGGGGAAAATGTGTCCAGATACAGACAAGTGTTTGTCTGTGAATGCTGCGAGTTATAGTGAAGCTGGTTTATGTACTTGTGTTTGGAATTGTCCCTATTAAGCCATGTTTAGTGTGTGTTTAATGTGTGTTTCGAATCAACTAAACTTTAGAAACCGACTGGTGTTTTGGAGGTTTAACTGCAGCACACACACCACGGCACAAGTATGAATGTTCACAATAGTGTGGGCCATGTGCGCAGGCTCTGGCGTAGGCTCTGCATAGAGCTGACGCACAAGCATAAGTCCCGCTTATGATCAAAGTACACAACAAATACATTTTTCATGAAGATGATTTTTGTCATTGCAGGTAGTTCTTATCAAGCTGCCGCATGTTTCTTTTTCTGTTTGGTTTTAATTGACAGCTACTGTATGTGTGCCAATCAGTGTGCTCACAATCAGTGGCGCTGCTTGTGATCGTGAGACAGGTGTTTGGGCGGGAACTCTGCTACTGTAAGCTACTGTACAGACTCCAGTGATGTTGCTAGTGCAAGATTACAGCAGCTGTATCTGGGATATTTTGGCCTTTTTTTGTACAGTGGGAGTAAGTGAAGATACATACACCTTTACATACAGTTAATGTTTAGGGTAAGGGGGGGGGGGATCCCCAAAACCCTTATGCTAAATATAATTATCAAAAGAAAATGTCCTTTGTAGTGATAGAAGTAATATTTTCCATCCCAGGGTAGTTAAAAGAAAAAAAAAAGTAAAGTTAAGAAAGCTGAGGCAGAGATTTATTAGAGAAGTAAAAAGCCCTGCTCGTCTCTGATACGTACAGTTCAGCAAAGGTCATAGATCATTTAAATTTCCGAATATGATCCGAGTTGGGCCACAAGGGATGGAAGAATTCCATTAGTACTGTTTTCAGTGGAGGATTTCAGCATTATATAACCTAAGTACTTCTTGAATGTCTTTTTGCCTCATCAAGCGGGAACAATCCGGGGTAGACACTGGCCTTATAAAGCAATAAAAGGGCAATATATTCATGGGACTGGAGCATAATGACTCCATAGATTATCTCCTGCTCCAATTAAGATATTTCACTATATTGTGTGGGTCTTATTTTTGGTGATATGAAACCTCATCATGACTTTTGATCTTTAAGAGCAACCAATACAGCGGCTCCTGTTTGCTGTTGTGCTATGACAGCAGTCATTAGGCACCGGTGGCTTCTTCTCTATTTATTTGTGCGAGGCAGCCGTGTGCAGGCTCTCAGTACATACAATCTGATCTGATGTCTCCAAATTACAGCTCTCTGCTGCATTCGGCTGCCCCTGCGAATCTCTCCAAGATAAAAACACAGAAGTCTATTTTGTTTGGCCTTTTCTGGACCCCTCACGTTAACAAGTTCTCCCCAACAAAACTTTTACAGTGGCTGCCGGGGTAATGGCAAGACTTGGGAGAGGAGAGGATGGGAGGAAAAAAATGATGAGGCACAGAGAGAGAAATGGAACCAAACTAAAAGCAGTGTGTACAGAGGAGAGGAGAGGGGAGGAGAGGGGAGGGGGGAGTTGCAAGGTTATGAGGAGAGGGAGACTCAGCAGAGGAGTGGAGCTCATTAATGAGTAATGGGTTCGTGACCCTTCGCCCTTGGACACCACAGCTTCTGATGACTTTGTTGTTACTCCAGCACTGCAGATGCCCACATGAGCCTGAGTGCACATATCTGCTCTATATATCTATCCAAATCTAGATCTAGGAGGTTTGAGAATAATTCAAGTATATTGATCTAGAACTGGCAACTAGGCATCTGGCAACCACAGATATATAGTTACAACGTTGTGTACTATTGGTTTTAGCATTAGGTTTGTATTTTGATTTGGATTGAGGACACCTTTTTAAAATCAAGTTCAAGTGGTTGCTTCAAAGCGTTGTTGCTGAAAGTGCAGCCAATGGGCTAATGGTGGTCCCTAGAGACATTTTTATGCAGCCCAGAACACAACATGACATGCATACACTATAATTTAATCAATTGCTGTCTATTTCAAGTCTTTAACTTCCAACAGCTTACATCTGTTACACTACAAGAAGACTGCATCACACTCTGCCTCCCTAATAAGCGTCTGTCAGGTTCGGGATGGCAACTTGTAGGAAGCTACTGGTTTCATGGCAACAAATTATGTTCTGTCATCAGTGCTAGTGCTGTTAGCGATTTTTGTGGACAACTTGCAAAAACATTTTTCCTGTGCAGCCCTCAATCATATGCTGGCTCCCAAAAATAGCACTCAACCATTAAAACTTTAAGCCACTACAAACTTTGAGTTTGTGGTTCATTTTAGTTTTGTTGATTTGACAGAAGTTCAAATATAGTAGTGGAAAAAAAAGGACAACACAACAAAGTCCAGGACTTATTTTCAGCACGGTCCCTGATGTTCAGTCCTTTCACTACACAACAAGATGGAGACAGTCGTTCAACATTCAGTACAAGAGACATATGACCACAATGCACCACATTCTAGCAGCCTCTGTTTGAACATTGCTCACAAAGGCTTTATTGTACAAGGCAGATTGTTCCACTCCTTAACACCAGCATTGGTAAAAGAAAAGTTCACATCATGGTTTTGAATCTGTAAAAGTTCAGGTGAGCTCTAGTATTGTGATTATGAACATCTTCTAACTTCTTAAAGTAAATGTTGATGTAACTATGGTATCTACAATCTTGTGGACCATATTAAGTTGGATATGATGTGCTCTGTCCTCACCTGGAAGCCATGGGAGCTGAGAAAAATGAGACCTGCCAACATTTTTGTTTTGTCCTTCTAAGCTGTTGTCTCGAGACTTTATTAAAGCCCCAGTACCATAAATGGTATAGTCCAAGTGACTCTGGATGAAGAGGGAGGCCAACAGCCTTACGGATTCCCTATCTGCTAATCTGTCCCTCCTGACTAGGTGTCTAGTTCTGGTATTTGCCTTTCCCAAAATCTATAGGGCCATGGGAGTTCTTTACAAATGTATTTTATTTTATTTTACCTTCATTTTACCAGATAAGTATTTAAAGAACTATTTCTAATTTACATTGACAGCCTGGCCAAAAGGCAGCAACAGGAGGCAGGTCAGTAAAATAGATAAAAACATAAATGCAGCTGATACAGTAAAACAGAATTAGACCAAATTCTCATCAAGGACACAACCCAGGTAGCAAATACAGGTCTTTGATGTAATAGTTTCTCCATTTATCTTGATATCCAACGCAAATTTCATATTTAACCTAGGCTTTAAACCAAGCAAGACTGACTTGGACTTGCCAAGGTGTAGTAGAAGCCTGTTGTCTGATAGCCAAGTCTTTAAACCCCTGAGCTCATCAACTAATGTTTCCTGCAGTCTGTCTTTATCTTTATGCATTACAAGCACGACCTAGTCATCTGTGTATTAGAATAATATACTAATGCAAGCTGCTTGCGTGTCATTTATGCAGAGCAAAAAGAACAGAGGACCCAGCACACTGCCCTGAGGCGCCCCATAGGTGATTGGCATGGCCTCCGACAACTGCCCACAAACCTCAAACTGTTGGTCCCTTCCTGACGAATAAGAAACCATACAGCTTTGAGCAGGGCCGGTCATACCAAGGGCCATTAACTTAGCTAGAAGGATCCAATGATTGACTGTGTCGTCAAAATATTCTCACTCCCAACTCGTCACATATTGCCGCTTGGTCAGTGGACCTTGACGTCTACCTATGGCATGCTAGGTATCCTGGTTGCATCTGTTGCTTACATTCTAGGACACTGTGTCGATTCAAAATACACTTCAGCTTTCACAGGAAATGTACAGGTTCTGTTTGTTAGATGCATACAGTCTTTTTCAAAATAAACATCGCTAAAATGCCTCGTATTTACATGCATGTGGTTAGGGTTAGGCAACAAAAGTAGTTAGGTTAAGAGAAAAACATCATGGTTTGGCTCAACATTGATATGGGAAGTGAACACTGGGTGAAAGGAGCTGCACCCATTCACCACCCCTTCCGTTTGCCCTAGAGGGACTGTCCAGCTCCTTATATTACGCTGATACAGACAGCAGTATTTGACGACTTCGAAATGAGAACGCGTTGGTGTCAAAGCCCTTACGCAGGTGTAGAAAGACTAGACTGCACATATTGCCTACATATTTTTACATTCTCATAAAATCATTAAAATATAAATATGTATATAATGTCACAATGCTAAGATCTTTCTTAAACTTCCTGTAATACGTGTTCACGCATATATACACATGTAGGCTATATTAAAAAAGAAATAATTCATTCTGTTTCACTCACTCACTCATTCACTCACGCACACACGCTGTCAGCCTCTTCCAACCCGTGGCCTGCGTCCAGATCTGCAGTGTTTTGCGAGCCAGTACCTCCTGCCATCTTAGCCCAATTAGAAGCTCCCCTCCCTGAGCAAGTGGAAAAGGCCCCTCCTTGCCTCCAGCCTCATATCGGTGGCTCTCGTGTTATGACAGCCTCTGACACTAGCACTGTGTAATTACTGCTGTCTGAAGGAGCGAGACAGTATGGGGCAAGAGAGAGGGAGAGGAAGAGAAAAAAGTAAATGAAGGAAGACAGGGCAGGGGGGGAAAAACGAGGAGAAGCAGAGGCAGGGAGGGTCGGTGGACAGAATCAGATGGGAAAAGAACCGGAAGAAGAGGCAGATGAGACAGAAAGAGGAGGAGAAGTGGTAGAAGTCAGAAGAGGAAAAGAGAGGAAGAGAAAGAGCAGAAGGCTGGCAGACTGCCCCCTGTAGTGTTTGTTTTTACATGCCGAGAAAGTGTGTGTGTGTGTGTGTGTGTGAGAGAGAGAGAGAGGGAGAGAGAGAGAGAGAAAGAGGGAGAAATATTTTGTGTGTGTGAGAGTTGTGAGTAAGAGTGTGGGTGAGCTGATAGCTGATGACAGTATCTTGTACCAGCAGAGTGGAGTCATGCTGCCATCATTGTTGCCTCTCAGCCAGAGCTGGAAAATTACTCTGATAGAAGCTGTACAAATAATTCTCCTCAAGGTGATCCTGGAAAAGATAATCAAGGAGGGAAGTCATCGCAAGACTCGCAAGAAGTATTATATGCAGCTATTTTGCATTAAGGATTTATATTCTGCAAAATTATTCAGCGCCAGTAGAGCTAGCGGTGTTCATATAGTGTACCAAAAAATGCAGGTGTGGAGATGGGCCTGTAAGTGATTTACTACAACAGCAGCGCTCCAGGCGTGATACTTTTCTGAGGTCACTCCTGAGAAAGGAACTGAAGGAGACATGTCGTAGGTTAGGGCTCTGTGCCTCAGTCGCCCAGAGGGAAAACAGGAGCGATGTCAGTGGTTAAACTTAATAGGTTGACCACAGAGAATAGTTTTGACCGGTTAAGCATGTCAGTGTATGGGTTAATTTGCATACACACATACCCCGTAATGGCTTGGGAGAGACCAGCTGCCACCGGTGTTACACCAGCAGCTCCATGATGTAACTTCTGGGAGGGAACTACCACATCTCCACTTGCCCATTACTTCCCACAGACACAGTCAGAAACACAGCCTCTGATTGGTCGTCAAAGGCATTATGAACAGCTAGGAGGGATGGTTAACACCGACAATGACTGTGTTCAACACGGATAAATAATCACAGACATTCAGTGTTGGATTTAACATAATGGATTTATTTTACAAAGTCCCAAAAAAGACATCACAGTTTAAGGCTGGATTACAAAGCAACTGAAAGGAATACGATCACTCTAAAGTCCTTGTTGGAACAGCATGATGGCTGGCGTTAGCTTCTGTGCAAAAAGGAAAGTCTCTTTCACATGCAACATTCCATAGATATTTAATGTTAGTAATTTTCGCTATAGAAGATTTGACTTCTATAGCGTCCAGTTTGTTAGATATTTCTCATCAAGTCTGTTAGACTCTTGGTGGTGAGACAGACTCATGCACTCATGCATTTTCTGATAACTTTACATCGGACATCACATTTATTTTTTCTCTTGCTCAGTTGACGTACGGCTAAGCCCCGCCCCCTCCACCCACTCGGACAAACTATCAACATTCAGTGAGCGGCGCTATGGCAGGTGTCACAGTACACGGCATTTCACAGGAGGCAGTTGATGATTTTTGGGGACATAACAATCACATGTCATTGACAAGTAACCAAAAGGGCCTAAACTACGCATTGGAGGGATATATTCATCATTTTATTGTTGAGAAGGTCGATGAAAAGCTTAAATTAAAAGCCAACATTTACAGGTCACAGTGTACGCTTGTGAAGCGCATCTCGTTGCCGTCGCCATCAAAGACAACAAGTTAAAGTGCCACTGAAGTTAAGGTTTCTGGCTCAGATTTGTTGGACCCATTCTCCACCCATCCAGCCTGTCCTTCCCACAGAGACTTCTCAGCTCCATATATTACTTTGTTAACAGCAGCATTTCAACCTGACGCCATCCAGTGGTGTGTCATACCACTGCAACAGATGCCGCCTGTCCATGTATCATAATGCTGCAACAGGTGCCGGCCGGCCAAACAGTGGTGCATCACAACACCGTTACAGGTTAGGTCCGGCCGCGTTACAAACATACACCGCCCGGCAGCGTGTTGCACCGCCACAATCTTATCTTATCTTATCTGATCTTAAGTGCTATATCACAAGCAACTGGACTCGCTAAAGTTTCTTGAAGACGTTTCAGCCTGTGACTCTGCACCAGTCCATTAGAACTGAAGAAGCCTCTTGGATGAGAGGTGAAACGTCTTCAAGAAACTCGAGTAAGTCCAGTTGCCTACGATACAGCACTTAAGATTAGGCGTAAAAACCCTCTGAAAAAGTGACGCTATGTGACGACGTGTTGTTTTATCATGATAATATTAATCATTATCTACATTAGATGAATACTGGATCTGTTTAAACCTTTTTCTCCTTCTTTCCACTCCATCACAGTCTTCATCAGACCTATAGTATATCTGGATGGTTTCTAAAGGGTCCTGATTTTTTAAATAAGGGTTCAATGTAACCTCTGCAATTTTCCGCTTCTTCCGACTTCCTATTTTTACTCCACCAAAATCCTTGCTTTGTGACAGCCATGAAAAGAAGATTCACACACCTCTTCTAAGATATTCACCACAAACAAAAACTGTTAACGCCTACTTGACAAAATGATTGCCCTCATCCCACTATAAACAGAGCAGAAATGAGCTACAATTAAAAGTATGAGTCACTGACCCCCCCCCCCCCCCTCCAGTAAATCTGCTCACATAAAAGCTCTGTTTTCAAGGCATTTCTTTTGAGACAGATGAATCTGAGCTTTGATTCAAAGTGGGTTTACAAAGGCCTGCCTGTACAAAATGATTTTTTTCAGCTATTGTAGGAGGAAAGCTATAGGCCCGGCAGTTACGTTGTTGCATGTAAGCATCTCTTCAGCATATATAATGTTAGCTTTTGTTATACCAACTTGTGAATTTAAGGAGGTTAAACTCTTCAAAAGCAGAAACAAAGCATTGAAGCAAAAATGTTGATCTCTAATTTTCTAACACAGTTCAGAAGTCTTCCCTGCAGCTAACAGACTGCAGGCTAACCGCGGCCAGCTGGCTGCGCGCTTGCTTTAAGCGCTCCACCCTGCTGTAGCTTCGCATCAATCAGTAAAGTCATATGCATTAGCATTTCAGTGACTTCAAAGAAACACACAGGTGATACTTTTTTTATTTTTCCCCTCTTATAGCCCTCTTTTCTCCCAGCACCTATCCTCTTTCTTCTTCGCTCCATCTTATACTTACCAAGTTCTCCTCTTTATTTTAACCTCACTCCTACTCTCCTTTTCTTGTTTTCTTCATCATCTCCCATTCACCCACCTCCTCTCTCATATGTCTCAGACAATGAGAATAAGAGGGGTGAACTGGAGCATGTCAACACTAGAAAGAGAAAGACTTGGAGCGGGAGAGAAAAATAGAGATAATCAGACTGAAGCATGTCCGCGTCATCTGCAATTACCTGCCGTTGCTATGTTACAACTAAACAAAATCACTGCCTGCCATTAGCCATAATCACCCCTATATGTGCCCTAATACTATGGATCGCTATTAGAGCACAGAACAAAATAATTGACATTCAAAGGGGAAAGGGAAAAAAGCAGATTCAGTTTTGGTGACATGTACTTTGACAATGGCTCATATGCTGAGCCATGGTTGTGCTGATGTGAACGGCTCTTAGATATCACCTGATATTTAAAGCATTTACAGTATTTCTTATATAATGTTTTGATGTGGCAGTATGCAAGATCTTTGATTTATGACTGTTTAGTTATATTTCTAGTCAGCTCATTGCTGTTGTTGGTGCTCCTTTGTTGAACTACCCAACAGTACTCCTCAATTTCACTTCAGTAAGCTTTATTGGCATGACATTTCTTCTCATCACTATGTTCTCTTGGTAAAGAAGAGCCTTGTAATGGCAGGAGTTGGGGTCACTTGTTTTTAGGTGTGTGTAGAATTGGAGTGCTCTTTTTTGAATCCTAATCAAAGGGGGAATTGGCCACACACAGCTCTGAGTATACTCTTGCAAAGCTCAGTGTGTAGGACTTCAGTCGGGTGTTTGTCCCATTTTTTAAAGCCTGTCAGTTTGATTATAGATTGGAATATTTTGAGGCATATTATAACAGGTCTATCTATGTTTGAAGACTTTTTTAAAGCATGAAGAGCTCTCCTTCCCTTGTCTCTGAGATCATTAACAGCCTGATTGAAATTTCCTACTGAGGTTCATTTTAGTCCCAAATATGTGTAGCTCCTACTAACTGGGGCTGTTCACAAACCTCTGTTGCTGCATGTGGCTGTAACTATAAAAATGTATCACTTCCTACTTGGCAAGTGAGTCTCTGCAGGCAACAATTTAGAAACCATAATCATCAATACCATATAAATTGTACAGGAGATTATTCATTCAAAAAATGAGCTGTAGATTAAATGCAATTTAAAAGAATCTAGAAAGGCCTGTGACAGCTAACACCTAGAGCTGCAATGATTAATCATCATGACCAACTATTCTGATAATCAATAAGTCAGTTTGAGTAATATTTTGAAAAAACATGTGAATATTTTGTGGTGTCTGTACTCGTCTGTGACTGTGAACTGAATATCTTTGGGTTGTGCACAAAACAAGACACTCGAAGACACTCCTGGAGACACTGACCAAAATTTTTCTCCATTTTCTGACATTTTACAGACCCAAAACCAGTCAGTTGATTGCGAAATCAATCATCAGATTCTGTGGTTTCAGTCGTGGTTGTACTTTTTCTTCACATCACTTTATTTAATTTTAACTTTATTTGACAACACATGCTCGTGGGCAGCGCAGGTCACTCAGGTTTGTTGCAAAGGGACTATTAGTTTGAGATGGAGTGCTCTTTAGATAAAATATATATATATATATATATATATATATATATATATATATATATATATATATATAAATTGTGCTTAACCTCTAGTGCTCAGCACTCTGAGTGCTTTAAAACATTATAACATCCAACAACCATCAAACTAAAGTGTGTTCTTTCCAAGACCATGTGCGGTTTTAAACCATGTTGACATTGGTCTGATTTTTGCAAACTGAATTGTGGAGGTAAACGTCAGCGGAGAGCAATGTGGATGGCTTCAAGGTAGAGTGGAGTGCATTGTTGTAGTTTTAGAGAGCCTCCTCTTCTGGGCCAACCAATCACCAGGAAGACGAGGCAGAGGGTGTTACGTATTTCAGAGTAACTAGAATGGAAACAGAGACAGTGATCAAAGACTTGTCGTCATGGGAACAGTGTTTGTCCCATCACTCTTATTTCTTTAAATAATATTTGTTAGAAAACTGCATTGTGGAGTCGAGTACAAAATGTTTATTTCTGGGGGGTTTTCTTCTGTCATGCCCGTTCAGCTCATCTAAATAGAATTAAGATGAACTGAAGTGAAAAAGATATTCAAAATGAGTGGCTGAATTAAACCATCCTGAACCAAACCCTGTGTGTTTGCTCTTTCTGAGGGTTTAACATGGAATCAGTCAGTGAGAAGTTGTGAGTGAAATACTAGTCAGATTTTAGGGTCATAATTTGTGATATTGTATTTCTGGTTGGGTTTAATGTACTGGAAGAGAATCATTGTATTTTGGGTAAATGTAACCACTTAGCATGTTTACATGCACAGTTCTGTGGAGCCATGGTTACAGCTCGACTAGAACATCTAATTGGCCCCCTTTCCGCTTGTTAGTATTGGACCTTTTTCCGGTTGACCCATTGCATCTCAGACCAAACACTGGACAAATGTGTTGGCTACGGTTAGCTAGCTAGCTGTTTTCCTACAGGTTGATTGGTAGGTAAATGTAAACATGGGTTATTTTTAGAGTTTTAACAAACAACCGGTGTTTTCCTATTCGTGTTTCAGACAGTCACCTAACTTTGGGCCTGATTAGTTCTTCACTGGTTCCCCATCCAATCAGTTAGCTGCTCCGATCTGTGGGTAAATGTAACTTTAGGCCTGTTGTATTTTTGTGCTATCTGACCCCACAGACGATCACACCAGAGTGCGACTGCAGCTGCTGGACGGAGACCCTCACTCTGACTACATCAACGCCAACTATATTGATGTAAGTGTTTACACACACACACACTTGCTCATTTGTACTTTAATGCTTGTGATGCACTCTCTGAAGAGTAAGGAACTCTACCCCCCCTAAACCTCATTCTAATATTACCAGGTCCTAACCCCCCAATAGCCCTTTGAGTAGGTGAGAACCCAAAAAATCCACTCACTTTGCACGCTGTCCTCTCTTTGGAGGTCTAATTTATTTATTTATTTTTATCTTTAAAGAGACGTGAATACAATTACACACAGCAAGTAAAAGAGTGACTGTCAGTTTCAGGGACATGCTCAGTAACAATAACTAAAAACACAGATTTGATCCCTTTGATAGATAATTTGTGCCCAGAATGCTCTCTGTCAAGGTGCCTTTGGGCAAGACATTGAATCCAAACCTACCCTTGACTGCTTCTTTCAGTAGGTCCAATTTAGAAACAAATGGTTAATGGACTGTATCCGTGTAGCACTCGTCCAGTCGAAGGTTAGCTAATCAAAGCCATTTACACAACATGCATCATTCCCCCATTCACACAGTACAATGATACGCCAGCCTCAATGGCCAAGGCTTCCATACAAGGTGCCTGCTGCTCATCAGATAATGATGATGATACACACACTCAACTGAAGGTTTTGTGTTTTGCTCAAGGACACTTCAACATGTAAACTGCAGGGGCCAGGGATCAAACCACTGATATTTCAATTGGGAGGTGACGGCTCTACCTCATAGGCCACAGCTGCCCCCAGTAATAATGTGATATAGAATATAAACAAAACATAAATACACATATGAAAGAAACTCCCTATATTAAGTCTCCAGTCTCGTAAACGTCTGATCAAACAGGAAAGTAGCTATTATCAATAATTAGCCAAGGTTGCTACAATAAATGGAGCCACCTGAGTCCCATCTCTTCATCAGAAACTCATCTGGTCTTTAATTTTCTTCAAATGTTATCTGTCCCTCACCTTCCCAGTTGTTTTCCTTATATATCGACGCATCCATCCATCCATACATACATCTACCCACCCAGACATCTATCCATACACCAATCCTTCTGTCCATCTATCCATCCACCCTTCCGTCTGTCCAGCCATCTGTTCATCCTTCTATTCACTTGTCCTTCCATCCTGCATCCATCCCTCCATTTTTCCATCTGTCCATCCATCCTTCCTTCCGTCCATCCTTCCATCCATCTGTCTGTCTGTCCATCCTTCCTTCCTTCCATCCATCCCTCAGCCATCCTTCCACCCTTCCATCATCAATACATTCATTAATTCTTCCAAACATCATCCATCCATCCCATCATCCATCAATCTATCCTTTTGTCCTTCCCATTGTTAATGCTTCTGTCCTGTTCCATCCTTCCATCTATCCTGCCATCCATTCATTCATCCGTCCATCCGTCCGTCCATCCTTCCATCCATCCATCCATCCATCCCTCCATCCATCCATCCATCATCCACCCATCCATCCATCCATCTGTCCTTCCATCCCACACTCCATCCATCCATCTGTCCATCCTTCTGTCCTTCCATCCCACTCTCCATCCATCCATCCATCTGTCCATCCTTCCATCCCGCTCTTCATCCATCCATCCATCCATCCATCATCCATCCATCCATCATCTGTCCTTCATCCCGCTCTTCATCCATCCATCCTTCCGTCCGTCCGTCCATCCATCCATCCATCCATCAGTTCGTCCATCCATCCATCCATCCATCTATCCATCTGTCTATCCATCCATCCATCCATCCATCTGTCCATCCATCCATCCATCCATCCATCCATCCATCCATCTGTCTATCCATCCATCCATCTGTCTATCCATCCATCCATCCATCCATCCATCTGTCTATCCATCCATCCATCCATCCATCCATCCATCCGTCTATCCATCCATCCATCCATCCATCCATCCATCCATCCATCTGTCTATCCATCCATCCATCCATCTGTCTATCCATCCATCCGTCTATCCGTCCATCCATCCATCCATCCATCCATCCGTCCATCCATCCATCCATCTGTCTATCCATCCATCCATCCATCCATCCATCCATCCATCCATCCATCCATCTGTCTATCCATCCATCCATCCATCTATCCATCCATCTGTCTATCCATCCATCCATCTGTCTATCCATCCATCTGTCTATCCGTCCATCCATCCATCCATCCATTAGTGTCCTCTGTGCCTCTCTGCCTGGTGCCTCAGTTATCACTTTAATCTCCCAGCTCACAGCTGACTGTTGTAATAATGGTCTTAATGAATTTGGTACATAATGCTTATTTTCAATCAGTCTCTGCAGACGAGATTTTTCTCATAAGCAGAAAAAAATGTGGGGGGAGAATTATAAAACAGAAACCGAAACAATACATCCCCTCAGTGAAGATAACGCCATACTCATAACGTGGTCTTAATGACAATATGAAAGTGATAAATGTTTTCATCTCAACAAGGTTATCTGTCTCACAGGGAGGTGCTGGGGGAGACGGGGGCTGTGCAGGGACAAGAGGGGGATAATCATTGGTTGGAGAGTCGTCGCTTTTCATCTGCCCCTTAGAGGGAAAATTAAGATCCCCTCTATTATTTAATTTGATGTTTATTCGGCAAACGACCTTGAGTTATGCCTCTCAGAGGAGTGGAGGGACTGGAGAGGGAGATGGGACAAATTAAAAGACAGAAAAGGATGGGAGGAGGAAACTGAAGAGAGGAGGAAGAAGGAGAGAAACTTAGAGATGGATGGGAGGAATGGAAGGAATGAGAATCAAGATAGAAAGGGAGGATGCAGGAAAGGAGGGAGGACGGTGGACAGAAAGGGAAGCAGAAATTGATTTAAAGGCGGAGTAAGAAGTAAAGGAGTGGGATGGGTGAAGAATTTTAAAAAGAGAAAGAGGAAGGAATCACTTCAGCAGCAACGAATGGGGAGGCATGTCAAAAGCAAAAGAAGAATTAGGAAAAGAAATGATGGAGGAGGGAGGAAAAGACAGATTAAAAAAAGGAGCGAGAGAAGCAGCAACGTAAAGGAGTCAAATTGCACAAAGCCTCAAGTGACAGAAAAGAAATAAACTGAAAGGAGAGCAAGAAGACAGGAGATAAGGAGATGGGGAAAGGTGACAGAGGACAGGAGGGAGAGAAGGAGGTGTCCATCTTCCGGTTTTCCATCCGTCCAACCTGCCATCCATCCTTCCATTCATCCATCCATCCATTCATCCTTTCATCTGCCTGTCCTTCCATCTGTCCATCCCACCATCCATCCATTCATTCATCCCTCCATCTATCCATCCATACGTCCATCCATTCGTCCTTCCACACACTGATCCATCCATCCATCCACTGTTCCATCCTTCCATTTGTTTCCTAATAGTAGTTTACCCCTCTGGTAAAGATGGACAAAAAATGGACAGCTTGGGGGAAAGGGGTGAAAGAGGGAAGGGAAAGAAAAAAGAAGTCTAGAAAGAGGAGGTGAAAGACAAAAATAGAGATTAAAAAAGAGACAAGAGGTATGAGGAAAAGGAAAGGAAAACTGAAAACAGACAAAATGAGGACAACATGGAGTAAAAAAGGGGGAATATTGGAAGAAAAAGATGGAGATGACGAAAGAGTGGAATTTTTTATGCCTCACTTTTTTTTCCTGTCTCACAGGGGTACCATAGACCCAGACATTACATCGCCACACAAGGTAATTAAACTGACGTGATGAGTGTGTGTGAGACCAGTGTATGTGCATTTCTGCATTTGTGCAGATGTGAATGCACGCCTGTGTGTGTGTGTGTGTGTGTGTGTGTGTGTGTGTGTGTGTGTGTGTCTGTGTGTCTGTGTGTCTGTGTGTGTGTGTGTGTGTGTAGCAGCCACCTGGTAAATGTCGTCCTTTTGGGCTCGAAGGCTATTACCACAACCTCCTAAATCTAAACCGCCGTATAAAATCCCCCTGACAAATTTAAGACCCCATTACCTCAAACCCCCGAATCACTATCTGGGATTGATAGTGTGTGAGTGCACGTGTGTGTGTGTGTGCGCAAGCGTGTGTGTCTCCCTGTTCATGTGTTTATGTATAAGTCTTTGCTATCAGTGCTGATGTATTTTTATGTGACGTTGGAATGAGTGTGTATTCATACATACATACACCTGTGTGCATCTGCTCTGTTTGTGTGTACTGGAATGTTTATGAATCTAATTTGTGTGTGTGTGTGTGTGTGTGTGTCCGTCAGGGCCCATGCAGGAGACAGTGAGGGATTTCTGGAGGATGGTCTGGCAGGAAAACTCAGCCTCTATCGTCATGGTTACCAACCTGGTGGAGGTGGGCAGGGTGAGTTCATCATCTAAGAGATTTTAATGTGTGTGAGTGTGTGTGTGTATCATGATTTTATTTTATCAGATCTTGGTTACATTTACAGTCCAGTCAAAATGAAACAAATATTAAAAAATAAAATCTATATTATGGCAGATTTGCCGATGATGTTTCATAATTGCAGTCAAGTGGCAAACTTACTTTATAAAATCATCATTGATGTCCTGCTCCAGTCTCACAGATCAGTACTGGGCCTGATCAAGTCACGTTTTGGATGATTGGTATCAGCTATACTGAGCTATACAGAGTTCGATCCAGTCCTTTGTTTTACATCAGCTGTCACACAGGTGTTTTTACTAGCAAAGCTTTCATGCACAACAACACAATTGAATGCAGCTGTCGTCAACTCTCCAACTCTCTGCTGATCTGTCTATTTTTCCCATTCTGCTGAGATTCCATGTGTGTGAGAACTGGCCCCCGCCCACCGCAAAACACCACACCTTATAAACGAGCATGCAGTATGAGACTAATTAGAAACGGTATATACCAAAGTTACGTGCACTTGTTTCATTTTAGCTGCTCGGAGGAGAGACAGACACACTCGCCACGTCACTACAAATGCAACAAAAGCCCCATGAGCAAAAAGACTATAAGACTATTTTCTAAATGTAAAATAATCTGTGCAAAAATAAACACGATAACCAGATGAGTAACGTCAGCTAGCTTGTCAGACGTTATAAATTCAGGGCCGATGTGTTGTCCTCAGGCCGATGTCGGTCATGTATGTGTTCTATCTGGGGAGCGTAACCAAAAAAACATCTGAGGAAGAAAGCACTGACTATTGTTGGGAGGGGATGTGAACCCTGATCTCCAGTATAACCTGTCCACCAAGACCTCCTCCCTGGGGACATCATGTCTGTCGTGTTTTTATATCAGCACATAAGATCGTCACGCTGCTCCCCTGCTGTGCTTCTGAATATTAAGTTGGATTTTGTTAACAGTTTTGATGTTGTTTGGTTTCTTGGAAGGTCAGTGTGAGCAGTCTGATATTTCAGCGGTCACAGTCTCGACAGTCTCACAGAGACAAACAAAAAAAGTCCACTTGAACAATAATGAAACTGCGAACCAATTGTTTACACCAGTCCGATGCTGTAGGTGGCGGGGGCAGAAAACCAAACAAAAAAAATTGCAACATCATTGGAACAAAAGCCTGGCGATGGTTTTCACGACTCCAAACATCTGTATCCAGATGTGTCGTCTGGTTACAAGTGGTATCATCACATCTGGCTCCACAATACTGCAGCCTTGGGTTTTCTTTAGTGGGAGCTTATAAATGACTTCACAGTGTTATAATCAATATACTTTTACATGTCCAACCGCTCATGTGTGTTAGGTAGCAATTTATCATGAAGGAGAAGCAATCTTATTATTTATCTATTGTATTATTCATGGTGATGATCTTGACCTCACTTCATCTCACTCTGTTAACGCTCACTGGGTGATAATGACCTGCACATGTTGCTTATTTAACTTCATTGTATGAATGTAAATTGTCTTTTCCAGGTGAAGTGTGTGCGTTACTGGCCCGATGAGACAGAGGTGTATGGAGACATCAAGGTGACCCTGATAGAAACTGAACCACTGGCTGAGTACGTCATAAGGACATTCACCGTCCAAAAGGTAAACAAGTAAACACCATCAACAACAATACAGTGTCCATTATGGCAACTATTTTACATTTAGTCCTTAGACGGAAATGCTTATTAGCTTTAGTCACATTTTAGTCCGGATAGTTTTAGTCTAGTTTCAGTCAACGGCAACTCATAACATTTAACTGACGAAAAGTCAAACTTTTACTCTTCCTGTGCTGCTTTCAGACACCTTTTGCAAGTATTTAAACCTTTGAACCCTCAGCAAATTGGTGCAATTTCTTTCAAAAACCTGGAAAAAAGGCAGTGATCACCTTGGTAATAAATGCACAAATTGCAAAAAAAAAATGAATACATTCAGAAAATTATAAAAATAGAAAAATAAAAAAAGAGGGGAAAAGCTAGGGAAAAAACTACATTTATATTTGTTATTATTAAATTTTAAAATTGTTGATTTTTTAAAAATAAATTTTAAGCATTTTTTCCAGGTCAATTCCTAGTGTTTTTGTTTTTAACTTTCTTTCTTTCTTTTTTTTAAAAATAATTTTAATGTTTAATTTTCTCTTTTTACTAATTTCTTGGATTTTTTTTAGGTCACAGCTTTCACTGCTCATTGCCTTCTTCCCATGTTTTGAAAGAAATCAAGCCAGTTTGCTCAGGTTTCAAAGGGTTCAACCGATCCAAATAGACGAATGCAGGTATCAGAAATTAGAATCAAGTTGACATTTAGCTGTTGTTGTTTTTTTTGCAGTTACAAACTTTTTTTCAGCCTCAGTTCTTTTTAAATCTGCAACATGTTAGTCTGGAGGTTTAAACTTTAAACTGTCCTCTCTCAGAGTGGGTGATAAAAACTAAACTTTCAGCTCTGTCAGAAAGAACTCAGCTGAAGTCAGACTGTTTACTTACTGCACAGCTACACTCACAGATGACCGAGCCTCATACCTTCCCTTTCAAACAGGAAACACCACAAACCTTGCGATAGTCCTGCATAGATCTGGCGGCTGGTGGCTGCTTGCTCTGCTGCCGTTTAACAGTGAACAAGTGGATCTAGCAGCAAACAGTCACCACTGCAACTCACAAACTCCACAAATCCATTCAGTAGCTCCACCATCCACAGTCAGACACACGCAGATGTTTATTCACTGCTTAATTACGGCTCGCAACTCGCGCTAATGGCTGATGCTGCTCTGGTCTGAGTGTTTTGCAGGCTTGCAAAACAGCCTGGTGCTGACTATTTACTGGAGTTTACAGCACCAGTCACTGCTCTGATCTGATATTGCTCATCTGAAGTTAGTTTGATAAAATAATTTATCATGATCTCCTCCTGTCTGATTTTGAACGTCCGATAGTTCACCATGAACATTTTCGTCCCGTCTCGTCAACCAAAATGAAACATAGATTTCATCATAGTTTTTATTATCAAGATCCATTTTCAGTCTCATCTTTGTCATCATAGTTTCTGATAACAAATCAACACTGCAACAACAACAAATAATAGAATAATAAAACAATAAAATAATGTGGTATCAACATTTTGTGACACCACCCAATAAAACATTTCCCATAACACCCCAGGTGGGACCTGAACCCTGTCGTGCTCTCCAGCTGCTCAGTCACCCTCATGTCACTTTATGCTGTAATTTTTTTCTAAACCTAAAACCTGGATTACCATTACAGCAAATGTGTGATTGGGGATTTGAGGCGAGCGAGAAGTGTTACTTGTTTGTTTCTTACTGTTCAAGAGGAGGCTTGAATCCGTAATTGGGGCCTTTGTAATCAGGCGGGGGGGATTTGAGAGGAGAACAAACGAGCGCGAGTGGAAGAATGTTCCATCATTGTTGTGATGCTGTTCTCTAAGGCTCGGCACAGTAAACAGAGAAACTGTGGAAAACACTTCACAATAAGAGAAAAGGGCTCTGATCCAAATCTTTGATTCTCTAAACTACATGTACATCTTCTTTTGAGTCTTGTACGTTTTTTGTGTTGCTTTTCAACTCCACCTTAGACGCCTTGTTTCTTTATTATTTCCTTACATTTAAGTCTGTACTCAGTAGAGACAGTGGCACTTTACATGTGATCATAAATAGCTTCTTCACATATGACATCATGCATCAGTGTGCTGTCCAGATGGAGGGGAGGCAACTGGTGGCAAAGACTATCAACACTGCACAAATGTCTATGATTTCTGCTGTTTACAGCTGTTCCAATTGATCAGGTTGGGAAGAAACAAAGGCCATTTAAAAAAATTGTTTCACCAGACCTCTGGGAATAGTTGATCTAGTAGGTAATGTTAGAAAAAGTAGCTGAAGTTAGCTAATGTTAGCTTGTAACGTTAGACTGAAACAGTGCATCCATGTACAGAACTGAAATATAAAGGTGCTTTCACGCTTGAAGTCCGGTTCACTCGGTCGCACAAGAGGAAAAAAATGTGTTCGTGTTCACTGACTTTTTGCAAACAAACCAAAAGGAGTCAACATGAAGTTCAACCAACTGACAGGTAGCTGGTTGATTGGGCATCTTTGGTGTTTGTCATCCTGCTTCATCAGGACCCATGTGAGGAAATCAAATTCCAGTGACTGTCTGGTTTATGCATCAGCACTTTAATGCATCTGAAGCATTTATATTTATTTTCTTTGGTTTCACAAAGAGCTCATAGAGAAGAAACAGATTGTAAGAATTATTATTAGACTGCAAATCAATCGCATGTTATGAATAATGACTAACATACAGACAGGATGAAAAGAAGGCAACATGTATAGTAATGAGTCAGAGTCTGGAGACGAGCGTGCAGAGGCATTGGGTTACATTTGCATTAGCATAAATATCTTATGGGATATATGTGGATCAATTATGAGATCATGGACAGATTTCCCGATCAGCAGATGGATTTATTAGTTGTTCAGCAGTCAAAATCATGCTACAAGACATATCTGCTATCAAAAAATCATGTGGTTGGTTTGTTTCCTTTCACACCACAAATGAACCGCACCAGAGTCCACTTGGAAGCAGACTGAGACCCACCTTTTCAAGAGGTCTTTGTTCAGTTGTTCAGCTGGTCCGCACCAGGGTTCAGTTGACGGCTTTTACACCAGCCCAAACGAACCGTACTGACCGCGTGAATGGACCTGGGTCCGTTTCAACTGAACCACTCAGGTTAGGCGTGAAAACACCCTTAAAGACAGTTACACTCAAGCACATTTACTCACCCGACCAAAAACAAGACAGCAGTTGTTTCAATCATGGAGCCAACTGCACACAAAATGGTTGACCACGTGACTCCTGCACGTTTTCAGCTGCTCGCTGTGTAACAGTAACGTCAGGAGGTCTGGATGACGAGGTAATTTATAACGATGATCGTGTACACACTGAGCAAATCAGTCAAGTTTTGGGGAATATCACTTTTCTTTGTTTCACATGGATCATATCTAACAGTTGTTTTTATTTTCTGATGATACCTGCTGCCTGCAGGTTCATCCAACCTTTCATGTAGTCACAATCCTCTATTTCCTATTCATGCAGTATATGGATTTACCATTTCCTTCCCTCCATCTGAATTTTGGGCATCATAATAGTCATGTGATTGTAAATAAGCTAATAATAATTATTAAAATCATGTAGAAAACACTATACACATTTAGTATCGGAACCTAAAATCTTGCTCTCTCCTGCCTGCTGTCTTTCGATACCTCCGTATGTCCCTCTCCGTTTTCCATCCTGTATTTCCATCCCCCTTCACTCGTGCGAAAGCAGCTTATGGAGACGAGTCTTCAAGTCCTCGCTGTCAGCTCGTTTAGCAAGCCATTAATCCATACCACCTCTGCGCTCGTGTGTGAGCGTGTGTGCACAAGTACTCCAAAATTCAAAGGAAGGCTGACTCTGAGAGGCCTGTCATTTTGCAGGATGCATTAATACGTACAAACACACACCAGGAACACACACTCTTTGATACAAAATTCTCCATCTTTAAACTACAGTGGGTTCTGTGACTGTGTGTGTGTGTGACTGAGTGTGAAGAACAAAGAGAAAGCAATACAGAGGGGGACAGAGAGAGCGAGAGTGTACAGGTTCTGCACTGCAGTTAAATAGCTTTAATTGCAATGAATAATGAGAACAGGGTCTTAATGAAAAGGTTTATTAATGGCACGTCCAAGGAGATTAACAAAGCAGAGAGGAAGAGAGGGCGACGGAGTGAGACTCAAAGAAAATCTGTGTAAATGTGTGTGTGAGAAAGTGAGAAGAAGGAGAGGTGAAAAACAGGCAGCTCACACACACATTCATGTTTGAGTGTCAGAATTAGTCAAACAATAATGGGTGAGAGAGAAACTAACTTTTGTGTGTTTCTGCTCACCAGTCACGTGTTCACGACTGTGACTCAGCTTCCTGCTACAGACCATCAAGCTACCATGGCTGACCCACCTCACTCTGATTACCTGCAGCTCAGCTTATATGAGACAGGACCCTATAAAATCAGTTTACATCAGTTTAAATCACCAGCAGATATATATATGCTGTATATAAGATATTGGCTGATACAGATGACATGCCAACATTATTGTGCATCACTAGACCGGATTTGACCTAGCTTGGCTGACCATGAAAAGCATGCCATCAAGCTAGCTGTCACTCTCATCTCCAATGATCAAATGATCAAACCTGCCAACGCTAAAGTTGGAGACAGACAAAGGTAGAAAAAGCAAAGTCTCGGTGCAGATCCAGCGTCCCTTCAGTGTCGGCCTTGCTCGTGAAAGAGCTGAGCCCTGCCCTCGGTGAAACTCACCAAGAGTGGAGAACGGAGGCTACGTGCCCAAACCTGACACCAAAATATAGCAGCACAGTAAATTTTCTATTGAAAAAAATTGTGGCAGTAAAAAACACTGCTTTTATTCCACATTTTACGGCTTATTCCATTTTTATTATCAAATCTGCCCGTGTATTCGGCAGTGCAGAATTCACAGGGCCTTGTATGAGACTCTTAACCCTCTGATATTTCATATTTCACTCTCGTGCTGCTTTCAGACGCCTTTCACAAATATTCAAACCTTTGAACCCTGAGCTAATTGATGCGATTCCTTTAAAAAACATGGAAAAGGCAATGAGCAACACATAAAAAGAAATTGAAATTTTTCTAAACATACCACAAAAACAAAGTGGATGGCAACATGGAGGCGGCTGTGGCTGAATCCCCAATGGGCAGGCCAGCACCTTGCATGGCAGCTCAGCCACCATCAGTGTGTGTGTGTGTGTGTGTGTGTGTGTGTGTGTGTGTGTGTGTGTGTGTGTGTGTGTGTGTGTGAATGGGTGAATGAGAGGCAGTGTATAAAGCCCTTTGAGGTAGAGAAGCACTAGGCTATTGAAGTGCAGTCCATTTACCATTAGTTTCGCAGAGCAGCGTTTCATCCACTTCACATGACAGCAAAGTAAATGTAACAGTCTTAACTCCACAAGGTAAAAGTCACATCCACATACACTAGATCCAAGGTTGGAGAACAAAAGAGCCTTATATCAAATGATTACCCTGATCTGATTTTATCTAGATCTGGTCATTCTGTTTGGGCCTTTGTTAAATCTGACAGCAAGTTAACCAAGAACAAACAATTAACACTGAAAACCAAACGCAGCCTTTAGTCTCATATGTAGCTGGAGGGAAAGAAAACTTTCGAAGACTCTGTACTCAACACATTTTCTCAGTATTTTTTGAACCCAACAAGAAACTGCGACAGGGCTTAGTTCACCCGATGGACCACGTCCAAAGCAGCAGAGGAGTAATCTGGTCTAAGGCACTCAGATCTCGAGAAACCAAACAATTGCGTGCCACAGCGGAGACCAAACTGTACAGGGCAGGACTCAGCAGTGTACACACATCGACAGGCCAACAAACACAGCTTGGAGGACCAGCACATACGCGTATTAGACAGACAGGGCAGATGGTTTGAGAGATGTGCACAAAATAGGCTGTTTATGTCAAACTGGAGAAACCCTCCCTGAAGTGTGCTGTCTGTTTACAATGCCTGAACCTCCACCTCCTCCCCGACTGTGTTCACATGACGATGTGATTAAAAGACAGGGACTACGTGTCTTCATTTCTCCTGAGTTTTTCTGGACTCGCTCCGCTGCTGCCTCAGGGGATAATACCCGTATGATTTCCCACAAATCTCTGAAACATCTTCAATCAAAGCTCTGGTCCAGTAATTTGGTTTAGACTCAGATTGATGTGAGCTGTCACAGAGAAATGTCTGTACAAGATTTTACAGCGAGTGGACGTCCAGACAGGTGTTGGCTGTCTGGTTTAGTATGCATTCAGAGCAAAAACAGAGCTGGGTAATTCAATAGTTGTTTGGTAATTTGATTGTCTTCAGTTCTCTTAAGATACATCACCATCACATTCATGCTTCACTTTTTGAACTTTTCGAGTAAACTTTCTTTGAGGTTCTGTCTCCATATAGCTCTCTTCTTGGGCAGAAAAGTGGTGACAATCTGCTCCAACAAATTGAGCATAGCGTTAGTTCAGGCAGGACACGATATTCAATCTCAGCTCACATCCCAGCTACATCACCTGATCTCAATCAGCCAATCAACTGATGGAGCAGCTGATTGATGGAAGGGAGTCAGCTGATAAATCACATGTTTCCTGTCTATGCAACCAATTGGTGAATCTCATTCAGGGCTTCCTCTGCAAGCTGCTTTGCAACCTGCCTCCAGCTCCTCCTTTTGCTGTGTCTGACTTATCAATGTCATTTCTGTTTGTCATTGATGCTGCTCTGTTCTGTTCCCGGGGGTCTTTGCTGCTGCTCTCCCTGCCTTAGGCTTTCCATGTAGGCGCATGGAAGGGCAGGGAGGTTTGCCTCTCTCTGCCTCAGGCTTTCCTCGTATGCGTGTGGAAGGGCAGAGAGAGAGGTGTGCTTTTCTGTCTTTGTTGTGACAAATAGCCGAGCTAAAAGCACCTCTCTGAAAAGTTGAGATACTTTTAACTACAAACGCTCAGAGCGGCCACGTAAAAAAAAAAGGTGGAACGCACTGAAAAAAGACGCTGAGTGTGATGTTTATTTTCTGGGCAGTCGCATGCGGCCACTTTCACTCTACCCTCATTGGTAACAACTGAAAAAAAGATGCCACCACTTAGAAAAAAAACACAAAGTGGACGCGCGCCCTTATTCATGCTTCATCATCTGTACTATTCAGAACCCTGGAGTTATGCTTCAGTTATCAGATGGAGGACATGGAAACACATACTGAAAAAGACATTTTGTTCTGTTGTGTCCACAAAAGAGAAAAATCCTGCCAATGTCAGGGTGAACTTGTGGTTAAATAGCCACCTCAACTACAAGGTCACGGGTTCAGCTGCCAGCTGAGGGAGGTGCATTTGTCAGAGTGACCTTGAGGAAGATTGGACTCCTTGTTCATTCGGTTATTATAACTTGTTACAGGAACCCAGGAGAATAATAACAATACGACATATTAAAAAGTAGTACATCCATGTGGGATTGCTCAAGTGAAAAGTGCCCTCAGTCAGATGGGTTTGTACCTGTATTTATGACATAATGTCATTAAGAGAACATCAGCAGCTCTGCCACTAAAACAAAACGCATTATGTGCTGAACTAAGAAACGTGAAGATTCGATTCGTGGATTATCGGGAGTAGCCCTACCTGGTTCACTAAACGGGTTCACATAACAATGGTTTTTATATTTTGTCACTCATCCAACACAAATGACTCTCGATAAGAAGTCCAAAATTTAAAGAAAAGCATTCACAGTGAAGAGACATCAGTGCCTCTGCATCCTTATTATCATTTCCAACATGTCTGCCACCTTAATGTTGTTGTGGTTTTATTTATTTTTTATTTTTTAGCAACCAGTCATGAATTTGAGGCCCTGGCTGTGTTGAAACGCCGTCTATTGATTCAGAGAAGTAATTTCAACATCACAAGAGAGCAAATCAATGGGATGTCGACTTATCAAATCACCTTGTGGTTTTGGGTTTTATTTTTGTCCTCTCTGCTTCCACGCCTCTCTCACTCTCCTTAATGTCTATGTTTTCCCCCTCTGTCTTCCCCTTCCTCCTTTTTCTTTGTCATACCAGTCTCTTCATCCTTCCCCACACCAACTCTCTTCCTCTCTCTCAGCTGTTCTCTCACTCCTGATCTCTGCTCCGTCCCACTCACAGGCTGTTTCTTGACCTGTCTTCCTCCTTATGTTGTTCCTGCTTCTCTGTATTTCATAACAAAGACTTCCCCACAGCCTTGTCCATCTATCAGAGCCAGAATGGAAGCTGCAACAGTTTGAGAGAGTAAACTGAACCGAGGAGGGTTTATCTCCCTCCATTTAATCCCTGCTCAGTTTAGAACAATATAATTGAGTCGATTGATTTGAATTATTGAAGCAGAAGGGTGTAGTGTTGTGGAGAAGAAATGAATCAGTGGAGGCAGAAGAAAGGATCATGCCAGAGCTGTCAAAACTTTGTGATATTTCTACATCCTGTGCAGAGAGATGTGCGTCAGAATTCAGAGTAGGCACAAGAAGCAAGGCCTCTCAGACCTGAGAGGCTGCTGATGTGCAGGTCTATGACATCAACACATTAAAGACACATTTTGTAGTTTTTCAATACCTCTGTCTTCAAGTGGTGGTGCAGTGGTTATCAGTGTTGCCTCAAACATCATGTACGCAGCATTACATTTTGCATGGGCTAGGAAAATCACATGAATGACATGATGACTTCCATCCCTGACTGATTAAAGATTAATTAATAGAAAGAAATTGGAAGTGTATGACTTCCAGTCAGTCCAGTCAGTTTTTCTGTCTTCATCTGCTAAATGCGTTGCAGTTTTGAGGCATTGCGTTTGTGTCTCAGGGTGTCACTCTGACGTGAGACTAACTGCTATCTGTTTAGCATCATCTTTAGTTTCTTAATAAAATCCCCATTGTTACACAGGAAAGCGTTTAACAGCCCTTTATGTTTCCAGAAAGTTCATCATTAAAATGTCAAGATGCAATCTTGTGGACGGCCACACTGGAACACTGGAAGCTTGTTTCCCTCTCATTTTTGTATAATCTCCATTGTTATGTACCACAATGTCTCTCTCTGTTCCTCTTTCGAAGACGCAGCCCAATAAGTGGAGTCCAATTTATTTTTTTATCTTATTCTTTAAAAATCTGTCCTTTCAGCCAACAGTTTCCTTGTCTCTACTTTTGAAGTGAATGTCATAAAATTATCCTGCTCTCAAAAACGTTATTGTTTAATTGAAGCACATTCAATTTTCGAATTTGTTCAAGTGTTTGACTCTTAAGAAAAAAATATTTGGAGGCTTTGTGATGTCTTTACGCACCTGTCACGTCTTAAAATTCATCCAGAAAGGAGCCGTGATGACTATTATCTAAAATCTGTGTGTAAATTAGGCAGCTCAGCTGAACCATGGCATTTCCCCCTGTAAGTCTGTCCCTAAAGGGCCATCATGAGATTTGTGAAATCAATTAATCTTTTTTGTGGAGCCAAAATGGCCATCAGTTTCCTCAAATCTCCCCTGTAAATTAGGCAAATGAGGCACGATAAGTCTTCCTGTCTCTCATTCCCAGAAGTGGCTCAAAGTGCCTTCTTGACATCCGCAAGATCGATTTATTTTCCATCTGAAGCCAAAGAGGCAGAGTGGCCCCCAGATTCCTGAAATCCCTGGTGTAAATTAGGCCGCTGAACCATGATATGTCTTCTTGTCAGTCTCTCCCAAAAGAGCCATGATAAGATTCTTGAGTTCCACACGTTCGTCTTTATCGAGAGATGAAAATGGCAGAGAAGTGTTAATTGCCGTTGTAAGATATGCACATGAGCTGTAACATCTCTCCCGTGTGTGTCTTTCAGAAGGGTCATCACGAGATCCGTGAACTCCGCCAGTTTCATTTCACCAGCTGGCCTGACCACGGCGTTCCCTGTTACGCCACCGGATTGCTGGGCTTCATACGACAGGTCAAGTTCCTCAACCCGCCTGATGCTGGGCCTATAGTGGCACACTGCAGGTGAGAACACAGTCACACACACATAAAGCACACACAGGTTTGGTACAGGAGATAAACTTAATTCCCTAATGCTGCTGGTCAGTGGCTGCTCAGAGAGGACAAGGACAAACAAACACAGCCGCTCACTCAGTCATACAGCTCTTAGCTGACGCCGCCATGGTGGAGAGACGAGGGCTTTGCAGTGCCAGTTTAGCACAGAGCACATAAATGAGCACAGGGTGCGGACGCTTTGAATGTTTTACATATTTTATTTTATTTCATAGCATGTTATTGACCTAACATAACTACTTACTTCTTAGTCTCTGACATGACCAGATTATTTTTCACCCCAGGACAGCTGCTGGAGTACGACATGCACTCCCAGTTTGGATTTGGATCGCATTTGCAGTTGCTGTAGTGCAGGCTTTGAAGACCTTTTTCCCAAAATCACTGCTCAGCGATACTCATCATGTTATGTGATGTCTTAATATCTGGAGTACAAACACAATACTGACATCAGGAGGAAACTATCAAATTACCTCTTTTCAGCAGTGTTTAATTCTTAAAATGTGTTTTCGGGTAAATGAAAAAGATGGAGCAGGTCACATTTAATCTGACACTCTCTGAAAATCTCCATCTATAGCCCTTTTTAAATAGGAGTTGTGCAAATTTGCAGGAAAGCCCAATCAGTCTTTTTTCAGCATTGGCAGTATAAAAACAAAATCAGGGAGTGCAGCAAAATGCCGCCTACCTACTTTTGTTTATACAGAATGTGCATTTTTCGGGGCAATGGGGGGCGTGAGCAAGTAACAAAACGTGTAGCTCAGCGTGTGACGTAAACAGTGACGTGGGAGGGAAGCTGTGGCTGGTCAGTCCTTCGGCGATTCTCTCATAAGTCGGCCCGTCCTTCACCGTCCCCGTCATCTGATGGTTAATGGCCTCTTTGTTTGCGAGAACAAGGAGGGCGAGCTATTCCTTGTCTCCCCAGTTGCTCATCTTTACAGTGTCTGTCAGGTTTGTGTTTCCCTCTTGCTACTAGCTGCTCGCTAATTCCTACTATCAGCTGTTTCCTGTTTATCCACCGCCAGTGGGTCGCACGTGTGGCGTCATCAGCAGCTCCTCCTGTTGCGGAAGGCCGCCTCGTTCTCTTTAAACCAAAAAGTTTTTGCCAATATGTCCACCCTACGAGGCGGAAAATTGGCACCTCGGATCAACTTGTCAATCTGGCTGTGTGTGTCTAAACGCTCGCAGCTTTCCGGCAAAGTGGCCCAACATTCGCTGAAAATCTGGCAGTGTGAAAGGGGCTACTGATTCACTATCAGCCTGCTATTCTTTTGTCTTTTCACATTCTCTTTTCTCCCTTTCCTTCTCAGTTAAGACAGTCGCACAGGTTATCAGTCTGGACTATAGTGATCACGCACACACACACACACACACACACACACACACAGAGTCTCTTGGTATAAATTAGATCAATGGTGTTAACCTTTAAAAAGTAGGCAACAGGAAAAAAAAAAAAAATCACCTCCCACCCCACTATCATCCCATCACCATCATCATCTACCAGGAAGAGAGGAAGTGAAAAAAGAAAAAAGTGACAGGTTTAAGATTCCCATGGCGACAGTATATTTAACCTCCATGTTCTGTTCTTTATGGGACATAACAGTTCGACTGTGGGGGCCGGGTTGTCAGCAGGCACAAGCTCTAAAAGGTCAGCACTCTGACAAGCCATGAAAAAAGGTTTGGAGTAGATGCCTCATATTGGCACGAGCATTTAAAATGAATGTATTCCATTTGGTGGTCCACTTTAATACGGCACATAGCTTTGAATGGGAGGCCACAGAGGGAATAAACCCCTAACCTGCTGAGGTTAGTGCCTGGCGGATATAAAGGGCCCTCGTAGAGTCGTTGTACCTTTCCACAAGCACTCCATTTACTTACAGCAGTAGTTAAACACCTTTGAAGGACTTTCTTTTCCTTCTTTTTCTGCATGTTCCTGCTGAATAACCACAAACTGCATACTGTTGTCTTGCTGCCAAACATGTTCTAAAGCAAACTATAAAATTATTTGTCCATAAATGCATTTTCTTTCTCTTATCGTCTCGCGTGCCGCATTTTTGCGCCCTCGAATTCATTGTGTTCAGTGGACCCATGGCAGGCACAGGACAGCAGAGGACTCAGAGGAGCACTTGCATTCAGTGAAGCTTATCTGTGATGGACAAGTCATAAAAGACACACACTCATGGACTCCCGATCCCCAAACAGGACAGAGGCAGGGACAGACAGGGGGAGAGAGACAGACAGGTAATTGGATGAAACACATGAGCGCAGAATGGAGGGAAACCGCGGACAGACAAACGAGGCGAGCAGACACGCCAACAGACAGCCGTAGTAAAAGCATGTGGACGGACAGGCAGGAAGTTATGGCAGTCACTTCCAATTTCCGGGGGCACGCTGACGCTATTGGCCTGTGTCATGAGGCTTTTCAACACACACATACACACATGCACATGCACACAGAGGCCCAGCAGTATTCTGGTCTCAACATTAATCACAGAGGTTGACAGGTAATCTGCCGAGGCGCTCCCTCCTTTTCTCTCTCTTTCTATCTTTCCTTCTCTCCGCTCCTCTCCCTCCTTCTGTTTCTCCCTCTCTCTCTCTGGCTGTCTCTGGGAACTGTCAGGGGGATTGCAAAGTGAAAGATAGGTTCCTCCCCTCCCTCCTCCTATCCCTCCATTCCTCATCCTCTCAGTTCCCTCTCCATCCCTCCATCCGTGCCTCCTTTCCTCCCTTGATCTCTCCCCTGTGACGACCACTTCTATCACTCCCAATCACTAACCTCCTTCCACCTTTCCTCCTCTCCCCCTCCTTCTGCCCCTCTATTCAATCCATTCATCCATCTGTTCGTCTGTCCCTCCATCCGTCTTTCCCCTCCAGGCATTACTGTTCAGGATGTGCCACCTTAACACCTGACACGGAGTATTAAAGTCTCTAAGTGTTCGTGTGTGTGTGTGTGTGTGTGTGTGTGTGAGACAGAGCGACAGAGAGACTCCACCCTCATGCTAAACTCCGTGTGTATTCCAGGCATCACGTAGGCCATCACTTTTTCTGTCAGACAGTCACTGAAGTCTCACAGCTTCACACTGTTTTTCCAACATCGTATGAAACCTAATATAAAATGTGACACTTATCAGTAACAGTTAGCAGTGACACCTCTCAGCATGTGTCTCCTGTTCCTAACAGAAAATAAACAGCGTTAGTTGTTTGTTCAAACACTGAAAACACTATGTTTACATTTATGACGGCACGGTGGTGCAGTGGTTAGCATTGTCGCCTCACAGGAAGAGGGTTCCTGGTTTGAACCCAGGGTGTGGGAGCCCTTCTGTGTGGAGTTGCATGTTCTCCCCGTGTCAGCGTGGGTTATTATTACCGAATCTGTGGTGGTTCCAAAGAGAGGAGCAGCTTCAGTAGTATATATTTTATAGTATATATTTTATAGATCCCAGGGGACATTTTTTTTGTATTTGGGAGCTGTTTAAATGTGTAATTTGTGATAGATTTTATTTAGTTGAACTACTGATATTGTCACAGAATCTGAATCTCACTCTGAGAAATGAGAGATCATTTTAGTTTAATTTTTACTGAATAATTGAAGCAAACTGTGAAACAAATAAATAAATAACTTTTTTTTCTCTTTTTAACTAATTTGTCATATTATTGAGAGTACCGTTATCGCAAGAATACCCTGAAATATCATGATATTATTTTAGGGTAATACTTCCAACCCCTATTATATATGTCTATATCGTGGCTGTTTGTTTGTGTCTACAGTGCCGGTGCAGGGAGGACGGGCTGTTTCATTGCAGTGGACATCATGTTGGACATGGCAGAGAATGAAGGCGTGGTGGACATTTTCAACTGCATCCGAGAGCTGAGATCACAACGAGTCAACATGGTCCAGACGGAGGTTGGTGTGCACGTGCCCACATACACAAAACACACACACACTTTTGTTGGACATAGAGAGGAGAAACATCTCCTTCCAACCTCTCATAGCTGGTGCTGGTCCATGCTACACTACAATTGGCCAGCCTGTGATCGTGGGGCGAGACTTAATGAAGGGTGAATTCAAGTGAGAAGAAATCCTCAGCAACATGCTCAGTGTTTTAAACTTTCTTTATCTCTAATACATCCAGAAATGTTCCACGGAATACTAGTGAGTATGTAGGAAAAACAGGACGCTTAATTAGCTTCATTAGCTCGATCTATCAGTCTGTCTGTCTGTCTAGTTGGAGTTTGAGCAGCAGGAGCATAAAGAGAGGCAGAGCATCTCAGTACTTCTCGGTCTTATATCATCCATCCCGATCAGCCTTTCAATATTAAACATTCCCTGAATAATAGATGACACCAGTGCAAACACACACACACACACACACACACACACACACACAAAAAAAAAAAAACACACAAACTTGCTAAAGCAAACATACACACATTGAAACACACACAGATTTAGGATTCTTTGTCTCAGTGTGTTTATGTGGCAGGAATATACCATGCGACGCGCACACACACACACACACAAATACATACAGAAGAGCATACTCATTGTAAATGCATCCATTCGGCTGTGTTTTTAAGTTTCCCAAATAGTTAGGGTGCTTTCAGACCTAGAGTCATCTTGCTTTGGTTCGAATCAGGGACTCATTTTGTTCCAAAGTTGTATAATTGCCTAGAGTTGGTTCGTGTTCTCACGGCAGCATTTACAAGCGGACCAGATCAAATGTCTTGTGTGAGAAAGCTGCTCTTGATTGGTCAGAATTTCCATGTGGGAAAAATCCAGGAAGTAAAGCAAACGTTGAAGAAGAGTACACTTGCAAGATAAATGTGACACTTTCTAATGTCACAATGGAGGGACAACTACGCAGGTTGATTTTAGCGCTGCTCATCGTGGACTATATTGCTGTCATTGTTCATTTTAGTCAAACCATACAGTTTGAAAACGAGGCGCGGCTCCAACTAGAAAACAATGTTTTGATGCATTGGATGTGCTGAATGTGCATATTAAGGCAATACAGGAGGAGGTGCACATTAATAATCCTCCAGGACTGTAACATGCTCATGTTTAACCCAAACAATGTGTCATGTGACTGCAGTTGGTTCACATCCAGGTCGGAACACCTTCTCACCACAAACCAACCGCACCAGAGTTCATTTGTAACCGGACTGAGACCACCTCTTCAAGAAGGTCTCAGTCCGGTTGTTTTGGTGCACACCTGAGTGTGACTGCTGTGTTCACACCTGCACAAATGAACTGCACTTATGGGGCAAACGAACTTGAGTACAATTGAACCGAACCAAACAGGGCAGGTGTGAAAGCACCCTTAGGACCCATTCACACTGGCGCTATTTGATCCGCTTTTAACGAACCCTGGTCCGCTCTCATGGATAGTTTGGTTCATTTGCAGTGGTGTGACGCTCATTGAAACTCTGGTGCGGACCTAAAAAGAGATTCCTGGTCTGCTTGAAAACTGGGGGTCTCGGTTCACTTGCAAGTGAACCCTTGTGCCCCCCAGAACATTTAAGTCATTTGACTTAAATGTTCTCAGGCTCTTTCTATTTGCAGTTTCTATATCAGGTGATATAGAAATGACCAGCGCAAACTCGTAGATGAATTCCCCAACTTAGCTAACTAGTACTTATAAAGTGACGGCCAGGGGTGGTAGTGGGTTAAAAAGATGGGGGGGCCATCGAATAGCCTGGAATTTCTAAGTAATTAGTGCCACAACTTAATTAAAATAGGCTAAATAAATCAATTGAGTAAACTCTAAATTTCAGACTGCTTATGCATGTAGAATTTGGTGCTATGCCCCTGGTGACAACTACACTGCTAGCTCCAGGGGGAGCTGGCCGTCAGGTCAAGCAGTGTCTATTTTTCATGTGTTTTTCAGAGTTTATTGTTCAGTATCCCCAAAAGATAGAGGATGTATTTCCTAAAAAGTTCTGTCTTTCTGTCAGCCGAGGACTTGGTTTACTTACTACCCTCTACACGGTGTCATAATTTGTTCTAATTTTGTACTATCAATCACTTTTAAAGAGTCTGCAGCTTCAAATGTTTTGCGTTTCATTTTGGAACAGAAGCATTCATTTCTTCTCTAAGCTACCTTAAGCCGACCTAATCCATCCCGCCTCTGCATTCCATTTGTACTACTGATGAAAACCTTGCATATCCAGAAAGTCAACTTTGCCAGGAATAAAGAAAAACAGCCTCATTTTCAGAGTGACAGCTCAAGCTCGGAGCCTGAAATTGACTTTTGAATGGGTTTTAGAAGTGCTAGGTTCAGAAAAGTTACCCAGGGCATCACTTTGAGTGTTTTCATATGACAGCAGTGGCATGAAAGCTGTTTGTGTGTGTGTGTGTGTGTGTGTGTGTGTGTGTGCACTTGAAACCAAGCTAAATGCATCCTGCCCTGCCTTTTGAATATGTGTGGGAGCAATTTGTGTCAGCGTTGAAGCCGCTTGACGCTATTATAATCCTGCTCCGCACAACACAAAGCAATTAATCTTTTAAAAGGCACAGGGGAAAGATGTGTGTGCCTGTGTGTTTGTGTGTGTGTGTGTGTATGAGTGCTTGTCTGTGCGTTCCAGTGTGTTTTTTTGCGTGTGTGTGTGTGTATGTCACTAGAGTAGGTAATGGCCAGGAGAGGACATTTCAGGGATGCTTTTAAAACTCTCCTCCCTGCTCCAAGGGCAACAATTAACATTCGACAGAGAGTGAGAGAGGGAGGGAGATAAAGAGAGAAGCAAATTGAAAAAGCGAGACATGGCACACAAACACAAGTGTGAGAGGAAACAAGAGAAAGAAAAGGGAGAAAGAGAAATAAAAAGTGAACAGACTCGGACGGAGATAAATTGGACAGATAGCGTGAGAGGAGGAGGGAGAGGTGAATTAACATGCACAGTGGCTGCTGCGGCTCATGGTGGCTGATGCTTTTACCAGCGAGCTAGTTGGAGCACAAAGAGCACACTTGATCCAGAGCACAGAAACACTGCAGGGCACTACTCCCTATTAATTCACTTTCAGGCTGCTGAGAGAGCATGAGCGCACAAATAATGAATTCACACACACACACACACAAAGCAAACAAAAACTGTGTTCACAGTGGGATGTTTGAGTTTGTCGGAGACTTGAAAAGGCAGGAGATGCAGCTTCCTCTGTCCCAGAGGTGTCGACGCTCACAGCAACACTAAGAAACTACACTCAAGTCTTCTGTCTGCTCACAAAGGCCACAGATTTGTCCGTTTTATTCAAAAGAAATTTGAACCAGAGTAGTTCTTTGAAAAGCTGCTGTTGCTCATGTTGCAGGAGCAGTATGTGTTTGTTCACGATGCCATCTTGGAGGCGTGTCTATGTGGGAATACAGCCATACCAGTGTGTGAGTTCAGAGCCATTTACTACAACATCAGCAGACTGGACCCACAGACCAACTCCAGCCAGATTAAAGATGAGTTCCAGGTGAGAACCCCCCCCACACACACACACAAGACACACACTCATTTGTGAGGACACCACATGGACGCTTGGAGACTCAAACGTTGACCCTAAAGATTATAATAAGTGGTTAACTTTTGGGTGCCACCATTTTGTGCCCCAGTGTTCTGCACTATGTGACTGTGGTTGTTTAGTCCAGTGTCCTTTGCTCCATGAGGGGCCGTACACACGCTGCATTTTCATGCCCTCAAAGCGCTTGTTTTCAATGTTGATGCGCGGCAGACACGCTCCAAAGCCAGAGCGACGCCATCGCAACACCCAAGCATTTCCAATCGCTGTTTTTCAGGGCGCGACAGCTGCACCCTGACGTAAACAGTTTTACTTATGGAATGCAACACCGTGCACCTCATGTCATGTGACGAGAAACAACCAATCACAGCCAACAGATATCTTTCCTTTCTTCTGTAAATGTCAGTCTGGTAAATATGGAGACGAGGTTGATCACTGAAGTGCAGGGCAACCCAGAGCGTTTAGGCCGAATACACACTTAAGAAAACAGCGCCTGGAAGAAGACCCGCTCAGGGTTTCAGGTAAGTAGGCTATAATACGGTGCTGGTTAGAGTCACTTAGCAACCTCAGATGCAACCTTCCTCCATGCTCTTGAGAGTTGGCACCGTATAGGCAGAAGAGTAGTGGCATGTGTACGGCCCACATATATCTGTATGTTATTACTGAATAAATAAGTAGGCAATGTTTACAGAAGGATCAAATTAAAGTTAGGAATAATAAACATTTATTTCTTTCAGACTCTGAACATAGTGACCCCTAGAGTCCGTCCAGAGGACTGCAGCGTGGGCTTGCTACCAAGGAACCACGACAAGAACCGCAGTATGGACGTTCTATCAGCAGACCGATGCCTGCCTTTCCTCATATCTGTGGACGGAGAGAGTTCCAATTACATCAATGCTGCATTAATGGACGTGAGTGCATATTTTGAGGTGTGTGTGTGTCGTCTTTTTATGCCTCCACACCAGTGATAGCTGTGGCCAGAGGCTATTATGCTTTCGAGTTGTCTATAACATTCTTGAGAATATCTCAGAGGTATCTCAGGAGCGCCTTGAGGCTATTTTCAAATTTGGCACAAATGTCCTCTTGGACTCTTGACTACATATGTTGTACACTCACTGGCCACTTTATTAGGTACACCTTGCTATTACCGGGTTGGACTTCATTTTGCCTTCAGAACTGCCTTCATTCTTCGTGACATAGATTCAACAAGGTGCTGGAAACATTCCTCAGAGATTTTGGTCCATGTTGACATGATGACATCACACAGTTGCTGCACATCCATGCAAATCCTCCATTCCAATGGGGCCCAAAGTGTGCCAAGAAAATCTCCCCCACACCATTACACCACCAGCAGCAGCCTGAAGCGTTGATACAAGGCAGGATGGATCCATGACAGCAAATTCTGACCCTACCATCTGAATGTGGCAGCAGAAATCCAGACTCATCAGACCAGGCAACGTTTTTCCAATCTTCTATTGTCCAGTTTTGGTGAGCCTGTGTGAACTGTAGCCTCAGTTTCCTGCTGTTAGCTGACAGGAGTGGCAGCTGGTGTGGTCTTCTGCTGCTGTAGCCCATCTGCTTCAAGGTTGGACAAGGTGTTGTTGCTTCAGAGATGGTCTTCTGCACACCTTGGTTGGAACCAGTGCTTATTTGACTTCCTGTTGCCTTTCCATTGAACCAGTCTGGCCATTCTCCTCTGACCTCTGGCACCAACAACCATGCCATGTTCAAAGTCACTTAAATCACCTTTCTTCCTCATTCTGATGCTCAGTTTGAACTCCAGCAGGTCGTCTTCACCATGTCTACATGCCTAAATGCACTGAGTTGCTGCCATGTGATTGGTTGATAAGCTATTTGCATTAAGGAGCAGCTGAACAGGCGTACCTAATAAAGTGGCTGGTGAGTGTATGAGTCTGGACAGACATGGACTGTTGAGCAGAAGCATACAAACCACAAGGCTTTAATTCTCCTTCATAACGTTAGAGTTTCTGTTTGTTCTTTTCCAGTGCTGCAGTGATGCCTCAATCTGTTCGCATTGCTCTGCTCACTTGTCTGTTTATCTTGTGCTTGTTATTTATTTGCGGTCCGTCTCAACACTCCAGAGCCACAAACAGCCAGCGGCCTTCATTGTTACCCAGCATCCTTTGCCAAACACCATGGGCGACTTCTGGAGGCTGGTGTTCGACTACAACTGCTCCTCCATTGTAATGCTCAACGAGATGGACGCAGCTCAGGTACAAACACACACACGCACGAATATTCTCTGTCTGTTTTGCTTCTGTCTAACTTAGTTTCAGAGGAGGAGCAGACAGCCAGGAGCTGACACATCGACTGTAACATCACAAGGCCTGATCAATACACCCTGAGACTATTTTTTTAGAAATGTGTATTGACGGTCCTTGGAACAATACCCTGACAGCTGAGACAGTTTGGTTTTCAATCAAGCATATTGCCATTAAAATAATTCAGCATAACAGGGTTGAAGGATCAGCAGAATGTAACGCTAAAGGTAGTTACAGTGACAGTGCCAGCAGCTGCTGCACTCGATCAACATTTATTTGTCACCCAGGATTTCATCAACATCTAACAGTTAACAGCCCCGTCGTCATTAGAAGTTTGGAGGTGCAATTTTTTACTTATCTTCTGCTCATATCAGACGTGCTAACTGCTCATGAGCCGATTCTGAACAGTCTTTTCAGGTGTCTAGGAAGGGACAATGCAACGCAAAATTGTAGCAGCACATGTAATCATGTAATTAACCCAGGCTAACAGATTTAGTTGCCTCATCACTCCCAGTGTCGGTTGTAAATCCCCAGCTCACACAAGTGAATGAAACCTGGTTTAAAAAAAACATACGTGTGATTATTTCTCTTCTGTGTCTGGCAGGTGTGGAAAATTAGGTGAAATTACAGAGCTGTTTTCATGTGTTATTTTCCAGCAAGTCGGGCTTATCTCATTTTGATCCTGCATCGTATTGTACTCCACATGTAGATGACTCTCACCAGGCCTTAGTGTGGAAGTATAAAAAAAATTGAAAATTGAATTCACATCCAGCCACAGAGGTGATAATGCTCCTAATCGATGAAGTGAATTCATACAAGGCTTTTTGTGAAAACATCTCTCCAATTATTACTTGCGCTGTTATGCTTTTGAAAAGAAATCCATTCAGTGGATATGAATCGGACTTGGATTTGATTTGGACTTGTTAAAATCTGGTAAATGCTTCTTTTCTCCCCCTCTCTCTTCCTCCTTCTGTTGCTGTCTTTTCTGTTCTCTACAGTTATGTATGCAGTACTGGCCTGAAAAGAGTTCGTGTTGCTACGGTCCCATTCAAGTCGAATTCATATCAGCAGACATCGATGAGGACATCATCAACCGAATCTTCAGGATCTGCAACATGGCCAGGGTACGCACATACTCAAAGCCTTCACAGTTTCATACCAGACTAGTTTTCTATGTTGTTAACAGCAGCAGGTTCAAGGTTTCAAAAGTGAAAATGAAAGCGCTCGTGCTTCTCTCTGGACGCAGTTTGGTGTTTGTGGCAAACTTCTCCTGCTGTGATTGCTGTCCTTGTCTTGAGGTCCTCAGCCTGATCCTGGACCAGGTGTCCTCTTTGCTGTCGTCTTCATTTTGCTTCGTCTTACAGCTCAAGCAGGTGGTGTCATTTTGACATCACTGGGCAAAAAATCCATAATAAACTTTGAGCTTAGTGTAAATCAAGTGGTCTGGGAGAGCACTAGACTTATGCACCTCCACTTGGCTCTGCTGTCAGAGTTAAGAAAATCCAGCCCGTGATAGGACATTTTGGCTGATCACAGGTCAAACTGTCAAACTAAGCAGCACTGATCAAATATAAATCAAAATTCTGCCACTGCATTGCCTATTTCTTGTCTGAAATGTTTTCAGGAACATATTTTAGTGCACTGTTTAGCTGTAGAATGAGAACATTTGTGACCCGTAAAGCCAAAACGAAGCACCACCCACCAGTTGGAGCAAATGTTCTCACTTAACAGCTTAACAGTACACTAAAACAGTGGTTCCCAAAAGGTGGGTCGCGATCCAAAAGTGGGTCGTGGGTCCATTCTGAATGGACCGCAACAAGCTTTCAAACGAGGAAAACATTATTTTTAAGTACAGTGAACTTCGGGAACAGACCTTTTATGTTGAAGTGCCGTTTCCTGCTGTAGAGTGAGATGAAACGCTAGAAACGCGACGCCAGTAAAACCATTGTTTTCCTATGATACGGCGCGTCTGACCAGTGTTCAAGCGTCTTTTTAGACGGGCGTTTTTTTCCGGCGTCTTTTTAGACGTGTGTTTTTGTAGACGCCTCTTCTTAGCATCTAAATATGCACATAGACGCTGAAAAGTTCAAATATTTTCAATTTTTTGAGCATCAGGCGCCAGTAGCTAGCGCGCTTTGAATAAGCGCTTCCAGTGTTTCAAGTGTCTTTGAAGCATCCGCTTCTCATTTCTGTGTGATCGCCCCCTAACAGACAGCTACTTGACAGAGACAGCAAACTAGCTGGACGACATGGCCAAACCCAAGTATGATGCTGAATAAATTAAACTGTGTGGACCTTGAACTAAGGACTAAGGAGAAATCTGGACCCGGTGGCTGGACCAGTTGGCAACCACTTCACTAAAATGTGTTTCTGAAAACGGCTGAGGTGAGAAGTAGGCAATGCAGTAACAGAATCTTGATTGGTATTTGATCAGCGCTGCCTACTTTGACAGTTTGGTTGCAGTCACGAGCAGTGTTTGACATGATCGACAGGTGTTTAAGAGGCTTCTCTGCTCTGGTGTTGGTTTTGTGATTCTTACAAATTTCATAAGGAGCACTTACACTTACCCTCTTCATCCACGTGGACCGGGATCTGTTGCGGTTCCTGCACCAAATTTGAACCGTTTTGAGCATTATGACCAAAAACGGTGGTGACCATCCCAAATTACAGGTTTTCCTTGACCTGAAGTGCAAATCATGATGACATCAGTGGGCAGAGAAGTCGACAATAGAGATATTAAGTAAGAAATCATTGCAAAAAAAAACTGGTCCCTGCTTGTCTTTGGAAAAAACACAGTATTTGTAATAACAGAACAAAAGTTTGCAGATCATTAACCAAGCCGCCATCTTGCCACTACTGTTATTATGTTATTATGTTACCTACTGTAGCTTTAATCTACCCGTGCTATGGATAAAAATACTTAAAATATTGCATTTCTTGACCTATATTTGACATATAACAATAAATAGCGGGACGATACACCCAGGAACACAATGTAACAACACATATAAGGCATTTTTCATTTCATGTGACCTTTACTTCCCCCTGACAAGCTGGCAACATGATGCCGTAGAGACTACACCACTACAGCAGCAGGGCTAACTGAGCCTGCTTTAAAATGGCACTGTGGTAATAGGTGGTGCAATAACAGCAGGACATTTTGAAAACTGTCCTCTCCCCTTGTCTCCTGGTTCCTCCTCTTGTCTTCTCCCATCTCTGTTCTTCCTCACCTCTCCTCTCCCATCACTTTCCCCCTCATCTCTCCTTTCCCCTTTTCTTTCTGCCCCTCTTGCCTCCTCTTGTTACTCCCTTCTCATCTCATTTTCTCACCCATCCATGACGGTACAACTCACGGTGCCCTATCGTCTGCATGCTCCTATAGCGCATAGTGAACTCCCCACTACCCTACTCTCTATATTCTGGCTCTCTCTTTCTCTCTCCCTCTCAAACACATCACCAGTCTAGCGTGAAATGGCTCATATCATCGCCACAACAGCACATCTCACACTGAGAGAGCAGCTCCAACCTAGCTGAGTCTGTACCACCAACCACTAAGCCATCAAATGAAGAGGGAGGAAGTGAAAGAGCAGGACGGAGAAAAGGTTTGAGACAGAGAAAAGAAGAGGAAAACATAAAGAATGATGAAGGGAAGGAGAAGTTGTGTGAGTGAGTGTGAGAAAGAAAAGGAGAGAAGGAAACGCGTGAGGGCGAGAAGAAGTTTGAAATAAGAGGTGATTGGAAAGGGAGATGGAGGAAGTGGAGAGAAAGATGAAAAGGAGAGAGTAGATGGAGGGAGGAGAAGGAGAAATGGGAAGGAAGTGGAGGAAACAGATACAGCTGTATCTGGTTTTGTGTGTAAATGTCAATGTGCTGCTGCGTGTGTCGAAGCCTAGCAGTAAATCAGTATGACAGTGATGGCGGGTTTTGGTATTTTAGGTGGTGGATGCCAACCGCCTCGGGCCAGACGACTGAAAAACATTTTGTCTGCCATGAAATTGAATTAAACATTATAAGATGTCGTCTTTGTGGAGTCCATTCTGAGTTCTGTTGAGAATGCATTTTGTTCAGAAACAAGAACTAATTGGAGCACAGCAGCGAGCGAACACATAAAAACATGCTTCATGTATCAGTTTGGTTTATCATTACCAAATGAGACCACCTCTGAGACGACTGGCAGATTCTGCCTACAACCACAATGTGTCTGATAGCTTGTTTGTCCAGCAACCTGCTGGTTGTGCCACAAAACAGGAAGGAAGCACTGTTAAACTGTTGAAGCTTTCAGAGGTTTTGGTGATTGGGGAGGAAATTTCTTTCCTTCCACTTTCCAACTGGTTTACCAAAAAGCAAATCATCCGACTACTTTCAAGATGGTTACTTTAACACCCTGTCCACCAAAATTAAGGCGCATATCCATGTTTTTAAATGCAGGAAAACAACTACAACTACACCATAGACTCCTTTAGCATGACCAGTAGTCATCATTTAGCACCATTAGTCGACCAGTCGCCTGCATGTTTACGATATTAATTTAATTACGAAATTGTATATTTTGGGCGGGGCAACACGATGGTTTGAGTTGAAGGTGTGAGAAAGAATAGTATCAGTAACACTGTTAACACTGTGCTACATTACAGAGAAATACAAAACCGTACTAATGAACCTTCATTAATATAGGCCTATATTTTATCTACAAGTGCACGTCACACACTGAGCGAGCCGCCTGTTAATGACGCTGTGGGCTAATGGGCATGTAGCTACTTCCATGTTTCAGATGATACGTCATGTTTGTAGTCGACCAATGAAGATGAGTTTACATATCACCTTGGGTTCGTCCTTCACCTTCTCAAAATGATCCCACACTTTGGATTTCCTGCCCGACATGTTATTAACTAGCCTGTGGAATAACCGCAGGTACCAGCCCTGGAAATTAACCTGACTGCTGTCTGACTGCTGAGCGTGGACACTTCCTGTGTCTGTCCTTTGTTTTGTTTTTTCTGCGACTAAACTACCAATGAAATCTTGCTGAGTAATAACCTTTCTGATCGACCAATGTTTGGTCGACCACTAGGGGGCAGACCTATTCCCATCACTGCCGATGGAGCTGGAGAGATAAGTATTCGTGACTACTCCAGAGTCATTTGTCTTACATTTCCCTCTAAGGACAAAAGTCATGTGTTAGTGGGGCATAAGATCAAGCGACCAGGTCAGTTGACACGTTGAATGCTTTCTGATCATAGCTTGGTCGTCCAGGTTTGGGCAGGAGGGGATGGACACATACTTCTGGATCACTAATGTCAACAATCATGGCATTTAAACCATCACAAAGTAGGACAGCATCGGAATAATGTAGATACAGAATAGGAAGAGGACGATTTTTAGTGTCACACACTGCAGCACTTGGAAGGTTTCACTTGTTTACCCACTTTTACATCCCTGTGGAATTACTACATGGTGTTGATTGTGATGTTGACAGCTGTGGTGGTAAAAAAAAAATCCTTATCTTCACACCTCTATCTTCAGCCACAGGATGGTTACCGCCTGGTGCAGCACTTTCAGTTCATCGGCTGGCCGGCCTACAGGGACACGCCTCTCTCTAAACGCTCTATCCTCCAGTTGGTCCGGAGGTTGGCTAAGTGGCAGGAGCAGTACGACGGAGGAGACGGGAGGACTGTGGTACATTGCCTGTAAGTGCAACGCTCACACACAAACACACACATGGAGACTAACACACTCTGTAACATCATGAAATGGTAGGACGCGGGTGACAGGGGGACGGGAACAAGTGGTGCTCAGTAGGACGATTCATCAACGCGAAATCGTCAAAAGACAAATGTGCCCTTGTATGTATGTGTGTGTGTGTGTGTGTGTGTGTGTGTGAGAGAGAGAGAGACACAAAAAGGTGAAAGATGTTGAGATACTCTTAACAATGATAAAGTACACTTCTTATAAAATAACACACACATTTAAGACAAATGTTCACACACACACACACACACACACACAGCTTTAAGATAATATATACAATATATGGTATTTCTCAACTCATCCATTCTTCTGCGTTGGCTCGTGCTTTCACGCTTTATTTTTCACCGCTGATCTGTCAAACATACAGATGGCCTGAACTCAACATTTATCTCACTTCTGGTGTGTCCGAAGTGTGGGAGCCAAACACACACAACACTGGTCTGAAAAATTTAAAAGAACTATTCATAACTACCCATTGTTTAATAACAGTGTCAACCTGGCTCATATCTGGGGAGGGCTAAGATGTGCTTTATCTAAAGCTGCAACTCACAATTCTTTACATTATAACCAGCTTTATTTTAAGCTATAAATCACTGAGTTACCATAAACGTACATACAGGAAATAACCACAGCCTCGGCCAATAAGAGCAGTTTTTAATTATTTTCAGAATGCACATAGATCAGTGCGAGCACTTTCGATTTTATGCACACTTATACAAAAACACAATGTTGGCAAGTGTTTTCATTTCAAGGAAGCACAGCAATAACACTGCTGATAACAAGGGTCATATCTACAACAGCACAATACTGAGTACTATTAGTTCCACAGTAGATGCAATAGAAAAACATATTTTAAATAAAATAAAAATAGTTAGAATACTTACCCTTTACATATTTGTGGGTTTGACACATAGTTAGGCAATGAAACAACAAGCACCTGTGCACATGCCATTGTTCTACAGAGTGGTGATGTATACACAAACAAAATGGCAACCGCACGAACGTTTGTCTGGACGGACGAGGTGGGGTTGCTACAGTAAATCTACACTCAACAGGGTGAGCAGCACAAACAGAGCTCGTGAGTCCGCCATTGTTGTTGTGATGGTCAATTTTCTCAAGCAAGCCTAGTGGCTGGAACCGTAATGCACATGTGCGAAAAGTGTCCGTTTTCAGAGGAAGTGCATTATTGCAAGTTTACATGACAACGGAGACGGTGCTGTTTCCAGAAAATTGCACTCTGGAACCTGTGTTCAAAATGTTGAGTTTTCATGCACCCAAAACGCTGCTGTCGTGTAAATGATCAGCCAAAACGCAACTAAAGGTTACCGTTTTCGGTTGAGATTGCTGTCGTATAAACAGGACCTGAATCTTGTAACTCTGTTGGATCCTTAAACTGTCGGCAAAACCTCAGAGCTCCACTGTGCCTCCAATTAGTGAACAAAGTGCAGGTATCTTTGGCGCCACAATCAGCAGTGACGAGGTGATTTCATTTCATTTCTAAAGAAAGAGCTGGTTGTTTAAAGGTACAGTGTATTCTTCACGCTGATTTTACTAACTGACACCAGCCTGCTGTGACCTCAGGCACTAAGGTTTGTACTGGCTGATGGTGCGTCACTGGAACTTCCACCTTTTCTTCCCCCTACTTCTCCAGTTTCTGATGAGGTGGACATGATAACCCTTAATACACATAACTTTATTCATCCCTACAACAGGAAATACTTTGTCCCTAACCTGATATGAAGTGTGCGCTGCACGTGAGCATTTCTGATGATGGCATTTTAAGGCTCCTATGTAGCCTACAGCCCTGTGGTGGAGAGGCATGTTTTGCCTCCAGCTAACTGTGATGTCAGTCCGAAAAGGGTCTATAGGAAAAGGCGATAGGACGTATGATGCACATTTAGTTGAGGAAATGTAGAAACATTGTCTGTAGTCTGTGTATAGTTTACACATTTTTACGACTGGGAATGTAAGAATCACTCAAGGCCTTTGGTACTGAAAATGAAAATGTTAAGAGGGAGCTGTTGGAGAGCGGTGACAGAGCTGCATGTGGCCACAGGTTACATACCCCTGATCCAGACTAGAACTGTGGTGATTCATGTAACTGGTTAAATTCTTTAGGAGAGAAAAGTTCATGGACATGTTTGTTGTTTGCTTCAACTTAATTATGAAACCCTTGAAACTGCATAACGTCTGAGTAGCGATCCTCACGATTAGATTAGTACTCATCTGGAACGAGACCGCACAATATTTTTGTTATTCTCCTCCATCTTGAAAGCACTCGTCTCTGTACGCTGAAATAAATACAGCCCAGACAGATTGCTGTGTTAAGTGCGCTGCAGCTGGAACAGGTTCTCTCAGTGTGATTCGCTGAAAATGAGACATGTGCTCAGCATTTAAGACCCATCAGACTCCAACCTCCAGGACAAGTGAAGAGCAGAAAAAGAATCAATTTTCACCAGCTACTGATTGAACCATCATGTTTCTCCTTATCTCTGGTATTACCGAGTCTGTGAAATCAATAGCTGGGGCTGATTAGCCAGTGTAGCTGTCTTTAGCCAGAAGCAGAGGAGCCTTGCATCCCTTTCACTCACATTCACTGGGGCTGAGCGTAACGGTCGGAGGCAGCGGGCAGGCCGATTAACATCAAGGAATTTACCCGTATGTGCCACTATTTTAATTTCACATCATTATTTTATTTGAGGAACACTAAATGCAAATATAAGAACTTTTAAAGAGAGAATAAATTATAATTATTTATGTGATATGATGAATGATTATTCCTAATTATGTTCGACACTTAAAGCAATTATGCCAGCAGCATCAATATGACATAGCAGCAGGTATTGATTTGAGCCGGGGGTCAATGATGTATGTCTGTCACTTTATATTCCTGTTAGACACCAGGGTTTAAACCATTGATTCTGCATAATCATTAATAGTTAAGATCCATCAGTGATTTCATTTCTTCCCATATTGTGGCATGAAATCTATGAAAAGCTGTAAAGATATAAACTACATCTTTAGAAATAATTTACAATTATCAGATTTTTTTTGCTCTGCATTAGAAACAAGTGAGTTTTAACTGGAACAGCTTGTGTTTCAAACTCCGTCTTTCACAGAGATAGAAAACACTCCGAAAACAAACAAAACCTCCCAGCGTCTAGAAAATACAAATCAATGCCAATTCTGATTGGCCCAATGAGCTGTGACAGAGGAAGCTGATTGGATGAGCACCAGTGATGCGCTTGAGGAAATGTTGGAGTCTGTGTGTTAGTGTGTGTGTGTGTGTGATATTGTTAGTGAAGTTCCCTGGAATCTCTCGTCTATAGATTTTACAGCCTCTTGTTTCTCTCCCTCATTATCGGCTTCATTTGTTCGGCTCACATAGGAACTGTGTGGAGCTGTGTAGTGTGTGTGTACCTGTTGTGTGCAAACACGTTCATATCATGGCCGTCAGGCAGAAACCTTGTATTTCCAAAACCACAACTTTTCAGGAAATGAAGAAAATAAACTGTTGTTAAAATAATTGAGCGATGCATTGTCAAAGACGGTGCTGTGTCTTCTTCAATGGTCAGATATTTGCATGTGTCAGGATATTATTAATATTTTATCAAAATGAAGCTCAAATGTAGTTACAAGGTTTATGATCAGCAAGCATTCGTTGATTAGAATAGCTGCATCTGAGGCAGTAGGTGCGTTGCATGACGTTATCGTCAAGTTTATTGGGTAACACTTTACTTGAAGGTATCGACATAAGAGTGACATGACACTGTCATGAAGTTGTCATAAACATTATGTACATGTTATGAACATTTATGACTGCTGTCATTAAGTGTCATTCGGTTTTTGTAATGACAAGCATGCATTTCTTGTTAATGTCAAGTTGTTATGACAAAGACATCTTCTGGTAATGTTATCTTGGTTAATGTCAAGTTGTCATTATCAAGTCAACCCAAACAATGTCAACTTGTCATTACAAAAACCGAATGACACTTAATGACAGCCGTCATAAACATTTAGAACATGTACATAATGTTCATGACAGGTTCATGACCATGTCGTGTCATAGTTATGACAGCAGCCATGTTTCCATCAGCCTGTTTAGATGCGCATCTAGAAGTATCGCATCGGAAAATTATGAGGTAAACGGCAAAATTTGAATGAATCGCACAAACTAAAATACACTCGCTTTAGCCGGGTTTTGGTTGATTCAAAAAATGGGGGATGGAAACAGTTATGTTCAAATTAAATGTGACGTAGCGCACCTCTCTACATGGTGATATCCACACTCCGGGTCAGCTAAGTAGCTAAGTGTGCGCTCACTCAGTTTTTCCTGACGCTATCTAGCACGTCGCATGATCCCTCCACCTCATTTCCCACCACTAGAAGACTGTTGCTGTGTTCCATTTACCTCCGAAACCAGAGGTGTTCCTAACAGCTTATTTCATAATGTAGCATTATGTGGGAGAATATTAGGGTGCATGTCCTGGCATGTTGATGGTGAGTTTACTGTGTCCTCTTGTCCCAAAGGCATCCCAGGAAGATCTCTGCTCGTCCCACATGTTTTGTGATGATTCCAGGATGATGTGACACTGTTAGTCTTGCCTTTTCTCTGTTTTTTAGCCTGTGCACAACTGATGTGAGACAACAGAAAGCATTGGTCACTGCTATCTGTGAATGCCATGTATTTGCTGATAGGCCGATGGAAGTCAACAAGGCGAATTTCCGCAGATACTGATGTTAGACCACTAGATCAATGCATCCCTAGTATTTCACTCTGCATATGCCTCCGTGACCGGTGACACAGAATTAATTTGTGGATGTTAAGTTAGCTCACAGATGCAAAGATGATGATTGTCGAAGTAAGAAATGACTCGCAGATTAATTTATTTATGGCTTCAGTTTCATGCTTGCAGAAGTTTCTTTTACAATGAGCTGGTACTTGTTTTGATTGAAATGGCTCCCTGGTTGACACTCAGGTGCTGAGGTTAATAAGCTACCAAACATCTCTATAGCAACTGTGAAAGTTATTCAGCTGCCTTGATGTTCAGCACCACTCGGGTCTTGATCTGTCCTGATTTTGCTGGATGAACTTCAGGAGTCAAGTTCATAATATTAATGTATTTTAGCCAGAAGATGTTTCTGACAGCGCTGATGTAAAATGTATTTGCTCTCAGTTTTTTCCCTCCTTACCTAGAAATTATCTTTTGACACTGAAGTCAGAAAAGCAGTGCAACAGTAATACCTTTGCATTTCAAATTTCAGTCTTAAATATTAACATCCAAATACAGTGAAGAGCTGAAGTGCTGTGTCCCGTTCCCAAATAGATTTACACATGAAAAACAAACTGAAACTACTAGTTGACTAGTTGATGAGGGAGATGTGTCGGTGTGTTTTAAAGGGTTCTGAGCAAAGAAAGATTTCCAAACGTTAGTCTAGTGGTAAATTTTTTTAATAACAAATATTTCCCCTCTTGTGAAAGCATTACATATCAGGCCTTTACAAAGAACAATAAAGTTAATACAATCTGTAAAACTGGCTTCTAATCTGACACCATCAAAGCTTCCCTGATGGGAGAGAAAAGTACTGCGGTCCTGCATTGCTAATGCAGAGTAGGTAGACAGTGGGTGATTTTTGTGATGGCTGCCACTCCACCTCTCAGTACCTAAATGTTTTATTCAGTCCGAATACTAAAGGAATTCAGCTGGAACCAGGTGAGACGGAAAAGTCTGGAGCTCTTTTCATGGTGGGTGGTCTGACTGCTGATTGGCAGAGCCCTGACTGCTGATTGGGCTACACAGCCAGTAAACCCAGAATATACAGTTAATATATACACACACAAATATTACAATCACTGCATCTTTGTCCATTACAGCAGGTTATCCTCTGAATAAAGTCTGATAAAGTCAGTTAAAGGATAACTTCGGTATTTTTCAACCTGGGCCCTATTTCCCCATGTGTGTGTGTGCGTATGGTTCAGAGGTACAACTCGTTCTAAAAGTGGTTCAGTATTGAGGGGGGCGGATGCAGCCGGCAGCTGCGAAACGAGCTAAAACAGTAATGGGGGCAAATGCATCCCGTATAAGTTTGTGCATTAAAAGTGTTTTTTTTTTCCCACCACTGACTGGTTTCGATCACCAGTGCTGTCGCTGTAAATAGCATACTGAAGAAATATATTTAAATGCCTTGAGTCCATTAGTGGGGCTCATTCGTTTGCTCCATGCAGTGACAGGTTTCTTTGTACTGCTTGTTCCCATTTGTCAGCTCCTGTCATTCATGCCTTTTCTCAGAACCTGTATGTATTTCCTTCACTACTTCAAAATAGACTGGAATGCAGTCAACCGATCAGAATATTGACATTTTACTCAAACAGACGTAAAGCTAACTCACTCCAACCTACAGTTCCACAAGAAATATGTAAACCATTCCTCCCACACACAAACTTGAACATGGGCCTTTAAAAGCAGTCACAACAAACACATCTTGCCTCTCATAACCTGTTTATTAAGTTTTATTGAAACCCGTTGAAGGTTTTGTCACATAAGGGTTCATAGGTTTCAAGACCATGTTTAAAGGTTTACACAGTTAACCTCAACACAGCAGAAGAAAAGAGAAATGCCTGAGAGAAAACATAATTTCCATGATAACACATTTTAAAAACAGGGCTCCCAGGGTGATAAAAGGCAAAAAGCAGGTCCTGCTGTTCTGTAAAGGACGAGAATGAACATCTCTGACTTCAAAGCAGCTGGTCTGAATAGACTAAAGGTGTTTTTTCTTTTACAATCTCTTTTCTTAATTCTCTTATCTGCCCCCTCTTCAACTCTCATGCTGTCCAGCTATTATTTATTTATTTATGATGACGGCATGATGAACATGACGATAATGTTGTTTAATAATGAAGGTCTTTTGTCCTTTTTTTCTCCGCTCTTCCCTCCTCCTCCTCCTCCTCCTCCTCCTCCTCTTCCTCTTCCTCCTCCTCTGCAGTACCGGCGGAGGGCGTTCTGGAACGTTCTGTGCCATCTGCAGCATTAACGAGATGATCCAGCAGCAGAACATCGTGGATGTTTTCCACACCGTCAAAACACTGAGGAACAACAAGACTAATATGGTGGAAACTATGGTGAGGATACACAACACCCACAAACACACACTTCATCTGCAGATGAAGATCAAACTAGTGATTGTTGGTGATTGTGAAAATGAAGAGAAACACTGGTCTTATGATTTAATTTCAAATACATATAAGTGGTAAGTTTCTTCAGACATGTATGGTATAGTATGTGGTTAGTATGTGGTTAAAAAAAACATCTTAGTATGGTAAGTAATAAAAAATGACAAACTCTGAGTACACTGTATCATAAATGAGTCACACTATGGTTATTATTATTAAAAAACGTCATAGTACATATTATGAGATGAAAAGCAAAGACATAGTGAGGTATGTTGTAAAAAGTCGTAGTATACTATGTCGTCATAAATGATGAAAAAGTCAGAATATGCCGTCAAAAATGATGATGATGACAAAAAAATTTTTGTCGTATAAAAACAGTCACAGTATAGCATGTCGTCCGAAATGATGAAAAAACGTCAGTGTAGCATGTCGTCCAAAATTATAAAAAAAAGTCATAGTATAGCATGTTGTCCAAAATTATGAAAAAAAGTCATAGTATGGCATGTCGTCCAAAATTATGAAAAAAAAGTCATAGTGTAGCATGTTGTCCGAAATGATGAAAAAACGTCAGTGTAGCATGTCGTCCAAACTTATGAAAAAAAGTCATAGTATAGCATGTTGTCCGAAATGATGAAAAAACATCATAGTATAGTATGTTGTCCAAAATTATGAAAAAACATCGTAGTATAGCATGTCGTCCAAAATGATGAAAAAAAAGTCATAGTATAGCATGTCGTCCGAAATGATGAAAAAACGTCATAGTATAGCATGTCGTCCAAAATGATGAAAAAAAAGTCATAGTATAGCATGTTGTCCAAAATGATGAAAAAAAAGTCATAGTATAGCATGTTGTCCGAAATGATGAAAAAACGTCACAGTGTAGCATGTCGTCCGAAATGATGATAAAACGTCATAGTATAGCATGTCGTCCGAAATGATGATAAAACGTCATAGTATAGCATGTCGTCCGAAATGATGAAAAAAAAAAGTCATAGTACAGCATGTCGTCCGAAATGATGAAAAAAAAACGTCATAGTATAGCATGTTGTCCGAAATGATGAAAAAAAAGTCATAGTACAGCATGTCGTCCGAAATGATGAAAAAACGTCAGTGTAGCATGTCGTCCGTAATGATGATAAAACGTCATAGTATAGCATGTCTTCCGAAATGATGATAAAACGTCATAGCATAGCATGTCGTCCAAAATTATGAAAAAAAGTCATAGTATAGCATGTTGTCCGAAATGATGAAAAAACGTCACAGTGTAGCATGTCGTCCAAAATTATGAAAAAAAGTCATAGTATAGCATGTTGTCCAAAATTATGAAAAAACGTCATAGTATAGCATGTTGTCCAAAATTATGAAAAAACGTCACAGTGTAGCATGTCGTCCAAAATTATGAAAAAACGTCATAGTATAGCATGTTGTCCAAAATTATGAAAAAACGTCATAGTATCCCCCTGCAGGCCCACCACCTGCAGAGGGATCCAGAAGGGTTCGGTGCAATGTGGATTGGGCAGCAGACCAAGGCGGGGGCCTTGGCGGTCCGATCCTCGGCTACAGAAGTTGGCTCTTGGGACATGGAATGTCACCTCTCTGGCGGGGAAGGAGCTGGTGGAAGAGGTTGAGCGCTACCGGCTAGATATAGTCGGCCTCACCTCGACACATAGTTCCGGCTCTGGAACCCAAGTCCTTGAGGGGGGGTGGACCTTCTCCTTTGCTGGAGTTGCTCCGGGTGAGAGGCGGAGGGCCGGGGTGGGCTTTCTGATAGCCCCCAGACTCTCTGCCTGTACGTTGGGGTTTACCCCAGTAGACAAAAGGGTTGCTTCCCTGCGCCTTCGGGTCGGGGAACGGGTCCTGACTGTTGTCTTCGCTTATGCGCCAAACAGCAGTGCAGAGTACCCGCCCTTTTTGGAGTCCCTGGGACGGGTGCTGGACAGTGCCCCAACCGGGGACTCCATTGTTCTGCTGGGGGACTTCAACGCTCTCGTGGGCAATGACAGCGAGACCTGGAGGGGCGTGATTGGGAGGAACGGCCTGCCCGATCTGAACCCGAGCGGTGTTCAGTTATTGGACTTCTGTGCGGGTCGCAGTTTGGCCATAACTAATACCATGTTCAAACATAAGGATGTCCATCGGTGCACGTGGCACCAGGACAGCCTAGGTCGCAGGTCAATGATTGACTTTGTAGTCGTATCATTTGACCTGCGACCATATGTTTTGGACACTCGGGTGAAGAGAGGAGCAGAGCTGTCAACTGATCACCACCTGGTGGTGAGTTGGATCAGATGGTGGGGGAAGACGCCGTGCAGACCTGGCAGGCCCAAGCGAACAGTGAGGGTCTGCTGGGAACGCCTGGCAGAAGAACCTGTCCAGATGATCTTCAATTCCCACCTCCGGGAGAGCTTCAACCGTGTCCCGAGGGCAGAGGGGGACATTGAGTCCGAATGGGCCTTGTTCCGCTCTGCCATTGTCAAGGCGGCGGCTGCAAGCTGTGGCCGCAAGGCAGCTGGTGCCAGTCAGGCTGAAGAAGGAGGCCTACAGGGCATGGTTGGCCTGTGGGTCTCCGGAAGCAGCTGGCGAGTACCGGCGGGCCAAGCGGAGTGCAGCGGCGGCGGTCGCGGAGGCAAAAACTCGGGCGTGGGAGGAGTTCGGTGAGGCCATGGAGGAAGACTATCGATCGGCTCCAAAAAGGTTCTGGCAAACCGTCCGGCACCTCAGGGGGGGAAGGCGGCAACTAGCTCACACTGTTTACGGTGGGGGTGGGGAGCTGCTGACATCAACTGAGGACATTGTCGGGCGGTGGAAGGAATACTTTGAGGAGCTCCTCAATCCCACCAGCACGTATTCCAGTGAGGAAACAGAGACGGGGGTATCGGGGGCGGGTCGTCCAATTTCTGGGGCAGAAGTTGCCGAGGTAGTGAAACAACTCCGAGGCAGCGGAGCCCCGGGGGTGGATGAGATTCGTCCTGGATATCTCAAGGCTCTGGATGTTGTAGGGCTGTCTTGGTTGACACGCCTCTGCAACATTGCGTGGACATCGGGGGCAGTGCCTCTGGAGTGGCAGACCGGGGTGGTGGTCCCCATTTTCAAGAAGGGGGACCAGAGGGTGTGTTCCAACTACAGGGGGATCACACTCCTCAGCCTACCTGGTAAGGTCTACTCCAGGGTGCTGGAGAAGAGGGTCCGGTCGATAGTTGAATCTCAGATTGAGGAGGAGAAATGTGGTTTTCGTCCCGGACGCGGAACCTTGGACCAGCTCTTTACCCTCGCCAGGGTGCTGGAGGGGGCATGGGAGTTTGCCCAACCGGTCCACATGTGTTTTGTGGATTTGGAGAAGTTAGACCGTGTCCCCAGGGGCATCCTGTGGGGGGTGCTCCGGGAGTATGGGGTTGGTGGCCCCTTGCTAAGGGCCATCCAGTCCCTGTACCGAAGGAGCACGAGTCTGGTTCGCGTGGCCGGCAATAAGTCGGACCTGTTCCCGGTGAGGGTTGGACTCCGCCAGGGCTGCCCTTTGTCACCGGTTCTGTTCATAACTTTTATGGACAGAATTTCTAGGCGCAGCCGAGTGGTGGAGGGGGTCAGGTTCGGTAGCGGGAGGATCTCGTCCCTGCTTTTTGCAGATGACGTGGTCCTCCTAGCTCCATCGAACAGTGACCTCCAGCTCTTGCTGGGACGGTTCGCAGCCGAGTGTGAAGCGGCTGGGATGAGAATCAGCACCTCCAAGTCTGAGGCCATGGTCCTCAGCCGGAAAAGGGTGGATTGCCCTCTCCGGGTCCGGGGGGAGGTCCTTCCTCAGGTGGAGGAGTTTAAATATCTCGGGGTCTTGTTCACGAGTGAGGGTAGAATGGAGCAAGAGATGGACAGGCGGATTGGGGCAGCGTCAGCAGTGATGCGGGCGCTGAACCGGTCCGTTGTGGTGAAGAGGGAGCTTAGCCAAAAAGCGAAGCTCTCGATTTACCGGTCTATCTTCGTTCCAATCCTCACCTATGGTCACGAGCTCTGGATAGTGACCGAAAGAATGAGATCGCGAGTGCAAGCGGCCGAAATGAGTTTCCTACGCAGGGTGGCTGGGCTCAGCCTTAGAGATAGGGTGAGGAGCTCGGACATCCGGGAGGGACTCGGAGTAGAGCCGCTGCTCCTCCACATCGAGAGGAGCCAGTTGAGGTGGTTTGGGCATCTAGTAAGGATGCCACCCGGACGCCTCCCTTGGGAGGTGTTTCGGGCGTGTCCAACCGGGAGGAGACCTCGGGGCCGCCCCAGGACACGCTGGAGGGACGACATCGCCCGGCTGGCCTGGGAACACCTCGGGGTTCCCGCGGAAGAGCTGATGGAAGTGGCTGGGGAGAGGTCTGTCTGGGCTTCTTTGCTGAGGCTGCTGCCCCCGCGACCCGGACCCGGATAAGCGGAGGACGATGACGACGTCATAGTATAGCATGTTGTCCAAAATTATGAAAAAACGTCATAGTATAGCATGTCGTCCAGTATAGCATGTCGTCCAAAATTATGAAAAAACGTCATAGTATAGCATGTCGTCCAAAATTATGAAAAAAAAGTCATAGTATAGCATGATGTCCAAAATTATGAAAAAAAGTCATAGTATAGCATGTTGTCCAAAATTATGAAAAAAAGTCATAGTATAGCATGTCGTCCAAAATTATGAAAAAAAAGTCATAGTGTAGCATGTCGTCCGAAATGATGAATAAACGTCACGGTATAGCATGTCATCCGAAATTATGAAAAAACGTCATAGTGTAGCATGTCGTCCGAAATTATGATAAAACGTCATAGTATAGCATGTCGTCCAAAATTATGAAAAAACATCATAGTATAGCATGTCGTCCGAAATTATGAAAAAACATCTTAGTATAGCATGTCGTCCAAAATTATGAAAAAACATCATAGTATAGCATGTTGTCCAAAATTATGAAAAAAAGTCATAGTATAGCATGTCGTCCAAAATTATGAAAAAAAAGTCATAGTGTAGCATGTCGTCCGAAATTATGAAAAAACATCATAGTATAGCATGTTGTCCAAAATTATGAAAAAACGTCATAGTATAGCATGTCGTCCAAAATTATGAAAAAACATCATAGTGTAGCATGTCGTCCGAAATTATGAAAAAACATCATAGTATAGCATGTTGTCCAAAATTATGAAAAAACGTCATAGTGTAGCATGTCGTCCGAAATGATGATAAAACGTCATAGTGTAGCATGTCGTCCGAAATGATGATAAAACGTCACAGTGTAGCATGTCGTCCAAAATGATGAAAAAAAAGTCATAGTATAGCATGTCGTCCAAAATGATGGGAAAAAAAAGTCATAGTGTAGCATGTCGTCCAAAATGATGAAAAAAAGTCATAGTATAGCATGTCGTCCAAAATTATGAAAAAACGTCATAGTATAGCATGTTGTCCAAAATTATGAAAAAAAAAATAGTGTAGCATGTCGTCCAAAATGATGAAAAAATGTCATAGTATAGCATGTTGTCCGAAATGATGAAAAAAAGTCATAGTATAGCATATCGTCCAAAATTATGAAAAAACGTCATAGTATAGCATGTTGTCCGAAATGATGAAAAAAAGTCATAGTATAGCATGTCGTCCAAAATTATGAAAAAACGTCATAGTATAGCATGTTGTCCAAAATTATGAAAAAACATCATAGTGTAGCATGTCGTCCAAAATGATGAAAAAATGTCATAGTATAGCATATCGTCCAAAATTATGAAAAAACGTCATAGTATAGCATGTTGTCCGAAATGATGAAAAAAAGTCATAGTATAGCATGTCGTCCAAAATTATGAAAAAAGTCATAGTATAGCATGTTGTCCGAAATGATGAAAAAAAGTCATAGTATAGCATGTTGTCCAAAATTATGAAAAAACATCACAGTATAGTATGTCGTCCAAAATTATGAAAAAACACCATAGTATAGCATGTCGTCCAAAATTATGAAAAAGTCATAGTATAGCATGTCGTCCGAAATGATGAATAAACATCACAGTATAGCATGTCGTCCGAAATCATGAAAAAAAGTCATATTGTAGCATGTCGTCCAAAATGATGAAAAAAAGTCATAGTATAGCATGTTGTCCAAAATTATGAAAAAACATCATAGTGTAGCATGTCGTCCAAAATGATGAAAAAAATTCATAGTATAGCATGTCATCCAAAATGATGAAAAAACATCATAGTATCGCATGTTGTCCGAAATTATGAAAAAACATCATAGTATAGCATGTTGTCCAAAATTATGAAAAAAAGTCATAGTGTAGCATGTCGTCCGAAATGATGAATAAACGTCACAGTGTAGCATGTCGTCCGAAATGATGAATAAACGTCATAGTATAGCATGTCGTCCGAAATTATGAAAAAACGTCATAGTATAGCATGTTGTCCAAAATTGTGAAAAAACATCATAGTATCGCATGTTGTCCGAAATTATGAAAAAACGTCATAGTATAGCATGTTGTCCAAAATTATGAATAAACGTCATAGTATAGCATGTCGTCCGAAATGATGAAAAAAAAGTCATAGTATAGCATGTCGTCCGAAATGATGAAAAAAAAAGTCATAGTATAGTATGTTGTCCAAAATGATGAAAAAAAACCCATCATGGTATAGTGCATCTTCGGAAATCACGGAAAAGGTCATAGTATATACCATGTCGTCAAAAATCAGGAAAAACTTCATAGTATAGTATGTTGTAAAATATCATGAAAAAAATGTCGTATTATAACATGTTGCAAAAAGTCATACCTTTATTGTCATACAAAGTCATGGTATTTTGTAAAAAGTTATGCTACTATTGTCATAAAAACTCATAGTATAGCATCAGAAGCAATGACAACGGGAGACAAACGAGCTGGTTGACAATAATGATCATTTATTTACAAGGAACACAAGTTAAAATCAAACAACACATTTTGTATAGTCAGTATTCAGTAACAAAGTGCGGAAAACAACAAAGAAATCCCAGAGTTGTCCTCAGGCCCAAAGACAGAACGTGACTTATGACAAAGGGAGTAACTACACTGGAGCACGCACCGGGCCCAGGTGGGACTCAGTCAGCAATCGACCCTCCTCTCAGCTCCTGCAAAACAACAAACGAGAACATGCACAGGAGCCATCTAGAGTATTGTACAAGGGTCGCCATCGTTTAGTATGTCATCATTTTTGACACCATACTATATATACTATGACGTGGTTTGTTTGTTCTTCAAATTATTTTTGGCAACACATAAAAAAGTCTCGGTATCTTATGTTAAGGAATGACTTACCTTCTTTTATTCTTGTTTTCCAGGAACAATATAAGTTCTGCTATGAAGTGGCTTTGGAGGCGCTCAGCTCCTTCTGATTGGCTGTGGGTTGAAGTCATCTTTTCTGATTCGCCGTTGACGCTGCCTGTCATTCTCAACGCAACACTGGGACACACAGAGTGCAAAACTGCTTTGTGGTGACCCGAACCCAACCTGTGAGCATGTGTGCCTGTGAGTGTGTGTGTGTGTGTTTGAGAGTGTGTGCACGTGATTCTGTGTGAATAAGAGAGGGCATGCTTGCATATTTGAGTGTGCCTGTGACAACACACACACACAACCTGTACAGAAGAGAAAAAAAGCGACACACACACACTGGTGATTTTCGTGTGTTCGCTTCAGCGAGACTGTGAACTTTACATGCTTGTACAAAGAAAAAAGAAAAAATGATATGTTGAAAAAACAAAATCAGATGTTTAAAAAAAAAAAAAAAGCGCCACTTTTTCCTTCTCTATCTCTCTGTCCTCTCTGCTGGGCTGTGATGTGACTATTGTACAGTATTTCCTTTTTAGATATATTCTACGCCTTGAATGTTGTCTCCCTGTGAAGGCTGGATGCACACTGGAAGATTGTTCACATTTAGCCGAGGCTCAAGTGATGCCTCAACTCTGTGTTTTGGGCTCCAATGTTTATCCCTGAGTAATTCTGGAAGGTTATGAAACTTGTTTCGCTGAGAGGTGGACGTTATCGTCAATAATTCAGTCAGCTGGATCCCAATAAAAACCAAAAGACAAATGTTAATGCTAGCATTTTTCTTTGAAATCACAAGCTGGTACATTTCCTTGTGGCTGGGGCCTCATGACTGCCTCAAACTGAATCTTATGTCTAATTCGGTAATTGCTTAAAAACATTCTCAGTACAGTTTCCTTACCTTCATAATGCATCATGGAAGTCATTTACAACTTTCCTTTGGCAGTTTTGATTTAACTGGGGAAATAATGCTTACAAACATTGTTAAGAAGAAGTAGCGTGTTAGAAACTACAGGAAGTGGAGTCAAGTGCATAGTGAAGAGTAATAACAACATTAAACAGACAGAAGAAAAGAAAACTCATGCCTTGCCTTTATGACCAAACGTTGATGTTGTTGTTCTCCTCGCTGCTCCAGGTTTTTTCATTTGGGGCTGTAAGAAAAAAATAAAATAAATAAATGTTTCATAAACGGCTTTATGTAAAGTCATTGTTATCAAAATCTTTTAGTGTGCATCCACTCTTACTGTAAATAAGATAAGACAACCACAGTCAAACAAACAAACAGACAAACATCATGCACCAGACACATTACAAATAAAGGTTATCATTTCAAAATGCTATCGCTCTGTAAAGCTGTGTCAGTGTCATTTTCAGCGACTCGGTATTATAGTTTGGAATAAAGTCTTATGTTGCTTATTACAAACTGTCCTTTTAGACATGTTGTCTAAAAAAATAAGATATATATTTTTGCATATTGCACATTTAGCTGACGCCCATATCCAGAGTGGCTTACAATGAGGAAGCAGATTGCTTGAAGTTTATTCCCCCAGAGGAGAGTTTTAGATTACACATGCCTGTTTGTGACGCTTTGGAGAACACAACACTTTTTCACAACAACCAGGTCATCCTGCGTCTCATATACATTCTCACTGAACAGAAAAAAAAATCCATGCGGTCATTCCAAATGGAAAACCTAAACAAAGTGTAACTTATTTTTCTTTTTTTGTTCACTGATTTATGTGGTTTTGAAGATTTTTTTTTTTACTTTTGCTGAAAGGACGACGAACAAACTGGGATAAATCACCTGAAATCAAGGCTGGCCAAGTTTAACTTCGTCCCTCGTGAACTGCAGGCAGGCAAAACAAGCCAATCAATATGTTTTAAGTACAGTGAAGCTTGTAGCTTTGTGAAGTTAGAGCTGCATTTTAATTATTTGGACTTTACCTGGCCTGTGAAAATTGTGCATTTTCATTTCCTTTTGCTCATGCCACACACACTCTTTTTCGTTTTTTGTCTCAAGGCTGAATTTTTTTTATGAATCACTGAAGAAGCTTGAGCAGCATTAACATGCGAGAAAGCCATATGCAGGGAATCCCATCTCTAGAGACATTTTTTCCAAATATATATTGTTATCAGACAAGTATCTAAAACACGATCAAGTAAATTCAAAAAATGAGATGCAAATTGTTGACCCATGGTGATTAACAAGATAGACTTGTTAATTTCCTTGATTAAGATCATATCATCAGCCACGAAATGTTTCATGTGATACATTCTCAACACAGTTTAGGGAAAAGGAGGCTTAGGGGTTATACCGTTTTCCCAGCCTGCCATCTATCATTAAAGTGACAACAGCAAACACACACACAGACAGGTCACATTTACTTCCTCTACAAACAAAGCCTCAAATTTGCTTTTCTCTAAGCTGCTGAGGTGTGCAGGTTTAAAAATTCATTTGACAAACTCACTCCTCAGTCCAACAGGAAATGATTTCAGCCGATGATTGACCCCAGCATGAAAGAAGGTCAGCATGGCTGCCAGTTCAGACGTGAGGAGTTAATGAGAATTTTACAGGGTGTGAGGCTGACCACAGCTTTCCCTTATCTCCTCATCTAATTAGACTTTTGTCTTTTTTCGGTTATGCATTTAAAAGATGTGACCAAGACTAAACAACTGGCTAATTTTAAAGACACACCTCCTGTTTTAATTTAGCACCATCTGAACTGTGGAGTCAGAAGAACTGTGATAATATTTAGGGGTCAGTTGGCACTTTTGAGGACTAAAGCATGGCCACAGTATAGTCTCATGTGCATGTCCAATGAAAGGACAAGACACCAGATCAAGGGCTTCATTTTCAAACACTATGAATTTGTTCAAGAAAAATCATTGATACCAATTGTGAAAGCAATTTTGTACGTCACTATCTTAAAAACCCAGTTGTATCCCATAATGTGATTAATGTCAACCATGGATTCATACCAGCATGTGTCAGTATTTTAAGACAATGGATTACCCAGTTTGGAATGACTATCACAAAGCTGAAGGTCTCTGGTGAATATTTGTTAAGGTAGTACGGTTTGCTCGTAGGTTTCAATTCTCTTGGCCAGAACCGGCATACTTGTGGCAAGATGTTGTGGCAAACTGTTCAGTCTGCGCTTGTGTTTTATTTTGTTGCTGGAGTCCAGTCAGGCTCGTTAATGGACCTATCAAGACAAAGACTGTAAGAGCGTTGTATTGAAGACCATGTGAAAGCCAGACATTTTAAGCATTTTGTTTTTTCTCACTAAGGCTTTATTTTACTGGCTTGGTTCATGGCCGTTCATTTGTATTATATATTTTGTTTGTTTTCTTTTTGCTTTTTTTGTCCTGAATTTGTACATTTCTTTTGTATAATTATTATTCTGATGATTATTTGTCTAGCAAAGTGTTGTTTAGATCTGGTGATGCCATTACCATTGGTTGTTTAGTTGTTTGAAATGTGGTTAACATGAAATAAAGGGACCAAAATGTTGAATGTGATCTCATCTCTCTCTTTACAGACTCTTATTTTGATGTAACTGCCATTTATGCATTTTATTTGAGGGATCTTTATGTGAGGAACTTACATAGAACAGCATGACATAAAAATGTTAAAGTATAGTATGTGGTAAGACATGACATTGTAAGGTATGCAATATGATAGTATAGTATGTCATAAAAATTCATATTTTAATTATCATCACAAGTCACAATATGCTATGTCGTAAAAAGTCATAGTATATATAGCATGTTGTAAAAAGTCATAATAGAGTATGTCATAAAAAGTTATAGTTTAACATGAAATGTCATAGTATAGCATGTTGTAAAAAAGTCATAGTATAATATGTCGTAAAAAGTCATATGGCGTAAAAAAGTCAGAATATGATATGTCAAAAAAAGTCATAGGATAGCATGTCACAAAAAGTCATAGTATAGTATGTCGGGAAAAAGTCAGAATGTAGTATGTCACATAAAGTCATAATATAGTGTGTCATATAAAGTCATACTTTAATTACCATGAAAAGTCACAGTACTGTATGACGTAAAAAAGTCATTATATAGTATGTCGTAAAAAAACATACTTTAATTGCCATAAAGTCATAGTACAGTATGTCTTAAAAAAGTCATAGTATAGTATGTCGTAAAAAACGTCATAGTATAGTATGTCGTAAAATCAATCAAGCTTGATTGATTTTACGACATACTAAACTATGACTTTTTTTACATCATGGTATAGTATGTTGTAAAAAAAAGTCATAGTATAGTATGTCATAAAAGTCAAAGTATAGTATGTCATAGAAGTCAAAGTATAGTATGTCGTAAAAAGTCATAGTATAGCATGTCGTAAAAATTCATACTTTAATTATCATAAAAAGTCATAGTATAGTATGTCATGAAAGTCAAAGTATAGTATGCCATAGAAGTCATAGTATAGTATGTCATAGAAGTCAAAGTATAGCATGTCGTAAAAAGTCGTAGTATAGTATGATGAAAAAAGGTCATAGTGTAGTATGTCATGAAAGTCAAAGTATAGTATGTCATGAAAGTCAAAGTATAGTATGTCATAGAAGTCAAAGTATAGTATGTCGTAAAAAGTCATAATATTGTATGTCAAAAAAATTCATGCTTTAATTATCATAAAAAGTCATAGTATAGTTTGTCATTGAAGTCAAAGTATAGTATGTCGTAAAAAGTCATACTTTAATTATCATAAAAAGTCATAGTATAGTTTGTCATTGAAGTCAAAGTATAGTATGTCGTAAAAAGTCATAGTATAGTATGATGAAAAAAGTCATAGTATAGTATGTCATAAAAATTCATACTTTAATTATCATAAAAAGTCATAGTATAGTTTGTCATTGAAGTCAAAGTATAGTATGTCGTAAAAAGTCATAGTATAGTATGATGAAAAAAGTCATAGTATAGTATGTCATGAAAATCAAAGTATAAAATGTCATAGAAGTCAAAGTATAGTATGTCGTCAAAAGTCATAGTATAGCATGTCGTAAAAAAAGTCATAGTATAGTATGTCATAAAAATTCATACTTTAATTATCATAAAAAGTCATAGTATAGTTTGTCATTGAAGTCAAAGTATAGTATGCCATAGAAGTCATAGTATTGCATGTCGTAAAAAGTCATTGTATAGTATGATGAAAAAAAGTCATAGTGTGGTATGTCATGAAAATCAAAGTATAGTATGTCGTAAAAAAAAGTCATGGTATAGCATGTCGTAAAAAAAGTCATAGTATAGTATGTCATAAAAATCAAAGTATAAAATGTCATAGAAGTCAAAGTATAGTATGTCGTCAAAAGTCATAGTATAGCATGTCGTAAAAAAAGTCATAGTATAGTATGTCATAAAAATTCATACTTTAATTATCATAAAAAGTCATAGTATAGTTTGTCATTGAAGTCCAAGTATAGTATGCCATAGAAGTCAAAGTATAGCATGTCGTAAAAAGTCATAGTATAGTATGATGAAAAAAGTCATAGTATAGTATGTCATGAAAATCAAAGTATAAAATGTCATAGAAGTCAAAGTATAGTATGTCGTCAAAAGTCATAGTATAGCATGTCGTAAAAAAAGTCATAGTATAGTATGTCATAAAAATTCATACTTTAATTATCATAAAAAGTCATAGTATAGTTTGTCATTGAAGTCAAAGTATAGTATGCCATAGAAGTCAAAGTATAGCATGTCGTAAAAAGTCATTGTATAGTATGATGAAAAAAAGTCATAGTGTGGTATGTCATGAAAGTCAAAGTATAGTATGTCATAGAAGTCAAAGTATAGCATGTCGTAAAAAGTCATAGTATAGCATGTCGTAAAAAGTCATAGTATAGTATGATGAAAAAAAGTCATAGTGTGGTATGTCATGAAAATCAAAGTATAGTATGTCGTAAAAAAAGTCATAGTATAGCATGTCGTAAAAAGTCATAATATAGTATGTCATAAAAATTCATACTTTAATTATCATAAAAAGTCATAGCATAGTTTGTCATTAAAGTCAAAGTATAGTATGTCATAGAAGTCAAAGTATAGTATGTCGTAAAAAAAAGTCATAGTATAGCATGTCGTAAAAAAACTCATAGTACAGCATGTCGTAAAAAAAGTCATAGTACAGCATGTCGTAAAAAGTCATAGTATAGTATGACAAAAAAGTCATAGAAAAGCATGTCGTAAAAAGTCGTAGTATGGTATGTCATTAAAGTCAAAGTATAGCATGTCATAGAAGTCAAAGTATAGCATGTCGTAAAAAGTCATAGTATAGTATGACGAAAAAAGTCATAGTGTAGTATGTCATGAAAGTCAAAGTATAGTATGTCATTGAAGTCAAAGTATAGTATGTCGTAAAAAGTCATAATATAGCATGTCGTAAAAAAAAGTTATAATATAGCATGTCGTAAAAAAAGGCATAGTATAGCATGTCGTAAAAAGTCATAGTATAGTATGACAAAAAAGTCATAGAAGAGCATGTTGTAAAAAGTCGTAGTATAGTATGTCATTAAAGTCAAAGTATAGTATGTCATAGAAGTCAAAGTATAGTATGTCATAGAAGTCAAAGTATAGTATGTCGTAAAAAGTCATAATATAGCATGTCGTAAAAAAAAGTTATAATATAGCATGTCGTAAAAAAAGGCATAGTATAGCATGTCGTAAAAAGTCATAGTATAGTATGACAAAAAAGTCATAGAAAAGCATGTCGTAAAAAGTCGTAGTATAGTATGTCATTAAAGTCAAAGTATAGTATGTCATAGAAGTCAAAGTATAGTATGTCGTAAAAAGTCATAGTATAGCATGTCGTAAAAAAAGTCATAGTATAGCATGTCGTAAAAAGTCATAGTATACTATGACAAAAAAGTCATAGAAAAGCATGTCGTAAAAAGTCGTAGTATAGTATGTCATTAAAGTCAAAGTATAGTATGCCATAGAAGTCATATATAGCATGTCGTAAAAAGTCAAAGTATAGTATGTCGTAAAAAGTCATAGTATAGCATGTCGTAAAAAAAGTCATAGTATAGCATGTCGTAAAAAGTCATAGTATACTATGACAAAAAAGTCATAGAAAAGCATGTCGTAAAAAGTCATAGTATAGTATGTCATTGAAGTCAAAGTATAGTATGCCATAGAAGTCATAGTATAGCATGTCGTAAAAAAAAGTCATATATAGCATGTCGTAAAAAGTCAAAGTATAGTATGACGAAAAAAAGTCATATGGTATGTCATAAAAATTCATACTTTAATTATCATAAAAAGTCATAGTATAGCATGTCGTAAAAAGTCATAGTATAGTATGTCATTAAAGTCAAAGTATAGTATGCCATAGAAGTCATAGTATAGCATGTCGTACAAAGTCATAGTATAGCATGTCGTAAAAAAAAGTCATAGTATAGTATGTCATAGAAGTCAAAGTATAGCATGACGAAAAAAGTCATATAGTATGTCATAAAAATTCATACTTTAATTATCATAAAAAGTCAAAGTATAGTATGTCGTAAAAAGTCATAGTATAGCATGTCATGAAAATCAAAGTATAGTATGTCATAGAAGTCAAAGTATAGTATGTCGTAAAAAGTCATAGTATAGCATGTCGTAAAAAAAAAGTCATAGTATAGCATGTCGTAAAAAAAAGTCATAGTATAGCATGTCGTAAAAAGTCAAAGTATAGCATGTCATAGAAGTCAAAGTATAGCATGTCGTAAAAAGTCATAGTATAGTATGACGAAAAAAGTCATAGTGTAGTATGTCATGAAAGTCAAAGTATAGTATGTCATTGAAGTCAAAGTATAGTATGTCGTAAAAAGTCATAATATAGTATGTCAAAAAAATTCATGCTTTAATTATCATAAAGTCATAATATAGTATGTCAAAAAAATTCATGCTTTAATTATCAAAAAAAGTCATAGTATAGTATGTCATAAAAATTCATACTTTAATTATCATAAAAAGTCATAGTATAGTTTGTCATTAAAGTCAAAGTATAGTATGCCATAGAAGTCATAGTACTGCATGTCGTAAAAAGTCATAGTATTGTATGACAAAAAAAGTCATAGAAAAGCATGTCGCAAAAAGTCGTAGTATAGTATGTCATTAAAGTCAAAGTATAGTATGTCATATAAGTCATAGTATAGCATGGCGTAAAAAGTCATAGTATAGTATGACGAAAAAAGTCATAATATAGTATGTCATAAAAAGTCACAGTATATGTTGGAAAAAAAGTAATTTAAATACATTTTCCGGAACTTTGAGGTGCGGTGGAAACGCAAACCACACCAATTACCAGGAATTCTTTGACCCAGGTAAATAAATTCCTGGTAATAAAGGTTCCTGGAAATGTTGGGGGGAAAGGGGCTATAGTAATGTGTGCTATAAAAAATACCATAGCTTACTATATCATAAACCTGCAAAGTACAGTATGCCAAAAAAAGTATAGGCAAAACTGTTGTAGTGAAGTATGTTGTAAAACATGACATAGTATGCTACAAAAAATGTCATACTATAGAAGCTTTAAAAGCTGACATGACGGTATGCCTTACAACACAGCACAGCATTAAATGTCAAAGTAAAGTATGTCATAGTATGCAATAAAAATTTCATAGCATAGTTTGTTGTGAAAAAACAACAGTTTTACAAAAAATGACATATGTTATATGCCATGGTAAATGTCATGGTGTAGTATGCCACAATAAATACCAGTATAGTATGTCATAAAAAATACAGTTTATTTCAAAATTTGAGATTCTGTTGTATGCTATTAAAATGCCATAGCATACTTTGTCACACAAAATCATAATGTATAGTATGCCGTAAAAAGTGACATAATATAGTGTTCCATAATAATAAGTAAATTTCTCTTCTACTTGCCCCACAAAAAAAAACCACTTATTCTAGACAAGTCTTGATGTAGAGCCCTGTGTAGTGCATTAGATTATCTACCAGTGAGACATACAAAGTGTTAAAATATAAATAAAGAAATGGTCTGTCTTTAATTAAGGCAAGGGCCAATGTAGAGATGTGCCTGATGTTTATGATATTATTATTATTATTATTATAATATTATAAATAAGTTATGTTTAATTCTCAACTTCAACAGAAGCCAACTGCAGATAAAGTCATGTCAGTTTTACTCATGAAGCACCAAATCACCTTAAACCAACTGTGAGAAACACAATCATGATTCTATATTGGCAGACAGTGGATCGTTTGATGAAACTACTCACCGACTCTATTCCATTTAACCGTTTCATCTCGACACCTCCACTCTTTGTTTGCTCTCCTACCAGTCACGAGCTCCCAATACAATCCCCAAACTGGAGAGAAGAAAAAAAAAACACATACAGGTCTTTATGGGCTGATTTTTTCTTCTTCTAATCAATCAGAGTCAGTGATGAACGCAGCTCCAAGCCAACGGCCTCATCCTTTATTTAGCTGGTTGATTCCCAAGGAGCTCATAAATATGCATGAGTCTGCGATTAGCATAGGCACCAAGGACAGGGCCTGTACCTTGGCATTATGACGATCAATCAGAAACACTAAGGGGCTCCTCAGAGGGAAGCTGTCTGTCAGCTTGGCTTTGGGCTGAGTTGATGCACGCACGTACACACATCAAAAAAAGGTACGCTCAAAGCATACATAACCCACAGACACACACACACACACATATATCACACAAAAGTCTGCAGAAAGCAAGCATCCATGCTCACACACACAGCCAGACTAAAGCACACAAAGCGTGTACACACCTAAAGGCACAGACAAGGCATGCATATATAAAACACACACAGTCTCTCACAGATACATTCAAACACACAGATGCAAAGCCACTGTCAATGTTTATCATTTGTCTCATACTTTTTTCCTGCTCTGTCTGTTTCCTCTTTTTATTCCCACTCCCTTTCAGAGCTGAGTTTGTAATGAGTCTGAAAATTGGCCCATTTCATTTGCTCTCACTAAAATGTCATTATCTGGGGGGAGGAAGGAGGAGGGGGGCGTTCACGGTGGCACTGTAATATATTTTTCCCACTCTAACAGGGTTATTAATATATTTTCTCCTGCAGAACTTGTAACAAGGTTATTGCGTGTCCGCAGCAGATCCCATGCATCTCCATGTGCTGCATTCACACTGATGCAGAAAATCAGATACGGCCTCCTTCATACATTTATTCTGCACCTGTGCTGAATTTCACTGCATCCACCGTCAGCTACAGCAAGGTCTCTGTCATTTAAACAGAAATGTAAGTACATGCCAAACCCCAGTTTTAATTTGGATGGATTCTAAGTTGACGAGCACTTTGATGTCCTTCCCAAACATATCTACTGGGCTTTTACAGTGAGATGACACACAATTTTGACACACAAAATTAACCTTCTCTGAGCTTCCAGTGAAATTTTAAAATAGTAAACCATGATGGTTTGAAACCTCTTATTTCAAAGAGTAATAACAGACCTTGGATGCCATTCAGGGTGCCCTGTCAAAAGATTTTCAGACGGCTTTTTATCGTCTTTTATGTTAAAAATGCTTCCAAGGGGCACTCCTAATAAACCTGCTGTCAAAATGAAAGCGTCCGATCAGTGGGCACCATTTCCTAAAAAGGTGGACTGGAGGGTGTGCTGAAAACCGTGGACTGTCCCCACTTAGTTGGGAGGGAGTTGCTGCCCCAAGCGAAGGACTTGAAGTATCTCAAGGTCTTGTTCAGAAATGAGGGCAAAATGGAGCGTGAGATGGAGAGGTGGTTTGGCACTGCATCAGAAGTGATGCAGGCGTTGTACCAAACCACGTGGAGAACAGGGACGTGAGCTGGAAGGCAAAACTTTCGATTTATCAGTCAATCTACGTCCCAACCCTCAGCTATGGTCATGAGCTTTGGGTTGTGATCGAAAAATGAGATCGCAAGCAGCTGTCTCACCCCCCGCTGCTGAAAAAAATCCTAGAGGAAACACTGAATATTATTGCGATTGTGAAACATGTTGCAGTATGCTGAGTAATGCAATAAAATACATTGTAATATATTGTAATTTATTGCCTTTTTTCAGTAGCAAAATCTCCAAAAGGAAAACTTTGTCCACATCAACAGTTTTATCAAATAAAATAAAGTAGTTAACCTGTTCATCTCATTTCAGTCATTCGTATTGCAGCAAAATGTATCTAGAAAACTGAAAAAGTAACTGATTATAATATTCTAGTAGGCTACAGTTTAATTTGTATTTTTAATATTAATTACTCATATAATAAAGAATTGATACTTGGTGTCTGTGTCACAACAAAATGCTGCCACACAAAAATATCGCAATGCTATGCTGTATCGCATCGGAGGTTTTCTGGGCACATTTAACTGGTAGGAGGCCCATAACAGACTGGAGGGATTATCTGGCCTAGGAACGCCTCGGGGTCCCCCAGGAGGAGATGGAGAGGGATGTCTGGAGTAGCTTGCTCCGTCAGCTGCCCCCTCAATCTGGCCGCACATAAGCAGATAAAAATGGATGGATGGATGGATGGATGGATGGATGGATGGATGGATGAGTACAATTTACAAGGAATGGCTTGAAACCAATCCACATTTCTTAACAGAAGAGACACTGAGCATGTACAACCACTGAAAAGTGTCACTTTGTGTGTGGTTAGCACAAGAGGCCATTATCTATATGTAATTAAAAAGCATAAAGTGAGTAGCTTCAATGAATTCAATAACAGAGTGAGCTTAATTAAAGACAGAATTTTCTCACAAAATCGCATTTGTTTTGTAGCAGGGTCAGCTGTATAAATTTACACATGCAGATTTATAAAACACAGAACAATGTGCAAACACAGCTTTACAAACTTGATGAAAACAATGTGTATGCCTATTTCTCTGTTTGTGCATACACAGTTTAGTCATGAATCTACACAGAGCGTAATGCATTTGGCCATTATTATTTTCACAAATACAATATTGGACGTTGACTGGACATTTTTAGAGAATCAGAACAGACAAATATCCACATGAGACAAGAAAAAAAATCTTCATCAATTTTGGATGTATCTGAGTTTTCTGTGGCCTTTATAAATACAGATTACTTAAGATATAGAAATGAAATCCACATTAACACTGGTTATCACTGATCAGAGTTTCCATTGTCACGTCTTCACTATTTAAACTGTCAAAGAGTTTTAGAGTTATGTGTAACTATAAAGTGTTTTCTGAACAATACATAATTGTGGAAAATGAACAGCTGGTAAGACTGTGACGCACATCATGTGTTACAGCTGATACATAAAACCAGTCAACTCCAAATAAAAAACAAAAAACCTGTGACCTCAACAGAAACAGTCTGCTCATTTACCTCTGTGTCTGTGTAAATCCCGCCGTTGTCCCAACGCCTCTGCCAGCGGGGGGAAGCAAACGAGATGCTAAGTCATGCATGACTCAGGGTGCAATCCATCAGCTCCACTCTCATTCACTTCAGCTGGGTTTCTGCAAAGTTGGACACAAAATGAAGACATATGGGAAATCTCACCTGTGCTTCGTAACAGAATGGACGAGTTCTGAGATTGCCGCAGAGCCTTCGTAGCGGCAGGAGCCTGAAAGGCTTTTGCTGTTTTCACCACGAGCTTTATATTGGTTTAGTTTTCACTGCATCTGCTACATGTTCCTGGAACAAGCAGAGCGGCCGGGTGCAAAGATTGTCTGGTATCTGAAAAGTCACAGGCTTAAGCAGTGTTGCATTTTCATATCATGAAGTCCTGAGTAATGTAGGGATCTACGTGAATACTTTAGGAATGCCGTTTCATTTTTTAATTGGTGTTAAAGGCGTTGAGGATGTTTTGCAAAAAGTTCTTTATTGTTTTTCTACCAAGCCGCTCAATCAGGTCATTTAATAATGTGTTTAAAAATTCTTGTCTTATCTTGCCCTTGGCTACAGCCCAGTGGGTAATAAATAGCCTGAATAAAAGTTGAAAGCTGCAGTCTCAGAAGCACAAATCATGGCCAATTAGGGCAGGTATGTTATTATTTAGGGAGAATATTATTTCACCTCCTGACCTGCTGGTTAAATTTGAAGAATTCAAAGACATCAGTCAGAGCCTGGAGCAATATACACCATTTCCCGCTGGTGGAGTCAGCAGCAAAATTTTACATTGCTGCTGGTTTTTAATTTAGTTGTAGTCTGTATTTACTAACACTGAACATACGGTGAATAATCACAGCCACAGTTCATTTAAGACACTGTCTGATGCTGGGAAATGTAAGACACATCTAGTAGCCTACATGTCTAGAAAGCAAAAGGTGCAGGATATAAAAACTGCAACTGAACTGGACATTTTGAAGAAACCAATGCATTCATGTCTGCTATGAGAGCCTGCAAGGCTGCAGGAAAAGATTGGAGCTGAATAATAGAGATTTTTGGTGGTTGTTAAAAATTTCAAATATGATGGCATGTAATACACACTTGGATGATTACTTTGACTTTTAATACAAAACAGTGGATACAGAATTTGGTAATAGGCCTACACACTTATAAACAGTGCAGCTCTGCACGGTTTATAATTTTCGAGGTGGTGCAAGACACAGCATGTGTACAGCCTTGGTTAATTCACAGGCTGGTTAAAAGGAACTCAGACTAGTTAGACATGTAGGGCTCAATAAGCCACAATTTTTCTACTGTACTAAAGTATGTTGTTAGAAAGACATGAAATGTTGTCATTGCTTTAAAATTCTTCAATGTTTACATCGTATTTTTACCATAGGAGGCCGCCATTACTTTAAACAGCGGTTGCAACCATCTGACGTCACTACCCACACTGCACTGCGACGTAAACAACAATGGCGACCTACGAGTGAAATTATATCTTCTTTTTTTTTTTTAAAAACAAAGACTTCTACAGTGTTATATCAAATTAATATAACGGACACTAACATTGATGATATAAGGTCTACATGTCTAACTAGCCGGGGTTCCTTTTAATAACATGTCGGGCAGGAAATCCAAAGTGTGGGATCATTTTGAGAAGGTGAAGGACGAACCCAAGGTGATATGTAAACTCATCTTCATTGGTCGACTACAAACATGACGTATCATGTGAAACATGGAAGTAGCTACATGCCCATTAGCCCACAGCGTCATTAACAGGCGGCTCGCTCAGTGTGTGACGTGCACTTAGAAGGCAGCAGCCAAAGGGGAAAGTTGTAAAATCTGAATCAGCTGTAAAAGATACACGTTTTTAAGTATTTTCAAGGGCAACATTTCTGCTAGGCAACATAGGCGGCCACCCAGGGCAACACTCAGAGGGGAGCCTGGTGAAAGGAGAATTTCCTTGGCAAGAACTTTACTCAAATGACAGCGTCACCAAAATATAACAGGTAACAGAGAAGCACAGGAAAACACATTAGAGAGTAACGTTACACACCACTTCATCAGCTACTGTATGCACAGTATTTATCTGAAACACAGCTGCTAACTTTCTCAAATATAACTCAACAAAACCTCTTTAGCTCAAGACACTCTCACAAAGGCCAGTAAAGCGCATTAAAGCGTGTTACTACTGCAGATAACAGCGCCAGGTATATGTGCACAACGTGCACGGACCTAAGTGTCGCCGCCATTTCTAGCTAGTTCACAGTTTACACAAAATGGCGGCGACACTTAGGTCCGTCTATGCTACAAAGCGGGGACCTCACTCACACACTGGACTACACTCGACGAAATCTACTTTTAATTTACTCAACATGTCACACAGACTCTCTGAAAACTCTTGACACGTTAACGAGTGATTACAGCCATGTTTAACTCTCTTTAACAAGGAAAACCTACCTGGAAGAGGGGACAAGAGTCACAACACTGAGCCGGAAGTTGACTCGATGAGGAAAGACCGCCATTTCCCCGGTAAGTGGGCGGAGACAAAAGCAATCGATCTCAGGATGTTAGATTAAGGCCAACTTGTAGAGCACAGATAAAACACTTTAACATCTTAGATTAATGAATTAAGAAAAAAGCTGACAATATAATATCGATAACTTTTTTCAATTTAATGATTTTAATCAATCTTTATGAACTTTTACTCGTAAATGTATGTTTTTAACCATATTCCAGATTTTACCATCATGACCTGCAGAGGCTTTTTCATTAACAGACTATGGGTATTTTTCTTTACCTCGTCACACACCACAGTTGCACCCAATTTTCTGGCATTAAAAAAATCAAACATAAAATCTAATGCTAACAGTCAGTCTGCAGTAGGGTTGCCACCTCTAGTCGATTTCCGACACCAAAAGCCACCTTTCGCAGCAGTATGATACGTCACTGGGTCGCGTCAGTTTGTAACGCAGCAGGACAGAATTTTTCGTGGTGCAGGCTAAAGGCCTTTGCACACTGAGTCTGGTTTTTTTTGGGTGCATTTTTTTAATCCGTCATCTGAAAAAAAAAAAAACGCCACACACAGAAACCTTGCACACTGATTCTGATGCGTTTTATTGTTCTATTCATTTCAAAAATTCGCAATAAGTGACAAAATGAAAAGACACATTTCCTCCTTTGCCTCTCTGCACTGGACATGTAGCTGCCCTCCTCATTCTGTGTGCGGTCCAAATCCTCCTCCTCTTCATCATCATCCACCTGAATATTATTATCTGACCTGTTGAAAGTGAGCTATCTGAGTTGTGAAAGGATGCTGTGCACCTCGTTCCTCTGTCGCAGCCTGATCTCACAGAAATACGTGAAATGACCTCGACCTCGTAACACTGCATTCTGTGGTGGCAGCGCGTAAAGGGTTGAAATTACGTGCCGGTACCACGGAAACAATGCCAATGAAAAGTCAATTAGGATCCTTTCCCGCGGTGGAGACACAGATTCCCTGATTCAACAACGTCCTGTGTACACACAAAAACATGAAAGTGTTCTTGATATTAAAACAGCAAATATATTCCTCTGTTATAATTTCCCACCAATAATAATAATAATAATAATAACATGATAGTTTGGCTGTACTAGATATTTGATATAGGCCTATTCAAACATACTTACTTTTTCTTAACATAGTTCATCTAGATGCAGTGTCATTATTAGTTCGGATTTACTAGATATTAGATATATTCCGTAGATCGATCTTTTTACAACTCTATTTTACAACAAGCCGCAAACAAACCTACCGCCCTAAAAACACTGTTTCTAGCGTATTAGCTAGAATATCGAAAATTAGCCATCTGTACTTTTTCTTAACATGGTTCATCTAGATACAGTGTAATAACTAGTTCGGCTTTACTAGATATTTGATATATTGGGTAGATATATCTTTTTACAACCCTGTTTAGAACCCTACTTTGCAAATCAGAAGAACTACAACTATGTTGCTGATATGTATCAAACTGCATGGCGTGGTCCCAGGGAATCGTAGTTTTTAAAAAAGATAAGTGTTTTTCCTAGCTTGGAAGTTGTAAATACTGAATTGAGAGTACACTGTGGACTTTAAGGGGATGGTAAACACACTTGTGTAATCAGATTTTAAATATCTAATTTCTAAATGGGTGAAAACTAATTTTATCCATATTTTACCCATATCTGACAGCAGCTACAAAACAGTAGTGGAACGTGCCCCATCCGCCCACAGCACAATGCTCTTAAAGCCCTACGCTATCAAAAGCTGGCAAAACACATTTGTTTTATTTTATGGCCTTGACATTAACCTGTCATATTGTTGAGTTATCAAGGACACTTCTGTGTTTTTGTGTGTATACAGGAATGTTAAAGATATCATTGAGGAAAACAAGGTTGACGTGACGTTATTGAATCAGGGAATCCATGTCTCCACCGCGGGAAAGGATCCTAATAGACTTTACATTTGCACTGTTTCCGTGGTACCGGCACATAATTTCAACCCAATACGTGCTGTCACCACAGAATGCGGTGTTAAGAGGTCGAGGTCATTTCACGTATTTCTGTAAGATCAGGTTGGTCGCGGCTGTGTCCCGCTGCCACATTTTCTTCGCTCACTCTTCGTCAAACGTCTCTAAAGACTCTGACATATGCAAAAAAATAATAATAAAATGTCTAAGGCACAAAATGATTAACATGCTACACAACATTTATAGTGGCACAGATTCCCTGTCATTTTGCCAGCGCTCAAACTAAATATGACTGAACTGAGATTATAATCTTTACGAAACTTAACCTTTTTTTAGTGTACATTTAGTTTGTAATAGGCTATCACACAATTTCTTTAGGGTGCTGGTAAACAAGTAGCTACAACTATACAAAGTTAATGTCAGGCTCTGACAAACTGCTACGTCAACTGGGGAAATTGGCAGCATAACGTGACATTACGGTGGAAACAAAAAGAAATCCTAATAAAGAAGCTACAACAGAAACTATTTCACAGTTAATGCGGCGTCTGTGCAGCTGCTGGGTGCTACACCTATGCACCACTCTGAACTCTACTGAAGGACAAGGCGCCTAATTGGATGTAATGAAGCTAAAGTGGAGAGCACAGTCTCTTTGAGTCTTTCTGCTGACTAGCCTTTAAAAATCAGCCAAAGACCATTAAAAAGAGAGGGGAGGTGAGGACAGCAGGAGGGGAGGGCACCGGGGGGGAGCAGATGGGGGACAAGGACTGGAGAAGACAGACTGGGAGCTGACTGCAGGAGGAGAGAGACGAAATAGCAAAATATTTCATCAATGAAGAGAAAAGGCAGATTCCAGTCACTCGGAAAATTGGTTCAGTGTGGTGAAGGCAGGGTTCCTACAGCTTAAGGCAGGTGGGATTTAAGGCTTTTTAAGGCGGTTTTAATGCCGTACCGAATGAAAATTAATACCAATTTAGCAATAACCAAATATGAAGAAAGAAAAAACACATGAATCAACTTTAATTACTCAGAGTTAGGAAGAATATTGCTCAAATATTGATTGTAACACAAAACATGAATTTTTGGTGATGTTAATGTGAAAGAGATTCTGTTTTTGTTTTGTTTTGTTTTTTAAGTTACCAATTATTTGGAGAATTTGGAAAACAAAGTCAAAAAACGATTAATAAAATCCTATTACCCGGGTCTAACAGTTGCCTAGCATTTTTAAGATTTTGAAGAGATTGATTTAAGACATTATAATACTGATTACAACCTTGTTTTTACATTAGATAATTCAATGCCTTCTTAACCCTCTAAGTTACTGTGTTGCCTCGAGGTAACGTACCCATTTTTGGCCATTTACACTCACACAATACATCCTCAATTATGTTGCGATACTTTTAAAAAGAGCCAGGGCCCTGAGAAAACCAACAACACTGTGTACACTGTCACATGACTCTCTGGAGGACATGTTGAGTCCCTTTAGCTTGGCCTTCCTCATACGGTTCAGCTCCATCAACTCTCTCTACAAAAATGGTCTGAAAATGAAAAATAGATCAACAATAATGGATGGGTGAAGTTTAAATTTGAATGGTTAAAGCTACTTTATTTGATAATTAAGTATATGAGAATTGTTGAAACCTAAATGTTGCCTTGAGGTAACAGCGTACATTCATGGAATCCGACGAGGTTTAGGTTTATATTTGATTTGAAAGCATTCATCATCATTTTCTTCTTATCTCTACAAATGAAGCTACACACAAACTGATCCTGTTACAATGAAATGTTCTGCTTGGAAACCTTTAGTTCTGGCATTCATGTGGATACCACCTGATGTGCTCCACCTGCCTAAACACTGTTACAGTGTTACTGTTTCAGAAATGGCCCAAGGAATGTGACAAAGAGCTCAGGTATTGATCTGGACTCAAAATTCCCCAGATCCCAATCTGATCGAGCATTTGTGGGATGTGCCGGTGCACCAAAGGTACCCGTAATCCACGGTGGGGCCTCTCTGGATCGGGCTTGACTCTGACCTCTGGGGATGTCCTGTGGTGTCTGGCAACAGAGCACTGGCAGCAAATCCTTTGAGTCTTGTGGGTTGCAAAGTGGGCTACCAGCACGTCCCACAGATGCTCCAATAGATAGGGATCTGGGGGGTAATTGAAGGCCAGGTCGATGTCTTGAGAGCTTTGTTACGTTCCTCGAGCCATTCCTGAACAGTTTTTTGATTTGGAGCATGGCGCATTATCCTGCTGGGGGGCCACTGTTGCCATGAGGGGGGGTACTTGGTCTGCCACGGTGTTTGAGTGGGTGGAACATGTCAGGTGGTATCCACATGAATGCCAGAACCAAAGGTTTTCTAGTAGGACTCTGCATTGTAACGAGATGATCAGTGTTAATCACTTCAACACACACACACACACATTATTCTATGACTCTTTGAGGAAGAAGGTGGTAAAAGACACCGAAAACATTTATATGTAAAATAAATAATCCCACATTGAAATAAAACTCGCTAATTGTTTTGAAGATGTCAATGATAGTTTGGTTTGATAAATGCTTTATATAAAGTTTGCTAAAATATGCTTACACTTGTTAATGCATTCATTCCTTGGGCTGTTCAACAATGTTGTCTGAGTGTAACGTTCAGACAAACAAACGTTTAAAAAAAGTTCATTTTAAATGTTTTTCTGTTTCAAATGGCATGAACTTTAAACTTAAAGGTTCTTGAAATAATTACGTTTCGGCACAATCATGTTATCTTCCACTAAAAGTGAAAAACGTCCACACTGGCAACGTGTTTGACTCTTTAGTTAGTATGCTGCGCTCACTCCTCTTCTTTTCTGTGTTTACTGGCAGTGAAGCTGCTTTAATCAATAAATTTAGCTTTGTATTATTGGCTCTATTTATTAGCTGTAATTTTATTATTGGAATAATAAATAATAATATAAATTCCCTATTATCATGCAATAATCTGTCAGCCTGACATGTATCCTGCATCCCTATTATTCATTCATTCATGAGGTAATCTCTGTATTTTACATGTCACAGTCTTAGAAATATCAACACATGGACATCAAAGAATTAAAGTTCCTACCAAAAGACTTTTGAGTGTTTTGTGACTTTTTCATAACAGTACAGTCTTTCAAATTGAGTCTCTGTAAAGTGCATTAATATAAAACTGGCTGCTTAAAGTGCGTTAACATCCGACAGTTTGAAAGAGCTTTGAAAATAGATATTTTCTATTTGGCTTCCACTTTGTTTTTATGCTGCCTCCTGCCTTACTCTACTATGATGAGCTTGTTAGCAGAAGAATATTAAATTGCAAACACAGCGTCTGATGTTTTGTCTTCACACTCTCATCACACTGCATCTGGATATGAAAGAATACAATGGCTGGTCTGGTCAAGTGTAGACCTTTCTCCCCTCGAGGATGACGATTAATTAAAACAGAAATATCAAAATGAATGCCGTGAAATTACTGTCACAATATAACCTGTGCTTTGGGCTTTGCAGATGAAGACAGTCTAAATTGTGATTGTATCGTTTCAGATATCAGAAGTCACACAGGGTGAAGCAGAAGAAGCCAACCAAATATATATTGTTTAAGAAATTTTATCAAGTGTTTTTGAGAAGCCATTATTCTCTTTGTAGGAGACTTGTTAGAAAATAACACCCTGAAGACTCTTCATTCCTCTGTCTGTTACACTCTCAGGATCTTTCTCTTTTCAAGCACTTTAAAATGTCCATTTCTCTGTGCATCTCAAAGCTCTGGGAACAGCTTAAAGACAGCAACAGAAAAACAGAGTAGAGTCACACTCATACTGTACCTTCAATGTAATTATCATGAGCCATCTGTCAAATCCAAGCTGAAAAATATGTGTAAAAATCTGTGGAGTGTTTATTTATTCTTAAGCATTTCTATTTCCTTATAACAACACCAAGTTGGACAAGTTGCGTTAAGGCCCCCGAAAAAATACAGAAATACGAAAACACTTTTACCAGTTTGGTGAAGCATAAGTGAGGAATGAGGAAGCCTGTCAGTAATAAAGTACAGGACAACTGTAGCTGCAGTTCAGCTAAGGCCAACACGTTCTCACTTTGACCTCGTCACTTATGGACGTTTGGTCATGGACTTTCCAATTTGAGATACATTGTGCAAGGTACCCTGGGTGTGTTGGTTGTTGAGGTTCTGGGATGTTGTGTAAAGTTCTGCCTGTCACATGCATTGTCTTCTTTCAAGATACAATTCTGTTTTCACAAGAAATTTAACATTTACATACAGCATCACTACGTCGGCACAACAACGCGAATTGATGTTTTTTTGCCTTCAGCAACAAACGCAAGTATTTGCGTTTGTTGCTGAAGGCAAAAAAACAGGGTTGGCTTTAGAATCTTCCAGGACCAGAACACCGCTCGCCATTCGGACATTCACCACCTAAACTTTCATCCTTGTCCCGTCATGTTTCCCCCTGATGTCACTGGGTGCCATTAAACTATAACAGCAATCAGCCGCGAATCATGCTGACGTTAAAGGACGCCTTTTTTGGTTGGTTTTGTTTCCTGTTATCAGACAACCAGTTCTGGGAACAACTGCTTCTCCTCACATAAACAAATTTGGCCCATATCATGCCAGACCATCTGGCTGAAGTCACGTCAGGTCATCTATCCAATGTCTACAAAATAAGTTTATGTCAGGTCATCTACACTACGCATGCCTACGTGAAAGGATGGCTCTTTTCATCGGTGTCCGACGCCGGATGTCACTGACCAAGTGCTGGATTTGGTGACTTCAGAATGAAACCGGGTTGCTCCGGCTGCTTTACCATTGTACAAAGTTCTACAGAGAACCTATTCTGTAGTTTATGCAAGTGGTGCACGCCATTGTGAGCGCACTTGTCTGCGTCACTCTGCAGTCACACCCCCAAAACACCAGTTTGCGGTGGTGTTTCTGCGCCACTGTGTTGAGTTTCTGTGAAGTTTAATGGATTCAACCAACAGACAGAAACATAGCTTAAAGCTACAGTAGGTAACTTTAATCAAAATAACTTTGTTTTCCACATTAGCTGAAACTGTCACCATGGGTCTGGGTCACAAACATTCTCATTTTACAGCTAAACAGTACACTGACATATCTGTTTAAAACATCTGGGGTGAGAAACAGGCAACGCAGTCACTGAATCTTGATTCAGATTTGATCAGCGCTGCCTAGTTTGACAGTTTGACCGCAGTTCACGAGTAGTGACTGGCATGATGACAGGTGTGTTGGAGACTCCTTGGCTCTGATTGGCTGTTTTCCTTCAACGGCGGTTCATAGACAGCACAGTTGTCAGCACAAGCCTATGGCATCTTACATTACATCACTGCCAGACTGTTATAACATTTGAAGCAGAGATAATTCACACATAAGACTTCAAATGCTATTTTTTAAAAAGGAAATTAAAACTTTTGTTTTTCAGTTTACAAAAATAAAAAGGTCTGTGTCACAGCGATGTGTGGTTACATTTCTGGGGAGGTGCACGTCAGGCGACAGTGTAGGATCCGCATCTACGTAGAGCCTGCGCTGTGCCTACATTGTAGATTCAACGCAGCCTTATAAACAAGGCTATAGTTTCATGGATTTGAAAAGATCCAGCAGTCGAGTCTCCAAACAGATGATTAACTGTGATCTTTCTCCACTCTCAGCCTGATTGTTCATTGCCCTCCTCCACCTCTGCTTTCATGCTGAGGGTTCACAGGTTCACTCTGCAGTCAGTTTTCTAAAGATTTTTTCTGCATTCTCTCCTCCGCCGGCCTGCATCATTTGAAAACTGTCTGCCTCAGGCACACACACACACACACACACACACTGATAGCACACACACACTAGCATGAATACACTTGCCACAAATCTCACACATTCTGCTGAATTTAATCAAAAAGGTTATGTTGATGTTATATTAAAAACAAAGCAACAAAAAAGTAAATTAAACTGTGGACAAACAAAAAGATGTTTGGAGCCAGAGGAGACAAAGAGAGGCTGGCAGGCAAGAGTGGACTATAAAATAATGATAATGATAATTTTTCACATATACATTTAACTGAGCCCAAGGCTAAGAAACTCTGCATGAGGCATTGAGGTAGTAAAGGCAAGTAAAGGCACTGATGTATTAATTGTGTTGCAGTAGAACTGCTGGTATGTTACATTATTAGTTTCACTGAAATCAGCCAGAGTGTCTTCATTCTTTAGTCATCTGCATTGTTACAAGCTGACAGCAGTGATGATTATTACTCGGGCAAACTGTCTGAATGTGGAGCTTCTCGACAGAGCTTTGGGCAGAGTTCATTGACTCCTATTAAGGAGCTCAGTATCACAGAGCGTATGGCGCTAGAGTTATTCAGTGTCAGGGAAACGAAAGTGAAGCCTTTTGTGTGCCGTAGATGTGAGTGACTGAGTCCAGCGCTAATTTCAGAGTGCTTACTTAGGCTCGCAAAACTTAACGGAGCATATTAGCCTATGAAGGAATCCTTCTATCCTAATTATGGCTTAGAGAGAGATTGTGTGTGTGAGGAGCAGGGGTTAAGAGACTGGGACGATGAGACAGAAAGTAAAAAAGGAACTGGAAAGCAAAAAAAAATATGATTAAGACAAATATGAGATTAAGACAAGGGAAAAAATGAAAAAAGAAAAATGACCAGAGAAAACCAGGAGCAATGGAGTAGAAACAAAGTCAGAATATGTGTCATTTTGGCCTTGTTGATTACTATATCTGGACACGTCTAGCAAAAATTGTCTTTTTTAAATTCCATTTTCATTACCTGATCAATAAGGCTAAAACACTGCATTTTATTTTTAGTTGTGATTCCAGATGATAGCTTCACTTTTATGATTGATCTGCCCTCTAAACTGTGCTACATGTAGCTTTATTTGTAAAGTATATATATATATATATATCACTGGAAATCCTACTGTAATAAAGAGATTAAATTACAAACAGTGGAGACCTTTGTGTGACACCACTTGTGTTGTCAGTGGAAGTATTTCTTAAAAGTGAGAACAATGTTCCCATAAACCCAGAGATTGGATAAACACATTGGATGTGATTTGCCTCACTCCATATGTCATTTCAAAAAGACTCTGGAAGCTTGAGTTCCATTTGTTCTGGACGGACACTCCTCAAAATGAGTGCTGCAACAGCTCAGTCGCAAGAAGACAGTGTTGGCATTGTATGTTTCTGCAAACCATGGATACGTTACATTTGTACAACGTTCCTTAAGAGACATAGTAAATGAGCTGATATTGTGCAGTGGCAGGAAATGCAGCTGTTTTTTTGTTTTTTTTACAGAGACATCATTGTGTTTCCAGCAGGGATTGTGCCACCAAAACTGGGCATTTAAAGCCAAAACATGTATGGTACAGTTTGGTACGCTTTCTTTATGTTTCCACTGTGAGAAGTTGTGGATGGTACCAGTGGAACCGTTCTGTACCGTCCACATGTCTGGTCCCCCCTCTGTTGGGGTACCTGGCACACAGATCTGGTACTAAAAGGTGGAGCTGTGAACACTGCAGTCTGATTGGTCAGTAGAGGACGGTCACTCTGCTCAGGGCTGAGTTGTGTCTGGTTTTGAGGCTCATGTAACCTCTGTTCATACTGTGGAGAGTTTTATTAGTAAACTGTAACTATAAAATGAAAGGATGTTTTGCTGCCTCTCTCAGCAGCTGGAAAAAATTACTTCTTTCACTGGGCCGACTGCCGGCAACTTTTAAGGTGGAACGTTAACTTGCAATGTTATTCAGTGTATGAGGTGACGACGTGAATCCATCAGCACACCTTAAATTTCACTTCGACAACTCTGACCATGACTTTAGTTTTTATATGACACACTTTTAGTAATGAGTGGATCTTGATGTGTTAATTTCGTCCATGTTATGTGAACTGCATATATTCTAATCCTCACTCAGAGAAAGAAAAAAGCATTGCGGAGAGTCGTTCCTGTGGGCTACAGCAACACTAAACCCCCGAGCTTGCCTGAGAAGGACTAAATGCACAAAGCTGCTATTTCTAAATATCCCATGGAGAGAGACTCTCACTGCAGCCTGTTCCTATTTGAAAATGTCGGCATGCAGCCTCGTTCTGTGGATGATAAACCAGGTGCAGATCTGTGTCACCGGTGATGAGGAAATACAGCAAGTGCTAGACGGAGCAGTGAGTGACAACAACCTGCCCACATTTAAGGGCACTGTTTGTAGTGGAAACACTAAATAGACCTAGGGTCTAGGATCCATGTCTGAGGGATTAATTTTGGTTCCAAAGGTACCATACCAAAAGTGTTTGGTGGAAACCGGGCTACTTCATTACATTTCCTTATAGAAATTACTACTACAAAATAAAATGCAGCAGTGGTCTTTTTTTGAGAGAATTCTCGATATCAAAACATGCAAGCTTTATATAAACTACTTATGGCCCTTGCATGTAAAAGCATGTTCTAGCATTTGATTTTCCTTGTAGGTTTGAACCACAACTACACATACAAACACACATGGCATCATCATAACCCTTTCCACACACACATAGACAGAGGGGAAAAAAGCCCAGAGTGTGTGCTCACTGTAGAGCAGTGTGCACAGCAGAAGGAACCAAACATCAGAGGGCCCGTTAACGCGCCAAGGAACATTTTGTCTCCTCAAACGACTCGGAGAATACCAGACAAAATGACTCAGACTCCGCTCAAAAGCAGCTGGAGAAAAGAGACGCTCGGCACAGCCATCACTTTAGAGGGAATTTTATATCAGACAAAGCTAATCTAATGCTCTGCTCTTGTTTCAAAACTTCAAACTAGATGGCAACTCAGTCTGATGAGGCTGGATCTGAGTGAGAGGATGGGAACCAGAGAGAAAATAAAGTGAAAGAGAGTCACTGAGGCTTACTGTTTTCTTCAGGGTGAGTGCTCAGATCTTTAACGAGCATCAGATAGATAGATAGATAGATAGATAGATAGATAGATAGATAGATAGATAGATAGATAGATAGATAGAGGGCTGTGGCTCAGAGGGGGTCGTCCATCGGTGTGTGAGTGTGTTAAAACTGAGTAGCAGGTGGCACCTTGTATGGTAGCCTCGGCCACCAGTGTATGAATGTGTGTGTGAATGGGTGAATGTGACTCGTAGTGTAAAAAGAGCTTTGAGTGGTCACTAGATGACTGGAAAGGCGCTATACAAATGCAGGTCCATAGATAGGTTCAAAGGGCTCATCCTGAAGGGTCCTACCCAGAGCCCTTTGCTTCTAAAGACCCCTTTTTTTTAAGAAGAAAGGGTTTTTAACATTTTGACAGCTATTTTAGATTTGGTCTTAGTCATTAGTTTTAGTCACATTTTACTCATTTTTATTTTGCATAGTTTTAGTCTAGTTATAATCTGCAAAAATCCAAAACCTTTTAGTCTATGCAAATTCATGACAAATTAATCAACTCTTCGTCATTACGTAGCACAGCTGTTCTTGCCTTTTAATGTCCAGTAGTCCACCACTAACATTTTTAACACGTCACGTCTCATCAACGAAAATGAAACATAGATTTTTAGCTCATCATTGTCTCGTTTTCGTCATGGAAAAAAAGGTTGTTGACATTTTTCGTCGTAGTTTTCGTCAGTGACATTAACTCTGGTTCTTAGAGGGTTCTTTGCAAGACTTGAGGTTCCATTTTGGTTAAACTGTTAAAGCCATGATTAGTGGGAAATAAAAAGGTACTTGGTAGAACCCTCAGAAGGTGGAAAGGTTTTGGATAATACTCTGAGTGGAAGCACTTCACCATAGAAGGGTTCTCTGTAGAAACTTTTATGGGGGAGTTCTGTGTTCCAGGTGTAAAACATGGAAATAAAATTATAGTAGAATGTTCCCATTCAAATTAATATTGTGGAGTAGCAGGAAATTCTTATATGTACCGTCACCATTGCAATCGTTGTAGTGGGGTAAGTTGTTTAAACTTCCATATAAACAAACCAACTTGCAGCAAGTCACAATTGGACTGGAGTTACCTATCTGGCTGTCAACACTCCCTCCCTGCCTTTCATTTGTCGTCTCGTCTCTGTCCTCCACATTCTGTGTGTGGTCTACATCCTCTTCCTCTTCATCATCTTCCACCTGAATATTACTGTCTGACCTGTTGAACGTGAGCTGTCTGAGTTATGAAATGATTCTGTGCACCCCGTTCCTCTGTCTTGTCTAAAATGTGTCCCGCCGCCACATTTTCTTCACTGATTCTTGGTCAAACGTCTCTAAAGGCTCTGACGGATGCGAAAGACGCAGAAAATCGAACCTGTTCTGAAAAATTTAATGACAGACGAAAGGTTTGGAGCAAACATGATTGACACAGTGTGAGGTCGTACTTACTTTTAGACGTGAAGCAATTTCAGACAAAAAAAAAAACTCTGTGTGCAAAGGCCGAGAGAATAGGCCAAAAAAGGAGTTCCCAAACTAATCATGGTGAATGGACCTGCATTTGTATAGCGCCTTTCTAGTCATCCGACCAGTCAAAGCACTTTATACACTACGAGTCATATTCACCTATTCACACACATTCATACGCTGGCGGCTGAGGCTATCGTACAAGGTGCCGCCTGCTACTCAGTTTTAACACACTCACACACTGATGGAAGCATCATCGGGAGCAATTTGGGGTTCATGGATACTTCGACATGCAGACTGGAGGAGCTGGGGATCGAACTGCCGATCATCCTATTGATGTACGACCTCTACCTCTGAGCCACAAGCCGCCCTAATTACACAGACACATTTACAGCTCCACTGACGTCTGTTGTCACCATAACAACTAATGACAATTGCAATTTTCTGTTGTACTAGTCAAATGACCAAGGAAAGCAGTTCAATGTCCTTCCTACTAATTTTATTTCTATGGCATAATCGATAGTAATGTTTATGAAAGGTTCGTCCACAAACAACTAAAGTTTCTCCTGGTGGGACGAGCCAAAAAAACCCAATTGGTTCTGGTTAGCACCTTTATTTCAGACAGTGTAGAGACAGACAGAGAAAAAAAACACAGACAGACAAAACTGTGTAAAATGAAGTGAAACAGCTGCAACACTATAATAAGCTGACTTGCTCAAATCAAGTCACAGCGGTTTTGTCCCAAACACCAATTTTACCAGACAATAAAGAAATACATTGCAGGGACTTATAGACAGAGAGAGAGAGGAATAAGAGTGCAAGCACTAAAGCCAATTTACTATTTGACAACATCAAAAACCACAACAGTTCCCTTCACAGAGGGCTAGCTGGGGACAGAGGCATGAAGAAAGGCGGAAAACTAAAACAGTAAGCAGTGTAACAAGCTCTGCTCCGCAAATGACTGTCGGACATGGAGAGGCAATTACAGCGTAACCCGCAAACTGGCCCCACGCAGAGAGGAAGAGAAAACAAGCCCTGAGTGGCAGAACAGGAGGAACACTTTAAGTGGACAGACAAACTGATAGAAAAGTGTGTCAGTGTGATAAACATGAACGAGTAAACACCCTGTCACTGGAGTAAGAGGTGATGATGCTCAGTATTCTCGACAGGTTTGCAGTTTACGTTGGCAGGACGGGGGAGGTGCAACCTGGCAAAAATGCTTCTCGTTCTCTGATTCAGTTTGTGACATGCTTATTGACAGCGTAATTATTGAACTCAGCATGTTTGTTTGGGTGCTTCTGAAAAGACCAGTTCACCCAAATCACAATAATAAACTTCTGACTGTTTGGATTTATGAGCCCAAGTTTTGCAATACCTCTACCTGAGACGTCTGATGTCACCTCAATACAGCAGAGGTGAACTGAATGTTGTTTCTGGTTTTCCATCCATTGAACAACAGCATTGAAAACATCAACAACAATTTTCTGCAAAGATTTTGAGAAGCAATATCTCAGATACTCTTTGTAATCCACATACAGTGTGGATGGTCTGCAATAGAACTAGATGGGTGACAAATTAAAGGGAGCCATCCGCCACCATATAGACTTGTTCATTTCTGTTGTCACTTTTATCATATCTCATATCATTGTTTCCTGAGTGGCGTAGTGTGTGAGCTGACACTGTCAACAGGATGTGAAAGGATTGATGGATGGTGTGACACCCAGAAGAGACGCCTGCCCAACCTGGTCTCACTCTGAAGATAGTGAAATCTGGCACTTAGTCTGTGACTTCCGGTGTCAGACACTGACGTAAAAAGCCATCCTTTCATGTCGCCATGATATGCAGCTGAGGCAGTTGTTGTTATTGTTTAACAGTGCCTGGCGACATCGGGGAAACACAGCAGGACAGCAACAAAAGTTACGGCGTTGGAAGTCCAAGTAGGACGGGCGGTCTGGGTGGTGGATGGGGTCAAACAACCACTGACTTTCACCCAGGAAGCCGCTGTTCGTTTCCCCGTAAAAGTCTTTTTTCCCAAACCCAACCAATTACTTTTGTTGCCTAAACAGAACCACATGTATGTGTTGGTAAAACGTAACCACGTGTATTTGTTGTTGAAGAGAAAAAATAAGTCATTTGCAGTGTGGCACCGATGCAGTGCGTTTATCTTGAAAGAGACTGTATGCAAATGGTACATTTCCTGTGAAAACGAAAGTGTATTTTGACAACGATGCATGTAACAGGCAGAACTTGACATGATGTCCCAGAACATCAACAACCAGTGCACCCAGGGTACCTTAGAAGATCCATGACCAAACATAGATATGTGACGAGTTTGGAGTGAGAATGTGCTGACCTGCAAAGCTCCAGACCACTAGCCTGGAAATCCAGGCCTAAATCTAGAAAGATTTGGGATGTCCCAACTCGAGGGGCGGCACCAAGCATGCATACTGCACGCAATTGGATGACACTACGACCAATCAGAACAATACAGCGCTTAGCTACCAGTGGAGCTAACTGGTAGATTAGACTCTTGCCATATCCGGTCGGCAAAACAGCAAAAACGACTCGAGCGCCGTCTTCTGTTCCTCTTTTAGAGAAAAAGCCAAGTCTAACTCGTTCATTGTAGCGGCCAAAGCTGTTTCAAACAGCTGGTGTTCATCCGTAGCCATCTTGCAATGTTTACTGACTGATTCCGGACTTCGTCGTGGCAGCGCTGTCGTCATCTGTTTAGCTCGCCTCTGGCCCGCCTATATCAGATACACCGATGTGATTGATGCAGCTCGGCTCCAACGGCATTGGTAATGAGCATCGTCACTGATTGCCAGAGTGACTCGCTGAGCAAATTCAAATTGTGCTCTTGTGAGAACTCTGGATTTCCAGAGTACCAGACCACAGTTTGAGACCAACCAACGAGTCCTCACTGTGTTTCCAGCAGCATATAGCAACCAAAAGTGTAAAGGATCCATTGTTGTGTTCCCTGCTAGGATAGAGCCATGATAAGCAGGTATTTCAAGCAAAGACGTGATCTTTTCCAAACCATAACCAAGTGTTTGTTGTGCCTAAACTTAACCACACCATAAACATATCCGCTACATAATTAGGTACAAGTTATTCTGGCGATTGGGTTGCAAAAGAAAGTTGCAGTGTACTTCCATGAACTACCTTTAACCAAGCTGTGTTTATACTGAACCTGAGGTAGAAACAGTATGACTTTCTTAATTTGATTAAGAAACACAAGCACATATGCTAGTTTACTGTATGTGTATGTGTGTGTGGGTCATTAGCTCTCTCAGGTTGACTATAAACATGACAAAAATGAATTATTGCTTCTGATGAGGCTGTGGTAGCCTAGCTAATGGAGTGTGTGTGTGTGTGTGTGTGTGTGTGTGTGTGTGTGTGTGTGTGTGTGTGTGTGTGTGTGTGTGTGTGTGTGTGTGTGTGTGTTAAAGGTTTTATGTGTTATTGCATAAGAGGAGGGGCAGGACTGATGAAGTGGCTAAAAGGAGCAAAGTTCAAGGATGCATCACCACATTTGATTTTTTTTTCTCTTTCTGTGTGTGTGTGTGTGTGTGTGTGTGTGTGTGTGTTTCCCTCCCCTTTCTCTTTCATTTTTCATTACCTAGTTTTTTCCCCCAATTCTGCCTCATTTCTCGTTTCTTCACCCTCTTTCACTTTTTTTGTAGGGGGCATTATTGGCTGAGCAGACGCAATAATTCAACTTGCCCTGCCCTGACACACACACACACACACACAAGGTCACTCCTCGGGATCAGGGGTTATGCAATATTAATATTGTTAATAAATATGATGATTATTTTACGACCGTCAGTCCAATATAAATGCCTGAGGCAAGGTTCAAATAACATTTTGTGTGTGTGTGCATGTGAGTGAGTGAGTGAGTGAGTGTGTGTTTGGATTATAATGTTGCAGCCCTGGTCCGTCTGAATGTCCAGAGGGTTTTCAAGTCGTTGCGAAGAAAATAAGATAACAAGAAATATATAATTTCGATGTTTAATAACAAACAGCGCAAGATTAGTTTTAAAAAAAAGTCCTGAAAAACAAAAAAAACAAAAGAAAGAAACAAAGCATAGCTGTGTATATAACAGCCTGTGTATCCAGCAGCATGTACAGTATGAGAGTTTATGTGTCCTTGCCAGAACTGTCACCATGGTGATGGCCGTTTGCATTCATTTACTTGGAGCTGTGTGGAGGTGTCAGGGTCTTTAAGGTAAGGTAAGATAAAATTGGATTAGATCAGCGGCTCCAGAGTCGCATGCAGCTCTTTACAGCTCAGTGGCCTGGTGGTAGAGTGTCTGCCCTGTGGCTTTGACCACAATTTGGCCACATGGAAATGAATCACAGTTATTTTTGAACGTTTTAATGTTCATTTATCGTTGTTGAAACCCTAAAGTGATTCTTACATCATCCAATAGTGAAAACAAATTTAAAAATGTTTTAACATTTGTAAATTAAAAAGTGAGTCATAGCTATGTCTACAGCTTGGTGCCTTTTCTCTAAATTTTGCCAAACACTAAGAGAGGTGGTGTGTCTTGAGTCTCCTTGGTGAAGCTAGCTGTGATTTCCAAATCCAGAGAGGAAAAGTCTTGGAGGAAAAAGTTGATAATAAATACCTTACTGCAGAGAGGCTGCCTTATGGTGAAACATATTACTGATTAGACCAATCAGTGATGTTGATAAGCCAATTTAGACTTAATAAAGCTGTGCTGTCTTTATTATAAGGCTCAAATATATTTTGCAGCTTCAAAAAATTTGTTGACCAAAAATGACTCTTCTGGTAGTAAAGGTCAACTTTAGGGGAGATTTTGCTTCGGCGATAGAGCTTCACATATCTGCAATCAACAATATGTAGCCTAACCAACAAGACAGTACAGTGCTGCACCAAAGACACAGTAATAAATTACGTTCGGCGCAAATAAGATAAGATAAAACGTGAAAACATAATCCATCAAACTAAACACAGTAGTTCCTCCTTGCTTATGAACGACGTACGTGTGGAGTAACTATATTTCTCTCTTTCGCTTGAGAGCCTAACGATGATGTCAGAAACAGAAGTGGAAGCTCCTTTTGGCTTCAGTAAGGTGTCAGTGGAAAGACCAGACGCTCGCCTCCATTTTGAGATGCGCCAGTTGGTTTGTTTACGTGCAGAATTGAAGAAGTTATGGTTGATATTTCGAGAAATATTAATGTTTGAAATGATGCAATGGCAGTTTGTGTTTGGACTAAATATTTCACTGGATTTAGATGATCTGAACCTTTGGGAGTGTGCAGGTGATGAAACGGGAGCTGTGAAGCTGCGATTTGGTCTGGAAAATATGGATCTGTGGATAATGAGAACACTTCAAGGGTGAGTTATGACTGTTTATTTATTTTTCTGACAGAAGTGTTTATTGAACCTGCTGTGGCGGCTGTATCTTGAAAGGGTCAGCAGCTGTGGCTCTGTGAGCAGCGTAGCTTTCCAATGATATATTGTACAAATAAAATTAAAGCAATCGTTCCCAACTGGTCCAGCCACAGGGTCCAGATTTCTTCTTAATCATTAGTTCAAGGTCCACACAGTTTAATACATTCAGTATCAGACTTGTGTTTGGCCATGTCATTGAGCTAGTTTCCTGTCTCTGTCAAGTAGCTGTCACTCATTCTACAGCAGGAAATGGCACTTCAGAATAAAAGCTCTGTGCCGGTAATTCCCTGTACTTAAAAATAAAGTTTTTTACAAACTTGACAGGTTTGCGAGTCACTTGCGGCCCACTTTTGGTCTGTGAACCACTTACTTAAAGTACAAATACAAACGTTGTTTAACATATAACAATCATCAAAAATCCCCGCAGGAGGGCCCGTGGGTGACCGTCAGATTTCTGACAGTGTAAACAGTCGATGTCTGCAGAAGTCACTCAGCTGACTACGACTTAGCTTTACATTGGCTTTATCAAAATGTATCTAAATTTATATGCAGATATCTGTTTATAGAAATTAGCTGGAAAACACAAGTCTTGGCTCAGATATCTGTCGGCTACACTGGATCTTCACAAACACTGACCCTTGCCCTCAGGAGCTTTATCATAGTCAGACAAACACAACACAACACATGCACACAATTAATTCGTATTCATTTGTTCTTGGTATTTCTTTATTTCTGTCCCTTTTTATTAATTTTCAAAGAAACAAATTTATTTCTATACAAGACTGCTCCACCTGAGGAAAGTTATCACACACACCTACAACAGTCAAGGATTGAATTACACAATAAGTCAAGTCAGGCAGACTGATAATATCATTTAATCACATAAAGAACTCTATGACTGGGTCACTGGTAGGCCTTGGAAAGACAGAGAGGCCCCAGAACAGAGCCACACCGCCAAATATAATTCTGCAAATGGAAATAAAGTTTTCTTTGACTAAAGTGTTCCTGACTGAAATCAGAAATATAGTGAAAAGATTTTTTTTGTCCACAACACTGCCCTTGTGAAAAGGTACATTATTACAACCTCCTGCCTCGTGGCCTCCTTTGTTGTTGTGTGAAACGTCTGACTCGTCCCTCCAGCGCCATCTGTTGGCTGTCTCTGTGCTCTCATAAAGACGCACTGAAGTATGAGCGCAGTGATGTTTACAACATTTGAAATGGACGTATCTTTGTCAGTATAAATGAGCCCTAAAGGGGACACAGGGGAGAAGAAAAAAAGATGGTTGAAAATATGTAAATTAAAAAATTCCTGGAAAAGAGAAATACATTCGCGTTCTCCTAAAAAATGTTTGAATTCCTTTTCCAAACTCCCACGTTCTCCGGAGAAATATTTTGAGTCATCATGCTCAGCTTCTGCAGCAGTGCAACTTGCAAAGGCCTGGGTGAAGGTGAATTTAGCTGAGGATACAAAAGTATTTTATTTCATATTTTTTCTCCGCATATTTTTTTCCTCCTTTATGTCCCTTTAGGGGCTCCGTAAAAATCCTGCGCTGGTGTTTTAAATGCACTCTGCTTTTTTTAATTTTAGAAATAAGTCGCGCTATATCAGTAAGACTAAAGCAAGGAGAGTGAGTCCACTGCCGTAAACACACACTCTGACTCTGTGTGTGTGTGTGTGTGTGTGTGTGTGTGTGTGAGACTGTACGTGTGGGGGTCCTGGCTGTAATGTTTTAGCTTGACACTTTGATGACCTGATCAAATCGTCGAGGATGATTGCCAGCAATCATACCCCTGCTTTTCTCTCTCTGTACCTTACTCACACACGCGCACGCGCACGCACACACACTTTGACACACGCTGTTCTGTCTCAGTGGGTTCATGATCTTCACTCATCTCTTGTTTCTCTCCCTCTAACCTCTGTGGACTGTCATCCTCTCTCCTCTCCTCGTTCCTTCTGCCTCTGTCTCTCTCGCTCACTCTAACACACACACACACACACACACACACACACACACACACAATGGGGTTCATTTCACAGAACGTTGCCGCCATTATTTGCCATTTTTTCCGATGGCCATAATCATGGCAGCTGAGATGAGTATATGATGAAATCATTCCTGCTCCAGTCAGATCAGCCTGCCCTCAGCGTGTGTGTATCTCTGTGTGTTTAGGTGTGTACCGGGAAATGTGCATGTGTGTGTTTTATTAATGTCACTTTTTTTGTGTATCTCTTTCATTCAAATGCACTTGTGTATGTTTATCTAAGTGTGTGTGTGTGTGTGTGTGTGTGGGACTGTACGTAAGCATCTCCCCAGCTACCTGCTCTCACTGGCTGACATTATGGCGTCTAACAACATGCTGCAGCCTGATTGGCTGACGGATAATTGTCTCTGTTTAACAGCTTCTCCACTGAGCAACAATCAACTGTAACAGCCTGTTCAGCCACTAATGGGCACACCAAAGTGTTGTGCTGAGAGCCTTATTCGTGTGTGTGTGTGTGTGTGTGAGTGTGTGTATTCTGTTATACTCTACCAGTGTTGGACAAGTTACTCTCACAGTGTAATACATTACATATTACTAATTACCTTCCTTTGAAAGTAATAAGTTACTCTGCAACATAACTTTCTGTGCAGAGCAATGCGTTACTACTGCTACTACCACAACTACTGCTTATGCGTTACTTTCACCGGGATCAAAGTCTGATAAATGATCAGACAGGGATCAATATTTGTGAGCAGCTTGCGGCGTCAGACACTGACAAAAAAGCCGTCTTTTAACGTCTGCATGATATGTGGCTGGTTGCCGTTATGGTGCATGGCAGCGTCAGAGGGAAACGTGGCAGGACATGAACGAAAGTCCGAGTAGGACATGTATTCTTGATTGCAGGATGAACTGTTCCTCAAAGCCATATAATTTTCTAAACAGGACTGCAATATGCTCAGCTGACAAAATGCTCAGAGAAGATAGCTTGACATCAAATTTTAAAAATCCAGCACTTTGCACATTTTATTATTCCTACATTTGCTTCCAAACAGGCAGCCTCTTTACCATCCATGCCTAAATATCAGTAACATGATATGTAAAGACAAAGTCTGGATACATCTGGAACAAACACCGACTTTCACCCAAGAGAGCGGTGTTTGCGGCTCATAAGATTATAAAGCCAAATCCTGTTCTTTCTTCCTAAACGCAACCACGTGCATTAGATGTTGAAGTAAAAGAAACATCCATTTACGGTGTTGTACCGACGTAGTGCGTTTAGTTTGAAAGAGACTGTACGTAAAGGGCAAATTTCACGAGAAAACGAAAGTGTATTTTGAAAGAAGACGATGTCTCAGAAAGTCAACAACCAACACACTCAGGGGGGAGTGTATCTATGTTTCTCGGGTTCTATGTTCCCCACTTACACTTTTGGTTGAGCGGGGAACATAGAACCCTGGAAACATAGGGATGACCCGCACCCAGGGTACCTTTTGTGTCGTACCTGGAGGTGGAAAGTCCATGAACAAACATCGATATGTGACGAAGTCGGAGTGAGAACGAGGCTGTGACATCTAGAAATGCTCTCAATGTTTTTGTCTGCAACGCTGGTGTTTCATTTTCCTTTTCACACAGTTATTTAGAAGATAAATATATTCAAAGTTCTGAGACTTGACCCCAATTGTTTATATGTCAAACTGTGATGAAGTTAAAACTAATTAAGAAAGGTTATTTTTCTTTGCCTGAGTCAAGATGTTCTTGTTCTTTCAGAGATAATTACTTCACTTTCAGTCAGTCTAAAAGACATCAGTGCTGTTTTCACTGAAAGATCAGAACCTGCACTTTCACACATTTCATTAACAAATGCTTTTTCCTGTTCGCATAAAAAGTTAGATTAGAAGATTACGGCCTCTGCGGGTCTCCATCAACGCTGACATTGGATGATGACAGCAAGGAAGAAACAAAAAATAGCCCACAAACAAATAGAGAAGATGATATAAGAGAAGAATAAGGAGAGAAATAATAAAGAAAGGCAGGCAGAGAGAGATTTATACACAATCAGGAGCAAAGAAACTCAGAGAGAAGCAGGAGATCTGGAGGGGAGCAGGAGCAGAGACATACAATAGGATTTCAGAAAAGGCCCCTTTTTATAAAACTATGTTTAGGTGGAATAGAGGGGTTGAATCTTCCCTCTGGCTTCCTTGCAGTGTTATTGCAGGACTAAATAGAGATACAATTTTTTCCCCAAAGAGAGACAATTTTCTCTCCGATGCTCTTTGCTCGATGCGAAGGTTGCTGTAATTTAGCTCCTCGCCTGGGGAGGAACACGGTGCCACAGCTAGGTCATCAGAAAGCATCGGTTCACTAAAATGCCAAGGAGATTATTTCTCGTTTTGGGCTGTTAAAAAGCCGGCCAGGAGAGGTGGAGAGGTGGAGAGGAAGTCGGCGGGATGGAGAGAGAGAAGTGAGAAGAGGTGCTAAAAGCAGGGGGAAAGAAAGGAGGAACGGAGTGGAGAGGAGATAAGAGGGCGAGAGCAGACAAAAACAGAAGAGGTTAGGAGGAGACAAGAGCAGGTAAAAGATGAGGTGAGTACAAAGGAGGTGTAGAGAGGTGCGGAGGAGAGAGGAGACCACGGGGCAGAGGAAAGCAGAGAGCAGGAGTGGAGTAGGTGTGAGATAATCGAAGAATTGTGAAAATCAGAAGTAGGAACTGGAGTAGCGATAAAAGAGGAGGAGAGGAGACGAGGATGAGAATGGGGAAAAGGAGTAGACAAGAAACAGTATGAGGAGGAAACATACGGCAGCAGGTAATCGACAATCAGCAGACATTAGATTGTACTTAATGGAATTTAATGGAATCTGCCTGTTGTGATAAACCGGTCCACACCACCAGATTCTATTTTTACACTCTCATTAAAGAGGTACTCAATTTCATACTGTTTCCACTAAGCTAGGGGACAGCAGTCAAATATGATCCAGTAGAGGTTGTGATGTCCTGACTGTTAATGCCTAATGTGGGCCGAACTCCAAAAACACCGGATCCTTCAGTTACCACGATAGTTGCATTCTTTGTTAGACCCTCCCTGTCTTTCAAACCCCATGTCTTCACTTCAGGTTTAATGAAGCTCAGCGTAAGTTAAATCAGATCTTCTTTGGCCGTAGGTGTGGAAGTGAGTGTGAATGGTTGTCTGTCTCTATGTGTCAGCCCTGTGATAGTCTGGTGACCTGTCCAGGGTGAACCCTGCCTCTCGTCCAATGTCATCTGGGATAGATTCCAGCCCCCCTGCGTGACCCCTCTTGAGAGGATCTTGAGAGCCACCTTGGGTCAGAGGTGAGTCGGCAGATAGTCTGCCACGACGAGTCCTCGTGTGTGAACAAGCCTACGAGCAAGTCGCCCCCTCTTCTGCGACTGGGAGTGGATAACTGGCATGCTAGAAAATTGGAGAAGTGTGACATGACTGACAAAGAGCATCAGCCAATGAGAGGCGGGATGCGTCCCACATCAGCACGCAGGACGACGGAAGAAATGTGAGGAGGACAAGCCGCAGAGTTGCCAGGTCTGCTTATTAGCTGCGACTTTGGGCTTGTTTCTAAGTGGAGTTGCTTATTTGGGCTTGCTCTCTAAACATCACCTTCCTCTCTATATTTCCATCTAATATGTTATTTAATCGCATGATAGTCGCTTCTTTTGGGCTTGTTTCCATAGCCCTGGTTGCTTGTTTCTCTCCCAAGATCTGGCAACACTGAAGCCGGCAAGCAACAACAGCAATGGCGGCGTCCACAGGATCACGGGGGGATCACCATCTGAATGGTGTACATACAATCTTTGATGCAATATTCCAAAAAGCTCGCTAGCAATTCAACCTCGAGTTATAACTATGTTTAACTATAATGTGCTCCTAAGGTCAAGAGCTTTTTGCTTATGAGAAAAGTGCTCAGGTGTGACCACAGCACTTCGTTATAACTCCTTGTATTCACTGAATTGTTTCCAACAATTAGAGAGGAAAGTAAAACTTTCCCCTGTGGAAGATGGAGCAACAGAACTACCCATGGATGTAGTAAAATAAGCGACTAGTACCTCAGGTGTGTATTCAGGTGGTGTGTCGTGCAGTAAAGATACACCATAGAGGGACGGAGGGTGTCCAGCAGGGAACCGGAGCAGAGCAGCGGACATCATTAAAATTCTAGGTAGAAGGCTGACTTATCACCTCCTGGTCCCCTGGCATGCGTTCAGTGCCCCATACTAATACACACACACAGACACACACACACACACTCAGCATCATCACGCTGGGCGGAAACATGACCCCTGCTCCCGCTGTGTGAATCACAACACGTATGCGGTACACAAATATGCTAATGTATGCATAATCCTTCACATATGCGTACATGTCACTACACAGATGATTACTCAATTCTGCAAGGGTGAACACAGACACACACACACACACACACCGGGGGTGACTTTTGACCTGTGCTGCTGCGATGATGTTTTTGTAGGAGGGCAGCAATCTCCTGGTGTTGTTTTCATTGGCCTGTCGCTAGGTGGTATAGGTCACACACGCATACACACAAAAACGTGTGCACACACATCCAGTGTTGTTGTCTCTTCCCCCACATACAGTTCCTCTGTTTCACACACACACACACACTCTCTTCCTGCCTCACACACATTCAGTATCTCCATGTCCAGATGCTCTCACGCACACACCCAGGGAGTGACACCGTGGTGACCCTCTGCTCTCCTCGCCGAGGCTCCCTGTAGCTCCTGGTAATAGAAAAATAAGACAGAAGGAGAACAGACCAGCGAGGCTCCCTGTAGGACCAGCAGGCTGTGTACCTGACAGGTATTCCTTCAGGTTGGGAGTTTGGATCCCGCTGGCAGGATACTGTTAATCCGACTCTCTCTCCTGCTGCTCCAGATTTCACCCCAGATTGTCTGCAGTATTTAAATTCTGTGAAACTGTCTTATTTGTTTTTACAGTGGTGTGGTTGGCTGTCTTGTTCATAGGGAGGGACAGATGGTGAGGTCAAACATGACAAGAGGAAAGGCCAGGTTTGCTGTGTAGTCGGGAAGCATTTGGAGGATCGTGGGACAGCAACATGGTTTTCGCTGCGTTGCCTCTGTACTGACTCATGCTGGATTTTAAACCAAAAACTGGTGTTAAGGTTTGGATGCTCATTTTGTATTTGACAGTGTTAAAATCCACGTCAGATGAACCATGGAGTAACTGTAGTTTTTATACATAGTCCACCAATTTTGGGCCGTACGGTTCACATCAGTACGCATTTTTTTCCGTCTCCACAGTGAAAAGTTGTGGATGGTACCAATGGAGCCGCTCCGTACCGTCCCCATGTTTGGTCTCCCCTCTGTTGGGGTACCTAGCACACAGATCTGGTACTAAAAGGTGGAGCTTTAAACACTGCAGTCCACCAAGTTGTGGCTGCTTTTGTAGCCTCTCCAAGTTTTACATCAGTAAACTATAACTATAAAATAAAGGATGTTTTGCTGCCTCTCACAGCAGCTGTAGTCTGAGAAATGCTCTGTTCTTTCAACACTGGATTGTGTTGTTAACTGGCCGACTAGCATCATAACGGTCTTCCGACTTCTCCACGGTTATTTCCTCAGAACGTACTGTACGTGCTGGTTGGCGGTCGTCTCTGCAGTGCGTTCATGTGCAACTTTTTGGCCGAGACAGAGGCAACGTCACAGTCACCTTTGGTCGTTCCTAGTTCTTTGACGCTGGTTTGGTGTGTTTGGGCTGAAAGACAAATTGATAGCAATATCAGAAATATTAGAAATGTATCATCCTTGAAGAGAATGATAGAAGACGACGAAGAACTGGACCGAGGTGACACCAAATGGCAACCACGGTAGCTGAAAAATTAAGCCAACGTGGAAGTGAAAGTTCCTCGAATTGCCACTTGAGGCTGGCTCCAGTGGTGACTCAGTCCCCATAGACCCCCATGTTAAAACGGCCAACTTCACGGCACAAATAAATGTTTACAGCCTGGTGCAAAAAACAGTTTTGCACTTTATAGCTAACTTAAAGACTTAAAGTTACTCAGAATTACCACTTTAAGTGACAGGCTGTCTGCAAGGCTTCACAACAGCCGATGAGACAGCTCCACCTCTCATCCAAATATGGTCACTTCTGGGTACCAAAAAACCAAAGTGGCGACGGCCAAAATGCCAAACTCGAAGCTTGAAAATGACAGAGAGGCTATGTCCAACATCTTTACAGTCTATAGTCGACACCAGAGGCTGTAAGGCGTCAGACTAGTGGCTGAAACTGATGCAGGCTCTGGTGAGAAGAAAAAAACAAAGACAGAGCCAGAACAGAAAACATGTCCTAAACCAGACTCAACCTGCAGAATATATGATTTTCAAAGAATTCAAATGGGTTAAAGTGAAGCACTCTTCTTGCTGCAGCCCCTCCTTTACAGTAAACACACTGCACCGTGCAGCTTTCAGGCTTGTTCACCTTTGGATCCCACTTTAGCCTCTTAAATACAGTTGCCAGTCGATAACCTGGAGCTGCTCAGCTGAAGGGGCTGCAGGCGAGCAGATTTAGGGCACTGATTGCGTTCTAATGTTGGACAAAAATACCAGCATGGAGGTGTTGTGTCTGTCTTATCTATATGGTAACTAGCTGTGTTGCAAAAACATTGTTATTCTGAACACTGCTCACTTTGTAACTGCTGATTACATGGATCTATCAGCTAGAGAGGCGTTTCCAATTGTTTTTCCATCCGACTGCAATCAACAGATACTCAGGCAAGTGTGCGCCCACACACACACTCAAACACACTCAAAGACACACACACTTCTGAAACAAATGCAAACCCACAGGCACCAGATCACATTTGAACTGAAACAGACCCAAAAAGACACAAGAAGACATGCATGTGTGCAGTACAGTTTGACTGGAGACAGCAGGGCACTTTTCACTGATTGTTCAGGTACGAGGTTGTATTTGTTTTTCCTTTCATGAAGCATTTCTTTAGACTGACAGTAGCATGATGTCAAAAACACAACCTCCTCATTCATTTCATTGACAAAACTAGAAAGCAGGCAAGTCCAGCAAAAAGGTCAACCTAATACGTCCATCCAAAGGACACACCAGGTAGAACATCTTCTGGCATGTAATTTACAACACTGGGCTTATTCTACTGTTTACCTCACAGCTGTCTTACCGGCATCGTAAATTCTGTTGTAGCACGTCTTGGTGTCTGAAAAGGCCTCAAATTTTACCTCCTACAACATACTGTAAAACTTCAATTAAAAGGCTAGTCCCAAATAAACACCCAGTCCCTTTTACTATTATTATTTGACATTATCCTGTGAGTGAAAAAAGAGTGAAAAGAGTGTAATAATATAAAGTCCAACATAGAGGCCAGTCCCAAATATGGGCTTGTTGATTTCAGTGATTTAAGCAAATAATAGCGTGGGCTACAAATAGAGGTTTGACGGTATTTGATTTCCTGTAACAACAATCCACCATCCCAGCAGACTTTGGTGTTTCTTAATAAAGGGTCATTTCTCAGGTTTGTCATAACATCTCCCCCTGCTGGTGGACAATTTCTTCTTGATTCAGTGATTTGACTCTGTAGGTAGAGACTTGTCAACGGATGAAACTCACCTGTCACCCAAAGCAGCCAGACCCTTAATTGTGCACAACTTAAAGCCTTACAAAAATGTAAACATGTGAGTTATATAAAAATGTAGCCCCATACAGTTGTCATTGATGGGGAAATTACGTAGCAACAGAGACCAAAACTGTTCTTTGTACCAGGCTGTATACTTGTTTACTGCTGCTGTAAAGTTTTAACATGGGGATCGATGGGAATTGACTGGCTCTGGGGCCAGCCTCAAGTGGCCATTAGAGGAACTGCAATTTTTGGCACTTTTGTGTTAGCTTTATATCTCGGCCTGGAAGTTGCGCTAGTGGTACCCCTCGTTTCTGACTGGAACTTTAAGCGGGATTTATACTTCTGCGGCGAATCAACCCTACACTTGAAGTGCACCTCCCCAGAAATGTGAATACATGTCGCGCCGACACATTTTTGTAAGCTGAAACCATTTCGCTCAGTGAAAACAAAGCTTTTATTTATTTTTATTTCACAGATAAGAAACAATAAATTGTAAAGACAATACACCCTCAACAAAATAACATTTTATGTCTCGTGTGTGATTTATCCTGGCTTCATATGAGCAGAGGAAATCTCTGCTAGCAGCTAGGCTAATTTATACAATGTAAAATGCTATAGGCTCATGCTAATAAAGTTAGCATGTTGTATTTGCGGGGAAAAGTGTTTTGTCTGTGAATCCTGCTGAAGCAGATTGTGCACTTGTGTTTAAAATTGTGTGATTAATGTGTGCTTGGAATCAACTCAACTTTACAGCACAACTTTACAAATTCCTCCGCTGACCAGTGTTTTGGAGGTGTAACTGCAGAGTGACACAGACGCACCACCACACAAGTGTAAATGCTCACAACAGCGTAGGCCACATGCATAGGCTCTGCAAAGAGTGATGCACAAGTATAAATCCTCCTTCAGGCTTTGTTGAGCCATCTAACATGAAGAAAGCCAGACTGTGTCAAACTTGCTTCACATACCCCTCTGGTTGTTTTTATCCTCTTGGAGTTTTAATTAACAGTTTCGATACTGTTTATTTTATGTGGCCATGAAATCTGCACTGCCTAACCTCATTGTCACCATTTTTGTATAAATACAGAGTTCTGACATACAGACCGAAAACAAATCTACCTAAATGACTGCATTATGTAATGCATGCTACAAAACACACAGATACAAAAACACTATTTTGGCACAAACTGACCTTCATAGGTGAGGAAGCACTTCAGTCAAACACAGAGACTGACTAGAAAGAGACAGCACCAGTGTATTCACTGCTGTGAACACCCACCTACTGTACAGCATGTTTCAATAAAGTATAGACATCAGCCTACGATTACCTTTAACGGTGACTGGTCCACTGCCAAGCACTTGACGCATTGCCTCTTATAAACTGTCATTTTCACGGGCGGCCGTAAAATAACACTTCATTTTCTTGTGAAGTTGTTTAAGGGTGGCAGTTGTTGATTGTTTGAATTCATATGAGAGCGATTATATTTTCCATTTGTTATGACAGGCCTTTTCTAACCACTTGTGGTGATGTTTCTTGGTATAACTGTCATCTTCACTGTCAGATAGCTTGTTGCTTCACAAATGTAATCCAAGACAAAATAGCCTTTCAAAGTGCTGTCATTTTGTCAGCCAAAGACCACAGATTTGTTTCTTATCCTGTAAGTAGAGTCATTTGTTGCAACTATGAGATACTGAAACACACATTTTAAATCTCTTTACCATTTAATTAGCCTGACTACTCAATAGCTTACAAAACAATGACACATGCATTTTTCCTGACAGATTTGACGTAGGAGCATAAATGCAGTCAGTGTGAGTTCAACAAGCTTGCAGCAAACACTTCACATGTTTGTGTGTGTTGTCTCTGAAATAACCGTGTCTCTGGGGGCTGCTGAGTGATTATTGACTCTGTATTTACTGTGACTGTGACTACAAGTGCTGCCATCCCAGCGGCACAAATGTTACATCTGATTGCTGACTTTCTATGTAGAAATAGTAAATTATGTCGAGTTCTTTATGCCACGGCTGAAAATCGCCACATCAGACATGTAATCCATAGTCATTTTTGATGGTTATGAAAATGATGAAAATGAGGAGCACTTTGGGGAATGTGACTTTGAAAAGCACATAAAAGTGTAAATATTTACAGACGCTGAAATGGACCCCAGAAAAATAAGGTTCCTCTTGTGATTCAGGAAGCTGAGATTTCCATTTTCTAAATGGAAATAAAATTGATGTTAGGCCCCATCAAATATCCATCAATGACTGTTTTGGGAGAGCTCTTGTGTTGTATGACCAGTAACACCAGTGGGTGTTTGCTCATAGCAATTTGAGTGAGAATGAAACGGTTTCTTTGTCTCTATGCAACAATTAGAACAAGCAGTTTCTGAAAACATCTGTGCTGTGCAGGAACGCACTCCACAAAGCTTATAATCTTAGAACCAGGGATGTAAATAAAGACAAGAAAGACAAGAAAGAAATAAGGTTGCACTGGGGCCGATGGGGTGGGGGGGGGGGGGGCCCGTAGAGAGTTGGGAGAAGAATGGGCCTTTGAGAGTGATTCAGATTGCCTCCTCAAAAATACAGCTGTAATTACATAAGAAGTCATGTTAAACTAAAAGAAGTGCGATTTGCCATTAATGCCCTCAAAAAAGCCAAGAGGGCCAAGTCCGTAGCAGTCTTTAGAGCTCCGGCAGCTGTCACGCAAAAACCGGCATGCAACAGTCGAAATCAAAACAACGCCATATTGGCAGGAAAGTGCGCTGTTCAACCGACTGCCAAGCTTAGGACAGCTAACAGCTAACTCGTCTCTTCTCCGGGCTGTATTCATATAAAAGTGAACATGGTGGACAGCTGTTGTGCCCCTGGGTGTCAGAACAGTCGACGCGTATGGGAGAGCGTTTTATCAAATCCAGAAAGATCCCAAAAGACGGCAGAGGTGGATTACTGCCATAAAACATGCCCAAAGCCAGCAGAAGAAAACAGAGCGGTGGGAGCCCACAGGCAACGGATTCCGCTTGTGTTGTGATCACTTCATACCAGTTACAGAATCCGATGCTACATGCTTTTTTTGCAATTTCTAACCGTTTAATTTTCATAAAAGGCCCTTACACTTCCAGTGACGACAGTGCTATGTTTAGCCGGTAGGCTCCAAAACGGAATATTTGACAAAGCCAGATTTGTACCCCTCCAGGCTCTTGTAGGCTTTCAGGGAATCTCCGGAATAGGACGAACGAGAGAAAGTAGTAATTGTACTAAAGCAAAATTATGTGCTTATTCTACAAAAACTAAAAATAACTACATATATAAAATCACTACTCAATTGAATAAATTATTTCTTATTTTCTTTGGTATTTTTTGTCAATAGACCCTTTTACCGTTAGTAAAAAGTGTGATGTTTTTTGGTGGGCGGAGCTTAGCTGGAGGCAAAACAATTCTTCAAAGACATTAGCTATCGCTAAGTTCTGTTGGCTTGTTTTGGACAATGGAGGACGATGATGCAAGTGATGCGTTTGGAAATACTGATTCTGGGCACCAGAGCGCACTCTAGAAAAATCTGGACCATTCAGAAATTCAGAGCGCTGTCTGAATGTACCATTCAGTTATCCATAGCACTCGCACTCTCTGGGTGACGGAGCGCACTCTAGGCATCTTTAATCAATAGAGGGGTTTGATTTTGGTTTTTAAACTGGGAATAAACGTATATCTTTATCCAACCTCTCCAGGTAACAAGTATCATTAATACAGGACGTGCCCCAGGCACAACATTTAGCTCCAAATCCACAAAACCAGTCTGAAAATGAAGGAAATCTGAAACGACTGCATTAGAGTCAATGGAGCACAGCTGTGTTGTTGTCAGATCCTAGTCTGAGCCGGGCCAACGCTACGTTATGATTATGATTGGGACTTTGTGAAGGGTCAATTGTGGTAATCCGTTTAAAAAAAGTGGTTAGTGTTGGTTTGAGATGTGAAATGAACAGTGACCTCACATGTTAAAGTCAGATGTTTTGCTGACTCACACATTCCCTCCGACCTCCGACCTATAGGGATGACGTGGCTCTTTGATAACTTCACGTGACTCCCTCCTTTGCTCACACCACAATTCCTACAACCACCACAGGGATTTGTCACTAGAACATGAAAATAAACACTTCCGGGGCACTGAAACAACTGACACTGACGCTCTTCTTGGAAAGACGGTGTCCTCTAACCTTGTACTCACTGTTTTATCTGAGATATAACATTTTGTCAAAAGAAGCTGTGTTCAAATCAGCAGCATTTTTGCGTGTGTGTCTTCGTGGTCACTTTTAACTCATGAAGAGATGCATTTAGCCAGTGACACATAAGTAGCATACTGTTGCTATGGCTACATGAAGTTCTCCATGTATGGCAGTCTGCTTTAAAACAGTAGTTGAACTGCCAGTTTGAATGATAAAGTCCTGTTATTGAAACAGACACCTGCCAGCCACTGGGAAACACACACTTTCTAAGGCCTTGGCAAAACTATATATACACTATATATATATACTGTATAATAATCAATAGGATTCTATTCTGACTTGAAAAACGCAACAAAAGCCTTGAGCCAAACTGTCCTTCGACGTTACGGTCACATGAATCACGAAATCTTTTTTTGAGACGAGCACAGATTATGAAGGAGAGAGAAGACGTAAACCTTTATCAGGAAGGTCAACAGGTTTGATAAGCAGATAGAGAGAGAAGTCGTTCTGCAGAAACAAGCTGCTGGTGGGATTCTGTCAGTGTCTTACACACACACACACACACACACACACACACACACACACACACACAGTACATGCAATATGTTCATACACACACAGAGTATAAACACAGACACAGACACACCGTGCACCAATGCGCAAGTCCATTTTCTCATTCCCTATTTTTGTCTCTATCTCTAACACCCACCCACACACACACACACACACACACACACACTATGCTTGTAATGCATTCAGTGATGAGGGTCAGTGGCCTTTTAGATCTCCACTGAGGTGAAGGGAATGAATAGAGCAGGAGGAGGAGAAGGAGAAAACGGAGGGACAGAAAAGTAGTGGGCAAAAGAAATGAAACGAATTTTAGAGTGAGGAAGAAAGAGAAGATCAGGAAGTTGAAGAATGCATTTCCACCTCGCTCTCATTTATCTCAGGTCCATTTTAATCCTGACTCTATCCTCTCTCCTCAACTCAACTAAATTATCCCGGACAGATCTTAAATCCACTGCACATTACTTTACACTGAATTTTAACTATTTAAATTTAGATTTAAAACATTTAAGCAGTGTTATATTTGAAGCCACGGTTAATAAGGGTCTTCATCTCATGTCAGTATTTTCAAAATAAAATGTAAAGGGCACCCCCATAGAATGTATTTTTAAATTTTCCACAGCTCCTCGTTTCTCTCACCATCTGTTGTTGTCAGATTTTCGGTTAAAACTGAGTTAGTGTCACAAATGTATAATTTTCTGTCACGTATTGGAAACTACACCTGCTCAAAAACATATCTACAGTATTTCTGAGCCTCAGGTTGCCTTCTCTCAACTCCAGTCCATCTGGAGATCTGAGCAATACAGCCTTAAAACGAAGATGCTCTTGTTTAACAGCAATGTCAAATCTGTTCTGCTGTACAGTTCAGAGAGTTGGCGAGTGGTCAAAACAGTCATGATGAGAGTAGAAACCTTTCACAATGGATGCCTCAGACAAATATGCCAAATCTTCTGGCCAAACAAATCTCCAACCTTCAACTGTACAAGAAATCAGGCAGCCAGAGCATCACCGAGGAAATCACGCACAGATGGACACCACCAGGCGAAAGGAAACCCGGAAGGCCCAAAACCACCTGGTGCAGAACTGTGACACTGGAGTTGGGAAAGATGAACCTGTCATGGGGAGAGATGCAACATGCTGCCAAGGATCGAATGCAAAAGAAAGAGCTCACTGAAGCCTCTATTTCTGGTACCAACTATTGAGGGGGCGGACGTTAATCATTTAGACGGCTTATTGCGTGGATCCCTAGTTCAAACATGGCGCAGACCATCTGATTGCAACATTACCGAGGGCCTGATTCATCAAATGCAAGCTGCGATCTGCAACGTGAGATCATCACTACTTCCAGTAATTCGACGTATTTAACTTATCAAAACAAACACCATAGTTACGGCCCATGCACCCTGGTTGGTTAGGGTCATTTTTCTTCAGCGCATGAAATGACGTCACAAACATCACTCTGAATGTTCCACCACGTTTGTTATAGTTTGAATAATATTCATTGTAAATGTATAAGGTTAAACTTCAATTATAAGTAGCACGAACTAAAAATCCTAATTTGTGAGTTTGAAAAGTGCAGATTGTCCCGATAGCTGCATAATTCTCTCTCTGTCTCCCCCTCTGTCCACTGTCTGCTGCTGACAGCGGACAGATCAAACAGTCGTCGTTGTGATGGACTTCCCTTTGAAAACTGCTGCTGAAAGAATATTAAAAAACCATGGAAGAGAGATCAGGCAGCGGCCGGATACCTGCCTGGATGTGTGTGTGTGTGGGTACGTGAAGGGCTCCTTTGAAATAGATGAAAAGTGCTGACATGTGCAGTGATTCTGGCTTCCTACACTCTCCTAACCTGGCATCACCAGACCAATTCACAAATGTGAGTTAGTCTGGAACCTCTCAGTTCATTTTTGATTTTCAAGGGTCGTTATCAGTGGTTGTAGATCAGAATGCCTCTGGACACAACTGGATAAACTATAAGCAATCAGAGCAACGACACATTTCGTAGCGCTGAGCGTTGGATGAATGTAAACAGACCGTAGCGTGCAGAGATCAGCTCTACATGTCTGTGAAGTGTTGGCGATTTTGAGATCAGAATTTGAAAACAGAACTTCAACAGAAAGTTCCACAACAGCTGCAGCCATCTTGGATGTTTTTCAAATGCCTGTATGCTCACTAAGCTAGGTTTATGCCTGCTGTGGTGTCCCTGCCGCGAGGGTGTATGAGCCAAAAATAAGGTCCTTATGTATTTTGCTTTAATCTCAAATGCTCTGCAAGTTGTCAGTCATCGTATCAAACTCGCCACATACTGGATAAATGGTTGTGATTGGCCCAAACTGGGCCACGTCGGCTTGAAATCTGTCGGAACGAGAGGGGAACAGACACATCTGCCAGAGCAAATAAAACAGGAGCTCACAGATTCATCTGGATCCCAGGCTAACACTGTTCTCCAAACAGACTCAAATATGCAATGCAGATACGCACACTCACACACAGACTGCCACTCACACACAATCTCTGTCTCTCTGTCGTGGATGCTCAGAAGAGCCTGTGGTGGCAAAATCACTTGAACAATAAAGAGTCTTCACACGTCGGCTGTCTTTCTTGAGTTTTAATAAGCATTCATGAATGGAGTCTCACAAACAGTACAAACCGCATGAACAGTCAGTCAGAGTGAGAGCTGGCGAAATCACTCCAGCCCTCTAACTTTATAGTTTCCCAAAACACATGCCCACCCGTAGACACAACATATGCAAACAGAGAACCTGTCGTTCCAAGCTGTACCATCTCCTGACACAATAACAGGGTCATAACTCTGAAGGCCTCTCTGAAGGTTCACCTTCGGCCCTGCTTTCAAGTGACCAGGCCTCTGCCATATATCTGGTGTTATAAAGTAAGCATGGAATAGGTTGAAAAGAAGGTCAGATGCCCCAGACGCTCATCACTTGTCAGGCACCCATAATTTTCCATCACATTCCTCCCTTTTAGCATTCTCATGCTAATCCACAATCATGGAAAATTCACATCAATCTTGCTACCCCATGTCCTGTGAGTTCTACCTGCACCAGCCAAACGCTGGTACCCCCAGGCCCCCCTGAACATCAGAGAAGTAGAAAAACAGGCAAAGGTCACAGGTCATAAGCATGGACAAGCCAAACATCCCCCCTCCCTTTTGACGCGGGAGAAAGGTAAAAGACTTGACCATCTAACTGCACTATCTAATAAGGGAAAAAACCTCTATATGATGAGGGCAAAAATCCCTTATACTACATTCTAAACTGAAGCATAGCAAGCATAACATAATCATGCAAAATAAATGCGGGAACTTGACTGTCATGTACATGAATGAAAAAGAAAAGAAAAGAAAAGTGTGTATATATGCTGTGAACATTAAATGTGATGTAATGAACGTGAGCAATCAATGTGGAAAGTGATTTAAACTATGTGATTAATATATATGATTAATGTGTAATCAGTGTGACGTGGTTAAATGTGATTGAAACCACACTTCAGGAGAATCAATTTAATGACTGGTACATTTCAAAACCAAAACAGTTGTCTGCAAACCGGGAAAACTTAAAAAAGTGACTCCTGTGAGTCATACGGAGGAATCCACAGATCCTGCATAGGATCCATCTGCACGTAGCGCCCTACAGCAGATGAGATCATGGATGTGATCAGAGATTTCACACAAGGTACAATGCAGCACAGAAAAAGGCACAACAGCAACAGAATAGGTATGACAGGGGCAAACAGACGCATTAATGTCGCTTTCCATCCGGTAAGAGAAAACCATGACCACAGGTCCGCACCTGTTCCAACTTCGTTGTCACGGCTTTTCTGCAAATGCAACAGGTCATTAAGATGAGCAACCACATGTGTCATGTTGTCAGTGATGTCGGGAATGTATGTGCAGCAATCAGTACCCACAATGTGACAAACACCCCCTTGGCTGGCCAGGATTAAATCCAGAGCCATCCTGTTCTGTAGAGCCACATTTCTGAGGCCCTGTAATGTTGGTGTGAGTGCGCTGAAACCTGTAGCCATGCTGTCTGTAAGATTCTCCAAGTCCATGGCTATAGCATCAATTTTGTGTGCATTGTTTACCGTTCCCCACCATGGTAGGAAACCCCCAAAACCAAGGGGGGCACCCTTACCACATCTCGTTTCGCTTTGTGCGGTGGGTAGTAGTGATCATAGTGTGTGTGAAAATGAGTCAGATCAGGAAGAATAGTCACTGCAGGCAGCAGCTTAGCCAAGTAGCACCTGCCACACCATCCAGGCTGAAGTGCCTGATAAACATGTCTGCCACACACCCAGACGTGTTGTCTGAGCGATCCGTACCCGTCACTGGATGGCATGTAGACGACAGGGTTGTCAATCCCTGATCGTGTGACAACCCCAAGTGGGGTGGGGTTGTTTGGATCTCTCTGTGCGCGTATGTGGTGTCTTGCTTGGCCTCTCTCCTTTCTGTTTCAGAGCGTGATTGTTCATGGGCCTCCGGTGTGTGCCTTAGTGGGTGGGGCTGTGGCTATGAATACCTGCGGAATCCGCCCGGTCTCTCTCTTGGCTTCCCATTCCCGGCTTGATCCTGCAGCTCATCTGTTGTCCCTTTTCATTTTAGTTTGCATCCAACACACCCACACACACAGCCATGCACCCGCAGTCACTACTGACATTTCACATTACAGACATAGATTGTTGTATTTTGTTAGCTTAAGTCTCTGTTGATCACGTTTGTAAAATAAATATCATTTGTAGTTACATTCCCTCTTGCGTTTGTTTGCCAGAGAATTGAGCCAGCTCTGACAAATGGGGGCTCGTCCGGGAGTCCACTTCTGACATCACCGCTTGGGGGGTTAGGTGATACACGGTAGGTGTGCATTTTCTGGAGGTTCCCGTTAGGCTTCAGGGCACTCTCTCCTTTGGGATTGTGTCGTTTTTTTTTTTTTTTCGTAGTGCTGTGGGGAGCGGTTAGTGTTGGCTGCGCAAGCAGCCTTCTCGGGGGCACTCCGTGGGCTCGCCTGTGGTGATCCCGCTGGTTTCGTGCTTAATCGACCCGCTGCAGAACCGCATGAAGACCAGGGTTGAGGTTAGCCAGATCCTGGGTTAGGCAGTTAGGGGAACGCTCTGGGGGCATTGTTTGCTCGTTGTGCACCTAGTAGTGTGGATCCGGCTCCAGGTGAATATGGATTTGTCAGTTTTTTACGAAGCGCCTTGTGCGGTGTTTTTGGACTCCTGTAAGAAGGATCAGTTGGTCGAAATTGCTGAGCACTATGGTATTGTGTTGCAAGAGGGAATGTTGAAGGATGAATTAAAAATGTTTGTGTTGTTGACGTTGTTTGAGAAGGGCGTGTTACAGAAAGAGCCTGCGGCTGAGCCCGCGGCCTCGGCTGCGGTGAGGTCGGAGTCAGCCTCTGGGTCTGTGGGGCAGGCTGGGGTGCTCTCGTTTGAGCAACAGAGAGAGTTGTTGCAGCTGCAATTGGAGTTGGAGCGCACAAAGCTGAGGGTTTTGGACCGCGATAGTAGGATGTCTGGCGCATCATATGAGTCGGGGTCTGTGGCTGGGCGTGAGGGCAGAGACCTGACTGCGAGTCTGCGTCTGGTGCCCAAGTTTAACGAGCGAGATCCCGACACTTTTTTCACGTTGTTTGAGCGCATGTCAGAGACCAGGCAGTGGCCAGATGGAGATAGGGTCCTCCTGTTGCAGTGTGTTCTCACTGGCAAGGCACAGGAGGCTTATTCGGCTGTGTGCGCACAGGAGGGTCTGACTTATGAGATGGTGAAGTCGGCTGTCCTCAAGGCATATGAGCTCGTTCCGGAGGCTTATCGCCAGAGGTTCAGACATTGGGTGAAGTCCGATCAACAGACGAGTGTAGAATTTGTGCGTGATTTGACCACTCATTTTCACCACTGGTGCGCAGCGGAAAAAGTAGATACATTTGACGGGTTGTGCCAATTAATCATCATGGAGCAGTTTAAAAACGTTGCTCCTCAGCGCGTGGCCGCCTACTTGAATGAAAGAGGGCCAGCTACTGCGCTTAGAGCGGCCGAGTTGGCGGATGATTTCTTGCTGACGCACAGGTCTGGTTCTGCTGAGGTGCGCGAGCAAGTAAGTGATGAGAGCAGTTTTACGCGCGGCCGTTTTTCCAAATCAGGTCCGGCCCGGGGCGCGTCAGTCTCGGTGCGCCCAGGGCGTTCAAACCTGTGTAATTTCTGCCGTGGGGAGGGTCACTGGAGGGACCAGTGTCCATTGTTAAAGCGTAAGAACGTCGTGCCTTCCCCAGCTCCGGCCATGTTGTGCGCAAGTGTGCGGGAGGAAAAGGCGGTGGAGGTTGGGGCCAGTGACAGGTCTGGGTTTGAGCCTTTCATCATAGACGCGCAGGTGTCCTTGGTGGGCAGTGCTGAGCGTGTTGATATTAGAGTGTTGCGCGACACGGGGGCCCGACACTCTTTTATTGTGCAGTCGGCACTTCCTTTTTCTGCGGATACGCAGTCTGGAGACTTTATTGTGATGAGGGGAATGGAGCTCGGTTTCGTCCCAGTGCCACGCCATGTTGTGATGTTGGACTGTGATTTGGCTAAAGGTGTGTTTTCTGTGGGTGTGCGGCCCGAGTTGCCTTTGCAGGGTGTGTCAATGATTTTGGGCAATGACATCTGTGGAGGTCGGGTTTGGCCCAGTGGTCCCCCGCCACCTGTGGTGGCGTCCGAGCCGTTAGAAGTGGCATCTGACAGCTCGGCGCTGGACGTTTTCCCTGTTTGTGCCGTGACGCGCGCTCAGGTTAAAAGTGCGTCTGTGCCATTGGAGGCTGTGTCCTCAGTGGAACCGGTTCCGTTGCCTGTCTTGCCTCCACTGGTTTCAAGAGATGAGTGGGTTAAGGCGCAAAAATCTGATGTTTCGTTGTCCTCGTTGTGGGATCAGGTTGTGCCGCGTCACCAGGTTGGCGATGTTGCACAGGGCTACTTTGTTCAGGAGGGGCTCTTGGTGCGTAAATGGCTGCCTTGTGTTGAGGATGTTGTGGGGACGCCTGTGTTTCAGGTGGTGGTTCCTTGGGATTTTCGTTCCCAGGTTCTGAGAACTGCACATGATGAATGTGGTCACTTGGGAGTGCGTAAAACCTATCTGTCTGTGCTCAAACACTTTTTCTGGCCGCGGGTCAAGACGGATGTGGCTGCTTATCTTAAAACATGTCATGTGTGCCAGCTGACGGGGAAACCCAACCAGCGCGTAAAGCCAGCGCCGTTGCAGCCCATTCCTGTGGTGAGTGAGCCTTTTGAATATCTGATTATAGACTGTGTGGGGCCGTTGCCTAGCGCTAAGTCGGGTTGTAAGTATCTATTGACTGTAATGTGTCAATGTACTCGCTACCCGGCGGCTTATCCGCTTCGTTCCATCACGGCTAGAGCTGTGGTTAAAGCACTTTCACAGTTTATTTCGGTGTTCGGGATACCCAAGGTCATACAGAGTGACCGGGGGTCTAATTTCTGCTCGCATATGTTTGCTCAAGTGTTGAAAATGCTGGGGGTGACCCACAATCAGTCCACTCCATATCATGCGCAAAGTCAGGGTGCGTTAGAGCGCTTCCATCAGACGCTTAAGTCCTTGCTGCGCGCGTACTGTACAGAGCTGGACCGAGACTGGGAGGATGGTCTTCCTTGGTTGATGTTGGCGGCGCGAGAGGCCGTGCAGGAGAGCACGGGCTTTAGCCCGAACGAGTTGGTCTTTGGGCACTCAGTGCGCGGGCCGCTGGCAGCGCTGAAAGGTGGGTTGGTTCCTACCGAGGCGCCTCGAACCCTGGTTGATTTTGTTAACGGCTTTCGGCACAGGTTGTTTCGGGCAGGTGTTTTGGCAAGAGAAAAGCTGGGGCAGGCTCAGATGAAAATGAAAGCCCGGTATGACCGTGGTACGGTGCGCCATGAGTTTAGTCCTGGGGACCAGGTCCTCGCGCTGACACCGCTGGTCACGTCGCCCTTTCAGGCTAAGTTTACTGGTCCATACACTGTGTCTGAAAAAGTCTCTGATGTAAACTATCGTGTTGCTACTCCAGGTCGTAGGAAGTCGTCTCAACTGTACCATGTGAACCTGCTGAAACCATATTATCAGCGCTCTGGGGATGGTGAGTGCGTAAAAGGGGATGGGGGTCCTGCGCTCGCAGTGGACACCTGCAGTGTGGCGCAGGAGTCTGACGGCGTTCCTGAACCTGATGATAGTTTGTTGAGTGGTAGGTTGAAAAATTCTGAGTCGTTGTGTAATCTGGATTCCTTGTTGTCGCACCTTCCTGTTGAACAGCGGGTCGAGCTGGTGGAGCTGATCGGGGAGTTCCCGCAGCTTTTTGGTGACGTTCCATCTCGTACCACTTGGATTGAGCATGATATTGATGTGGGTGAGGCGCAGCCGATCAGACAGCGGTTTTACCGCATGGGGCCTGAAAAGCTTAGCCATTTGAACTCTGAGATTGATTACATGCTTAAGAATAACATTGCTGTTCCGTCTGCGTCCAGCTGGGCGTCGCCTTGTGTGTTGGTGCCAAAGTCGGATAACACTCCGCGGTTTTGTACAGACATGAGAAAGGTTAATTCTGTCACCAAGTCCGATTCATTTCCCTTGCCACGCATGGATGACTGTGTAGATAGAGTGGGGTCTGCTAACTTTGTGTCCAAGTTCGACCTTTTGAAGGGCTATTGGCAGGTGCCCTTGTCAGAGCCAGCAAGAGAAATTGCTGCTTTTGTGACCCCTTCAGGCCTCTACTCCTACACTGTTATGCCCTTTGGTTTAAAGAACGCCCCGGCCACTTTTCAGCGGCTTATGAACCGGGTTGTGCATGGGTTGGAGGGCTGTTCAGTGTATTTAGATGACTTGGTAGTATGTAGTGATACATGGCATTCGCATTTGCAGAGAATAAGAGCATTGTTTGTGAGGTTGGCTGAGGCACAGTTGACAGTTAACCTGGCCAAATGTGCCTTTGCTAGGGCAACTGTTACTTACTTGGGCCGTGTGGTAGGTCAGGGTAAGGTTTCTCCTGTGCAGGCCAAGGTGCGAGCGGTGTCTGAGTTTCCACAGCCGACTACAAAGAAAGAACTCCAGCGGTTTCTGGGTTTGGTTGGCTTCTATAGAAGTTTCTGTCGAAATTTCTCTACTGTTGTCTTTCCACTGATTGAATTGTTGAAGGCGGGAGCTAAGTTTACATGGTCTGATGAGTGCCAACAGGCCTTTGAAAATGTGAAATCTTTGCTGTGTTCATGTCCTGTGTTGGCTGCCCCACGGTTTGACAGACAGTTTGTGTTGCAGGTGGATGCCAGCCAGGTCGGGGCCGGTGCCGTCCTGCTCCAGGGAGGGGACGAGGGGGTGTTAAGACCGGTCTGCTTCTTTTCTCGAAAGTTTAACCATCATCAGGCCAATTATTCGATTATAGAAAAAGAAGCATTGGCACTCATTTTGGCCTTACAGCACTTTGAGGTGTACGTGGGAGGGACGGCACCTCTTATTGTTTATACAGACCACAACCCTTTGACGTTCCTGGGCACCCTGAAATCTCCAAACCAGAGGCTGGTCAGGTGGTCTCTCTTTTTGCAGGGGTACGATTTAGAAATACGTCATATTAAAGGGCGAGATAATGTCTTGGCAGATGCTTTGTCAAGGGCGCCTCTGCCATAGAGTATAGGTTGGGGTGTTGGGTCAAGTGTCATGTGTAGTCTGTATGTTTTCACATGTAATTTTATCCCTACCTCTACTCTCCTGTTCTTCCCCTGTCTTCCACTCTCTTAAATAGGCTTCCCCGGTACCAGGTTGCGGAGTATGGGGACGAGGGGGTGAGTCATGGTTGGGTTTTGGGAGGGGGATTACTCCTGTTATTTAATGTGTGGGTGTGATTGTGAGATGTTAGGTTGTAAGTGGCCCAGCCGCTCCTAGGTTTTAGGTGCGGGTTTGGTGTGACGGGTCCCCTTTGGGGTCCCGTCTTAAGGGGGGGGGTGTGACAACCCCAAGTGGGGTGGGGTTGTTTGGATCTCTCTGTGCGCGTATGTGGTGTCTTGCTTGGCCTCTCTCCTTTCTGTTTCAGAGCGTGATTGTTCATGGGCCTCCGGTGTGTGCCTTAGTGGGTGGGGCTGTGGCTATGAATACCTGCGGAATCCGCCCGGTCTCTCTCTTGGCTTCCCATTCCCGGCTTGATCCTGCAGCTCATCTGTTGTCCCTTTTCATTTTAGTTTGCATCCAACACACCCACACACACAGCCATGCACCCGCAGTCACTACTGACATTTCACATTACAGACATAGATTGTTGTATTTTGTTAGCTTAAGTCTCTGTTGATCACGTTTGTAAAATAAATATCATTTGTAGTTACATTCCCTCTTGCGTTTGTTTGCCAGAGAATTGAGCCAGCTCTGACAATCGGTTAAGGCTAACTGTGTCTGTGAGGTTCAAAGTTGCAACGTATGGTGATGTACCTTTACAGTCCTTCATGCTATGAGTCCACATCACCCCACACGTCGCTTCAACTACCTGCGTACAGGCAGATGTCCCCAGAAAGTGATCTTTTGACGTTGCACATTCTCTAAAGAAACAAACAGTTCCTTTCTGGCTTGTGGGGTTAGTGCTCATGACAGGTTGATATATCCCCTGCAGGAAAATCTTTGTCACATTCCAGAACCTTACAGTTGCTCCCTCATAGTTCACAGTGCTGACATTGATCTTCTCCAATGCAGCCGCAAGGTGTCGCACAGTGGTGTGAATTGGGTGAGTGAACACCCTGAGTGAAAGCAATCATCGCCCCCAGAGTCTCTGAAACATTCAGGGAATAAGGTTTTAGCGGCAAAGAGTTACCTAGCTCGTGTGGAAGCTCCGCGCAGACATAACAGCTCCCATTTGTCAGCTTCCTCGCCATTGTCAGCATAGCTCGATACCACACGTTGTTTTCCAGCATGGATGTCATGTTGCCAATCTGCACAACGGATCTCTTCCCCACGTGATGAGGTGAGGCTGTGCAGTTGTCGTCTGAATCAGTGAGATTGTGTCTGTAGAGCTCGTCCAGAAGCAGGAGTGTCAGCCCCACTCCGATGGCGATGACGAGCAGGAAACCCACTCCCCCTCTTAGGCCGCACCCCAGGCGCCTAAGGGGATGCCACGGCCTTGGTGTCTCGATCATCGTCGCGATGTGCACACGGATCCGGAACCCGTCTGCAGTGACTGGCGTGTATCCACGTAGCCCTCTCTGCGACCTTCACCGCTGTCTCCGTCACCAGAAGCACCTGGAACGGACCGTTCCACCTGCGAGCTTTCCAGTTCTTTCGCCTTAGATCTCTGACCACAATGTAGTCGCCTGGCTCGAGGTCGTGCAGCTTCCCTTCTGCTGGTTTGGGCAGGGCGGCTTTTACCTGTTGGTGGATTTCAGACAAAACAGAGGACAAGGTTGCACAATATCTTAACATTTCATCCTCGCAGTGGCCAGTGTCTGGCAACTGCCTTTTAACGGGCCCAATCCCAGTGTTGAGAGGTCTGCCAAACAAGATCTCGAATGGACTGAATCCATTCTTGTTTCTCCTCCTAGCCCTCATGTGCATCAACACAATAGGAAGAGCTTTTGTCCATGACAATTTAGTTTCCTCACACACTTTCACAAGTTTGTTTTTCAGAGTTGCATTTTCCCTTTCACATGCCCCTCCTGATGCTGGATGATATGCACAATGTTGCCTCAAATCAATGCCCATATACTCACCAACGGTCTTCAGAGCTGCACTCACAAAAGGTGTACCGTTATCTGAGCTGATTTTTGCCGGAATTCCCCACCTGGGAATTATCAGGGTCATCAAAGCTTTTGCGACTGCTGCTGCATCCTGTTTAGCTGTGGGAAAAGCTTCAACCCATTTGGAAAACATGCACACAATCACCAAAACAAACTTCTTCCCTTCACTTGGTGTGAGTTCAATGAAATCCATTTGCAAGTGATCAAAAGGTCTTTCTGGAGGTGGATGTGCAACCTGTGGTATTTTGATACCCCTCCCCACATTGTTTGTGGAACATATCACACATCTTTTGCAGAATTCTGCAGCATAGCTGGAAAACCCTCTTGTAAACCAGTACTTCCGTATCTCCAAACCATGTGTCAATTTAGCGTAAAAGTGGAAGAGATATCGAGGGAGACAGGGCAGGCCATCAGGACCCGTCCACAGCTTATCAAGAACAGTACATCCTGCCTTCTTCCAAGCGGCCTTCTCCGCCGGAGATGCCCTTATCTGTAAGTCTTAGACCTCGGCCGTAGCCACAGCAGAGGGAGTAGGCACAGGAGTTAAGGAGACTGCTTGCAAGGAAGAAGATAAGGAAGACAATGGCAGCCTTGAAGCTGCTTTCGCAGCTGCATCTGCTCTCGCATTCCCCTGAGAAACAAGGTCTGTGTTGTTGGTATGAGCCTCACACTTACACACAGCAATCTGCCTAGGCAACAACACAGCATCCAAAAGAGCAGAAACCAACACATGATGAGCAATAGGTTTCCCTGTCGAGGTCAAGAAATCCCTGTTTTTCCAAATTTGCCCAAAATCATGTACCACTCCCCAAGCATATCTGCTGTCAGTGTAAATGTTAACGGATTTGCCCTTAGCCAATTTACATGCTTCTGTCAGAGCCACCAATTCAGCCGCTTGAGCTGAGTGTGAGGCTGACAGAGGACGTGCAAGCACTGTGTCATGCAGGGTTGTGACGGCAAAACCCGCCACAGTTTTGCCTGTGTTCGGGTCTCGTGAGGCCGAGCCATCAACAAAAAACTCAAAATCAGCGTTATCAATCGGTGTGTCATTCAAATCTGGTCTAGGAGACCAGACAGAAGTTATCACAGCTACACAATCATGAGGTTCTCCATCAACAGCCGTTGGGAGAAGAGTAGCAGGATTAATAACGGTGCATCTCTTTACCTTGATGTTAGGTAATTCCAATAAGACAGCATTGTACCGCAACCACCTTGCAGCAGAAAGATGCGAAGTCTTTTGCTCAAGAAGAATGAGAGACACTGCATGTGGAACCAACAAGGTCAAATCAGCGTAGCCCACAATGTCACGTGATGCAACAACTGCCCTCTCAGCAGCAGCCACTGCCCTCAGACAATGAGGCAGGCCTGCAGCAACACTGTCAAGTTTTGATGAAAAGTAAGCTACAGGCCGCTGTTTCCCCCCATGTTCTTGCAACAGCACAGAAGTCATGTACCCCCCTTTTTCGTCAACAGTCTGGGTAAATGGTCGTGTGCAGTCAGGCAGTCCAAGAGTCGGAGGTGTTTGCAGAGACAGTTTTAAATCAACAAAAGATTTCTCTGCGACAGGGGTCCAAATGACATGATCGGATGCTTTCAGGCCTTTCCCATGAGCAATTGCTGCTAATGGTGCCTCAATTTCAGCATAATTTGGAACCCACTGTCTGCAATAGCCTGTCATTCCCAAAAAAGACATGACTTGTTTTTTCGTCTGAGGTTTTGGGATCTTTTGAATGGCTTCAACGCGTTTGGGTGTGAGGGTTTTACCCTCAGGAGAAATCACATGACCCAAAAATGCGACTTCCTGTGAAACAAACTGTAGTTTTGACAGGCTGGCTTTGTGGCCTTGTTCAGCTAAATGAGTTAGCAAGGCAACAGTGTCTTTTACGCAGCCTTCTCTGGTTGCGCTCGCAACCAAAAGGTCATCAACATATTGCAACAAAGCACTTCCCTCTGGCAAGTCCAGGGTCTCCAAACTGTCACGCAAAGCCGCATTATAGATAGTTGGAGACTTGGAAAAGCCCTGGCAGAGCCTGGAAAACGTCCACATTTTTCCCTCAAAGCAAAATGCAAACCAGAATTGACTGTCCGGATGTACCGGGACACTGAAGAATGCATTTGACAGATCAACCACAGAAAACCATTTGCTATCAGCTGGAACCTGAGACAGAATTGTGTGTGGATTTGGAACTGTAGGCGCTCTGGCTTGTATTGCAGCATTTACAGCTTGCAAATCTTGCACAAATCTCCATTCAGCAGGTGCATCATCAGGACGTATTTTACGCACTGGAAATATGGGTGTCCTCACAGGAGAGTTTGGACACGGAACAATCACACCTGCCTTCACCAGAGCATCAAACACAGGTTTAATGCCTTCAACTGCTTCACGTTTGAGAGGATATTGATTACGACAGGGTCTGTAGTCTGATTTGGGTGTGATTATCACCGGTTCACAATTTTTTATCAGGCCAACATCATGTTTACTTTGAGCCCAGAGCTGTGCAGGGACCTGCTGTAGCTCTGGAATGTCAGCAACGGACTGAACCATGCACAAGTCAGCTTCAGAAACAGTTTGGTCCGTAAAAGTAACAGAACGAAAAGCCTCAATTACACAATCAAGTTTCTTTCTGTACACTCCCATTGCATCATTAAAATCAACATGAGGATCAGCGGAAGACCTCCAACATGGAGAGGCGCTCAGCTCCCGTACCCACAGACCCAGGTCTGTGCCGTTGGGATTCACCAGTGAGATGTGTGGATCAGAGTTTTGTGCCAAAATCAACTCATGCAATCGATTAGGAAATTTCACAGAGGCTACACAATTGACGTCATTCCAATACAACCATTCTAGCTGCAACCTATCCTTTTCCTGCTCTGAGTCACAGAAAACATCCTCACTATCACAATCAGTGTGTGAGACAGAGGCCATGTGTGCTGTGCAGTGCAGGCATGTGACGTCAGCATGTGTGTGTGTGTCTGGGAGCCGCAGCAAAACAGATGGGGGCAGAGTCAACTTCCATTCACACATGAACTGTCCCTGAATGTGCTTGAAAAAAACACCGTTTTCCCTCAAATCATTCACTCTCTTCACCTGAACGCCTTCAGGTGTACAAATCAAAACAATACCCAACCTACACATGAGATCTCGTCCCATCAAATTGACTGGGCATCTGTCAGAATACAGGAATGAGTGTTTGAAAGATTTCTCTGTTTCAGAATCAAAGCAATTCAGCGGAGCAGTGTACTTTTCAACAATTGCTACCCCTGCAACCCCAATTGTTTTCTGATATCTCCCACTGAGCTTAGGTGTAACATTGGGAGGAAACTCACAACGTCTCACCAGTGATTCCACAGCTCCGGAATCCACCAAGAAAGAGAGTTCAACACCTTTAACTGTCAGTGTGTATCTGGGCATTTTTTATATGCCTCTGCCGAAAAATCAGCCAGCATACTACGATGCTCACTCTCTCTCTGTTTGGATTCAAGGTGCAGAATCGCATCAGAAACAAGCTCATACTCTGCGTCAGTCATGATGTGTGTGTTGTGTGTTTCTGTGTTTGTGTTAGTGTCAGTGCTCTCACGTGTCTGAAGTGTTGGTTGGTTTTCCAGGTCAGTGTCGTCACCAGATTCGGCCGTCCTCGTGCTCCCACCACATAGTCAGTCCGACTCACTTGCCCCATCCTTTTTCTTGTTCTTATCTCCTCTGCGACAGTTTCGGGCCCAATGTCCACTTTTGCCACAGTTGTAGCAACGATCTTTGTCTTTGTCTCTGCGCCCTCCCTTTGACTTTCTTTTCCGGCTCTCCTTTAGTTCCTCCAGCTGAGCCAGCTGTAGTTTGGTAGAGAGGCGCTCTCTTTTCTCGAGTTTCTTTGCAGCCTCCTCCAACTCTTGACGCTGCTGCTCAGCCTTTTGACGCTGAATGCCCCTGCTGCAGAGGAGTCGCCCGCTGCAGAAGAGCCTCCAAATCTGGGTGCCAATGGTGTGGCGCTTCCCGTTCTCTCCCTGTCGCGTACGTACGGTGGGGGCCGTGCAGGTGGAGCCGAGTCGAGGTCCGAATCCAGTTTCACACACTGTCCCGGGAGACCTTTAGGGCCCTGCCTATGCTTGGCCTCCTTCATCCACTCATTAAATGCTGACCAATTTGCCTCGAACTTAACCTTACCTCCAAATCTTCCCACTAAGCCTCTTTTTTCTAAAAAATCTAACCTTACCTCCAACGCCTCAAGTTGTTTAACACTCTCTGTTTAACACCCTCTGGAAAACAGCACTCTTTAACCCACAGATCCAACTGAGCCACGCTCTCCTCCCCATATGTGTTCCTCATGAACTTCACATTAGGAGCGCCATAATCAGGCTCAATTACCCTCCTTTCGGTTGTGCTCTGGCCAGACCCCATTGTAATCAAAATCTCAGGTTTTACAACACAGAATAAGCCAAATTCGCAAAATGAATTTCTTAATTTCTCTTACCTTTAAGTATGAACAACAAACAGATTTACCACTCCTGTCTGTTCCGCTCTGATAGCAAGTGTCTGGCTTTCCCCCTTCACTGCTTACCACCCTTTCCCTCTGTCCCTGACAGCTGAGAAATCAGGTGTCGTGTTAGGTTCTCAACCTACACTAACTTAGGTCCCTGACCTAAACTGAGCTCACACTTTTCCTGCACTCAATTTCCCAGAAACGGTGCCTGGCACGTCTGCCAACCTATCACAACAGGTGGAAAAGACTTTCCCTGCGCAGTCCTCAAAAACTCACCAGAACAGACAGCGAGGTGTTGTCGGCCACCAGGTTCGTTGGACCCCAACGGTGAAAGGAATCCCAGCTTTCCAGACGTCAGGCCCTCCTCTCAACCTTCCTTTGTGGGGGAGTTCGAGGTGGTAAGAGCCCCAAGCTCTTGCTGTGCACAGTCTTCACACCTTCAGTCCAGAAAGTCCAGAATCCGCTCACAGATGAGGCCCACCCAGGGACGCCAAAATTGTGGTGGCAAAATCACTTGAACAATAAAGAGTCTTCACACGTCGGCTGTCTTTCTTGAGTTTTAATAAGCATTCATGAATGGAGTCTCACAAACAGTACAAACCGCATGAACAGTCAGTCAGAGTGAGAGCTGGCGAAATCACTCCAGCCCTCTAACTTTATAGTTTCCCAAAACACATGCCCACCCGTAGACACAACATATGCAAACAGAGAACCTGTCGTTCCAAGCTGTACCATCTCCTGACACAATAACAGGGTCATAACTCTGAAGGCCTCTCTGAAGGTTCACCTTCGGCCCTGCTTTCAAGTGACCAGGCCTCTGCCATATATCTGGTGTTATAAAGTAAGCATGGAATAGGTTGAAAAGAAGGTCAGATGCCCCAGACGCTCATCACTTGTCAGGCACCCATAATTTTCCATCACAAGCCAAACCAAATTAATTCCCAACTCTCGTTCCGTCTAAATTGTAACCCTGTCTATCAGTCACACTCCATCCTATCATTTGTTCTCTCTCGCAAACACATCGCAGACACTGGCAGGAACCATACTAATCACATTAATTCCAAATTTTCACTCTGACTTTCCCTTTCTCTCTCTAAAACACACACACACACACACAAACATCAGAATCTGACAAGAGCCATGCTAATCATATTAATTCAGTCAATAGCCCAAATCAATGATTTCCTCCCTCTGGACTGTTGAATGTATTCAGAGCAGGTAGGACATGAGTGGAAACCTGTTATCATTATCTTTGTTTTGTCACAGTATTCATATTTATAAAGAAACTTAGATTGGGACAGAAGCTAAAAGTTAAATCCGACTAAGTCCTGCCTTAGAGTGGGGCTTAAACGTTTCTTTTCAGGCTGTCTGCTTGTACTGTCGGCTAAAAGTTCTCATTTGATAGTGAATGACATCACTGATCTATGACACTTGATGTTACAGTGAATCTATTGTGCAATCACATCATGTATATTTAGATTATTGACCACTGACATGAATGTGATCTCATACATCTTTGTTCCAAAACACCTTAAAGCTTCAGTGTATAAGATTTAGGGGAATTTAGTGCACACTGCAACCAGCTGGATCTTCTCCTGGTTAGATTTCCTTCAGCGTTCATTGTTCAGGAGGTTTTAACCAGGAGACAAATTATCCAGAGGTCTGTTCTTCTCCAGAAGCAACAGCCCAGGTGATTTGCAATACTAATCAGTGTTTTTCTGACACTGCTTGTCGCAGATGGGCTTCTAATTATGGTTGCCGATGTAAAAATGTGAAAACATGAAAACGCGAGTGGTGCCAGTGGCCCTTTTTAGTGTTTAGTTTGTTCATTCCACACTACAAAAACTGTTTTGAAATGGCCTGTGGAGTGTGACAAAAAGCTCAAGGTGTGGACCTGGCTTCTAAATTTCCCAGGTCCCAATCTGCTCAAGGATTCTTGTGATGTGCCGGTACCCCAGCTGTAACCCTAATCCAAGGTGGGGCCTCCTTGGATCAGACTTGGCTCTGACCTGTAGAGGCATGGACACAGGATCTCTGGGAGTGTCCTGCGGTGTCTGGCACCAGTGAGTTGGCGGCAGATCCATTTAGTCCAGTGGGTTGTGAGGTGGGACACAGATACAGACACAGACACAGACACAGATACAGACACAAGTGCAGATACAGACACAGACACAGATACAGACACAAGTGCAGATACAGATACAGACACAGACACAGACACAGATACAGATACAAGTGCAGATACAGATACAAGTGCAGATACAGATACAAGTGCAGATACAGACACAGACACAGATACAGACACAAGTGCAGATACAGACACAGACACAGACACAGATACAGACACAGATACAGACACAAGTGCAGATACAGACACAGACACAGATACAGACACAAGTGCAGATACAGATACAGACACAGATACAGACACAGACAGATACAGACACAAGTGCAGATACAGACACAGACACAGATACAGACACAAGTGCAGATACAGACACAGACACAGATACAGACACAGATACAGATACAAGTGCAGATACAGACACAGACACAGATACAGACACAAGTGCAGATACAGACACAGACACAGACACAGATACAGACACAAGTGCAGATACAGATACAGACACAGATACAGACACAGACAGATACAGACACAAGTGCAGATACAGACACAGACACAGATACAGACACGAGTGCAGATACAGATACAGACACAGACACAGACACAGATACAGACACAAGTGCAGATACAGATACAGACACAGATACAGACACAGACAGATACAGATACAGACACAAGTGCAGATACAGACACAGACAGATACAGATACAGACACAAGTGCAGATACAGACACAGATACAGACACAAGTGCAGATACAGACACAGATACAGATACAGATACAGATAGACACAGACACAGACACAGATACAGACACAGATACAGATACAGACACAAGTGCAGATACAGACACAGACACAGACACAGATACAGACACAGACAGATACAGACACAAGTGCAGATACAGATACAGACACAGACAGATACAGATACAGACACAAGTGCAGATACAGATACAGATACAGATACAGACACAGACACAGACACAGATACAGACACAAGTGCAGATACAGATACAGACACAGACACAGATACAGATACAGACACAGATACAGACACAAGTGCAGATACAGACACAGACACAGATACAGACACAAGTGCAGACACAGATACAGACACAGACACAGACACAGATACAGACACAGACACAGACACAGATACAGACACAAGTGCAGATACAGATACAGACACAGATACAGACACAGACAGATACAGATACAGACACAAGTGCAGATACAGACACAGACAGATACAGATACAGACACAAGTGCAGATACAGACACAGATACAGACACAAGTGCAGATACAGACACAGATACAGATACAGATAGACACAGACACAGATACAGACACAGATACAGATACAGACACAAGTGCAGATACAGACACAGACACAGACACAGATACAGATACAGACACAGACAGATACAGACACAAGTGCAGATACAGATACAGACACAGACAGATACAGATACAGACACAAGTGCAGATACAGACACAGATACAGATACAGACACAGACACAGACACAGATACAGACACAAGTGCAGATACAGACACAGACACAGATACAGATACAGACACAGATACAGACACAAGTGCAGATACAGACACAGACACAGACACAGATACAGACACAAGTGCAGATACAGATACAGACACAGACACAGATACAGATACAGATACAGACACAGATACAGACACAAGTGCAGATACAGACACGGACACAGATACAGACACAAGTGCAGACACAGATACAGACACAGACACAGACACAGATACAGATACAGATACAGACACAGACACAGATACAGTACAGACACAAGTGCAGATAGATACAGACACAGATACAGACACAAGTGCAGATACAGATACAGACACAGATACAGATACAGACACAAGTGCAGATACAGATACAGACACAGACACAGATACAGACACAGACACAGACATAGCCCTGTCTATATGCATATCTCAACATTTGTTCATTTCATATATCAGGCTGCTCTCATAAACTGTTTGTATGTTTTCCCATAGAAAGTAAAGGATATGTTGCATACTAAACATATTAACATTACTAAAGTGACATAATAAAATGCAAATGAGTTGACTTTGTCATTAGGAGGTGGAGAGGAACAAAGAAATGTTTTTTAGTGAGACATCACTGCCCTCCGGTAGCAATTGTGGCACGAAAATCGGGAATTTTGAGCCGAGATGTGACCTTTTCCTAAACCTAACTGAATGCTTTTGTCTGTAAACATAACCACACATTAACCACAGTGTTGTTGAAATGTCAAGAAACACAAAGTTTCAACATATATCAAAACAAAATATTTGTGGATTGCAGAAATGTATAATGCCAACATTAATTCTAGTGCTGGGTTGTGCATTCTTCTTGCTGCATAACCAAATAAAAACAATTTATTGTTGACATTTTGGCCACTGCAGAGGAGTTATTAACCTGGCAGCAGAGTTAATGTAGAACAACAAGTATTTTGTCTCAGGTCTGGTCTCGACTTCCTCCTCTGGCTGAACCAGCGACTGGGGGATTTGATTGGGATGAATGAGCCAGAGGACAGATGACCTCTAACCTCTGCAACATCTGGTGAGGAGAAGATAACACTTCCTCTACATCTGACAGTAAGACTTCTTCTCTCCTTGTTTATCTTTCGTATACTACCTCCCCATATCTCTCTTTCTTAATCGTATTTTCTTTGACACACTCTTTTCCTTCCTCGTGCTCTCCATCTATAACTGCACTTGTTTTCCTTTACGCTCTCGCCAGCTCTTTCTTCCTCACAGCCCTCAGTCCTGTGTGATTTCCTACAGTACGTGCTCTCTTTTCCAGTCCGCTCTGTCTTTTTTTTTTCTTCTCTCCGCTGCTTTGCTGAGATTTAATCAATTCCTCAGTTGCTGTGACTTCCATTGCGACGCCGGGCCAGCTAATTTAAATGTGAAGCATTTAAAATGTCAATTACAAGCTAATTAAATTAATGGCACAATGTGATTTAGCCATTTCGCTCCTCTCGCCCAGAGCAATGGATAAATTGTCTCGGCTCAGGAGAGGAAAAAGGCTAAGTGTTTAATACAGCTGCCGCTTGACTCGCATAAACACACACGCACACACAGAATGAGACCCTGCACGACCTATGGGGAAATTGGTTTTAGGAGAGGAGAGGATGGAGGGATGAGGGAGGAGTGGAGAGGAGAAGGTGGAGAGGAAACGTCAAATGGAGGCGACAAGAAAGAAGAGGAGGCTTGAGTAATGAGGGAGGGAAGAAGGAGTACAAAGAGATTTGTGAAAGGGAAGAATAAAGAAGGATAAGGAGGGTGAGGAAAAAATGGGAGGAGGAGAGGAATCAAAGACGAGGAGAGGAGAGTAGGAAGCAAAGTGTCAGAAACAGGAGATTAGAGGAGCAAGAAAATGAAAGGAGGGGAAAGTGAGGGTAAAAATAATGAAGGGGGAAGAAATAGAAAAAAGAAGAGGGGAATGAAACAGCACTGTAGGTGACAGGATGGAGAGAAAGAGCTAGGAAAAGATGTGGAAGGGAGGGAGGTAGAAGGAGAGGAAATAGGAAGCAAGTAGAGGAGGAGAGATGATTGGATTTGAGGAACGATAAGGGCGAGGAAGTCAGATTTGAGAGGAGGAAGAGTATGGGGGAGAGAAGGAGGATGAAGATGAGATTAGGGTTTGAGAGGATGAAAAAGGAGTCACAAAAGGACGCAGAGAAACAAGTGGAGGAGAAAAAAGAAAGATGGAGAGAAACTGTGCAAAGATGAAATGTAAAAAAAATTTGGAGGAGAGGGGACGACAGGATGGAGAGAAAGAGGAGAGCTGAGGAAAGGAAACACAATGCACAAGCAGCTGAGGGAGAGAACAGAAGGAGGGGGAGAGCGGCAGGACGGAGGAGCGCAGCGCTCCTTACTCAGCTCGAGTCTTGTGAGCTTGTGGTAAATGGAGTATTGATTCAGAGGAGATGAGATTTTCAGAGTAAACACATAACCAAACTCTGCGCTCTGCTGTGGGCCCCGCTACACTCACTGGAGACTTACAGTTAGTGTACAAAACATTACCAACGCCGCTCCTATACGGGGCCACTCCGCCTCTGTGCACAGTCCACGTCTCAATTGTTCTCAGGCTCGAAACTATTTTTTAATCTGCTGCTGCACCTTCAGGTGGACCCTCCTGTTATAGCTGGAGGGAAGTGACACATCTGGGGAAGTTAGAATAAAAAATGACACGTTCACGTTGTTAAACAAACATCCATCTTTTGAAGTTTCTACAGAAATGTGATTTTACAAAGTTTGAAGGCATAAACAAAAACTATACGACTTCCTGTCTTTGCTATATACAGTGGTTCCCAACCTGTTTCTATCATTGAGCAAACTGACAACCTGATTGACTGAGGACCATATTTTATGGATATTCTATATCGTTCTCATTTCATAACAGTAACAGTACAGAGCAATCAGAAACAGAATCAGACACACTTTATTGAAACTGTGATTCCTTGCAGTAGCTCCAATGTAAAGAACAGAGAATAAGAAGAAGCAAGAATAAAAGTGTGAAATAAAAGAGCGTAAATATAAAGCAATGAAATAAAATAGCAATAAAAAATTGCATTAAAAATAAAAATAAATGTGCATTATGCTACAGTGTTTCACACTAGTATTTAAGATATTAAAAATATAAAAAATAAAACATATTGTCACGGTGGCTGTAAGTGTGAAAATTTAACTACAATATATACATCAATAGAATAAAACAAGGGGGTAAGAAATATGTACAGTAATGTGCATTGTATTGTCACAACTGTACAATTAACCAAAAAATAGTGAACTCAATAACAGCAGGGATATTGTGTTAAATCAGTGATTATGCTGAATCCTGAGCAGATTACTTCCTATGAATATTACAGAGATGAGTTTTCCTGATATTTGTAGGAACTTTAAAAAAAAAAAAATACTCAAAAGGTTTCATTTTTGAGAATTTCAGTATTTTCCTCTTCCTCTTCTTTTAGCTCTTTGGTTGTTTTAGCTGTGTACTCCTCTACTCCAGGTTGAGCCAGTGTACTAGATAATAAAGGCTAGGCTGTTTATACAACATTTATAGTACAATGAAATGGCCCAGACCTTTTAAAATAAATGAATATCCTTGGACACAGGGAGGGAGGGTCAGACATCAAAGTCTGATAATTATGAGATATGGATAAATATTTGTGGGCCTATGATATGAAACACAATAAACAAATATTGAGCTTGAAGACCCACCTGCTGGTCCTGGTGTGACCTTAAACATAAGAACAGGACAGTGTGTCGGGGTTGCTCTGTAGTTGTAGGGGATGTGAATGGAAACACATCCAACATATACTCACATCACTTCCTTGTCAATCACTGGGACAAGGAAAGGACCTTGAACCAGCCCTTGGTAGAGCTTAGATTCTCTGCCCGACCCCCGAACCCAACCTGGACCCAGACACGGCCCCCCCTTGACGGCGCCACTGACTGCGCACATGTGACAACGTGTGCCGGTTTGATTCGGCACGTCAGCCTCACACTGCATCTCCATATGACAGGAGTTGGAGGTATAGTTTAAATCATGAGTCAGTGACATTGAAGGCAGCATCCTCGTCTTAGTGCCTCCAACAGTTGCTGGTTGCCATCTACTTATCATCATGGATTTTCAGGATGTTGTTATGATTTTGGCTGCATGAGTGTTGAGTCACTGCAGCCTGTTTGGAAGTGGGTGGATGTGCTCTGACCTGCTGCAGAAGAGGGTCCATCTTGGGCTCAACCCAGCACAGCTTGGTGCATTTAAACTGGTCATGGAAAAGCAAATCAGGTTTGAGTCGGTGTGGCAAAAATGCAAATGGAAAAGCTCAACAAAGCTCTCAGCCTAAACTGTTCATTGTTGCATTATTAGTGACATAATGTAGACGTTTACAACTACAAAATGAAACTGTTAGCGGAGATAGATGAGGTGTACAGTAACAGAGAGACGCTTTACACTAAGCCAACAAACAATCACTCTGTCAGTGTAGGCGTCCCTTTTTCCTCAATTTCATTTAAAAGGCAGCTGTTTTCTAACTAAGCTCTCCTATTTTCTTTGCCTCCAAACAACAGTGGTTTAAATCCTGTCGAGTTCCTACCCAACATGTAATTAGCTTGCATACAGATATCTATTTAATGAGCGATGTAAACTTTCTAACCAGCTGCTCAGTGCTGCCGAGGCCAAGCACACAGCGATCAATGCACACAGATCATAAAGTGAAACAGTGGTTAGGAAATCAAGATGGAGTATCGCCTTGGGCGGTGGGCTAATTATGTGTAGTTGTAGAGGGGGGGGGTGAGGACAGATTAATTGATGTTTCTACATAAATGCTTTCCCGAGCAATCAATACCTGACTGTAGGAATAAATGCATACAATAGCACGATGAGGCTTCACATGTACACATACACAGACTCTCACTTCTGTACTTGTGGGGGCCTTTAATGGCACGTTGCTTGAGCCTAACCTCTTTTACTCCTTTCTCAAAAACTCAAGCTGGTCCTCATAAAGACAGAATAACAGGGACACACACTGCTTCAAATAATTGCAACTATAACAGAAAAGGAAAAAAAACCTGCCGGGGTCTAATTAATCACAGCCTGATTTTGTTTCAGTGTTCAAACCTCTTGAACATGTCCGTTTATTTATTGTGAACACAAAAGCACAACGGATGTTGAAGGACTTTTTTAAATCAATAAAACAGACAAAAAGAAAATCTTGACATGATCTAAATATACAAACAGCTCTAGATTAAGCACAAATACCAAACACGTCTGTGTAATCAAGGTGTAAAATTGGTTCATTGGTGATGTCAAAATAAATCAAACCTATATGACTGGACCATGTGGGAATTTAATTTGAAAGGACAGACACAGGAAGTGTCCACGCTCAGCAGTCAGACAGGAGTCAGGTTAATCTCCAGGGCTGGTACCTGCGGTTATTTCACAGGTTAGTTAATAACATGTCGGGCAGGAAATCCAAAGTGTGGGATCATTTTGAGAAGGTGAAGGACGAACCCAAGGTGATATGTAAACTCATCTTCATCGGTCGACTACAAACATGACGTATCATCTGAAACATGGAAGTAGCTACATGCCCATTAGCCCACAGCGTCATTAACAGGCGGCTCGCTCAGTGTGTGACGTGCACTTGTAGATAAAATATAGGCCTATATTAATGAAGGTTCATTAGTACGGTTTTGTATTTCTCTGTAATGTAGCACAGTGTTAACAATGTTACTGATACTATTCTTTCTCACATCTTCAACTCAAACCACCAAAATATATCATTTAATCAAATCAATATTGTAAACATGCAGGCGACTAGTCGACTAATGGCGACTATTGGTTGACTAGGAAAACTGTTAGGCGGGGGCAGTCCTAATCATTTGTGTCTGCAAAGCCTGAAATTTGGTTGGTTTCCAGACAAGAACTACAAAATGAAGACAAGGACAAAGGAACATTCGGAATAAAGCTCAGTTCTTTGGGTTTGAATTTAAGCTCAGCTATACTGTTCTGCATGCCAGAACATGCCAGAAATCTTGGTGTTGTCATCGATGCTGATCTTAACTTTCACTTTCACATTAACAATGTCACAAGATCATCCTTCTTCCATTTGAAAAACATCTCAAAAATCCGAGACTTTCTGACAAATTCAGATGCTGAAAAACTGGTTCACGCATTTGTAACAAGCAGACTCAATTATTGCAATAGCCTCTTTTCCGGACTCCCTCAAAAATCCATCAAACGACTGCAACTTATTCAAAATGCTGCAGCTGCATTAAGACATTTCCATGTTTCCATATATGCTTGCAAACATTCATGTTCTTGTTTGTTGTTTGTCTGTGTGCTTGTAAATATGTGCTCATATTTTATGTTTTTATACATGTTTTCTGTGAAGCACATTGTGTTGCTTTCTGTATGAAATGTGCTTTATACATAAATCTTCTTCTTCTTCTTCTAGCTAAGCTGAGAAACCCCAGATTTGCTGAATCAACACATTCTTACTCCCAGCTTGTCACATATCTCTGCTTGGTCAGTGGACTTTCATGTCTACATATTACAAACTAGGTATCCTGGGTGCATGTGATGCTGATGTTCTGGTATGCCGCATCAATTTACGCCTGAAACACGCACTGTGTTTTGTCAAAATTCACTCCCATTTTCACAGGAAATGTACAGTTTCTGCTCATTAGATGCATATAGTCTTGTTGACATCGGTAAAAGCGCATTTACTTTTATTTCCTTCTGCAACAAACGCACATGGTTAGGTTTAGAAAAACAAATTCATATGGGAAGTGAACACCTGTCTCCTGGGTGAAAGTCTAGTGTTGTTGGATGCATCCACCACCCCTACCACCTGCCCTACCACCACCTGCCCTATCGGACTTTCCAGGTCCCTAAACTACGTTGTTGTCTGGTGGTGTTATTAAGTGATGCTGCCCACACTGCTGCAAAAGGATGCCCATTTTTCCTTGATGTCTGACATAGAAATCAATGACTAAGCGGCGGTATTTGACAACTTTGGAGTGAGAGTGGGTTGGCTGAATCCACCCAGTCCGTGGACCTGTAAAAATAACCCAAATAAAAACTTTTAAAAGAGCAGTGGGTGAATGGACTGCACTTAAACCTCCAACCACTTAAATTGCTTTCACTTGCTTGTCACTTTGTCACACAAACATCTACACATTGGTGGCTGAGGTCATCATACATGGTGCCACCTGTTACTCAGGAACCATTCACACACACTCACACTGATGGAACAGCAATCTGGAGCAGTTTGGGGTTCAGTAACAAGGACACTTGGGGATCGAACTGCCGATCTTTCAATTAGTGAATGAACCGCTCTGCCTCTGAGCCACAGGCGGGTAAGATTTAGTAAGCAACCAGCTTTACCACCTTAACCTGCAGAGCCCCCCTACTTTATGATAGCTGTGAGGGTATACTTTACAAGCCAGGGCAGCCCAACTTAGTCACGTGTGAGTGGACTTACCGCTGACCCTCTCTGCATCACGATTCACCAACCGCCTCTTATTGAGATACAACACAAAAGGCTGCCCCCGGCATTATTACACTGACTCCAGGGGCTTGAGGATGAGATCATGTTGCACTGAATCATAATGACGCAATTAACAAATCACCGACTGGTTGTGAGCGTCCATCAGAGCCCTGACGAATGAAGTCACACTAACCTTGATTTTTCAGACTGAATGTCGGCACAGACAGTTAATGCAAACCTGCAGGGCACAAATCCTCACACTCGGACGGGATCAAACGTGTTCATCATGCTACTTTTTATTGACGCCATTATCTTATTATTATCTCTTATCTTTTTCTTATAGAGACAACATGTCTGAAATGAAGTAATTTGAGTCATTAATCAAGTGACAAATATATTATTATAAATTGCAGACTACGTTATGAGTCGTATTTCTCTCTGAGGAAAGAACATTTGAATGCTGACAACTGGATGAATATCTGCACAGAACTTAATTTAAATCTTGGCACAGAGCAGCAGAGAGCTGCTCCATGCACCTTGACATGGTGTGTGTCGTAATGTAAGAAGAGATTAGTGTGTGTGTGTGTGTGTGTGTGTGTGTGTGTGTAGAGGGGTGGGTGGGTTAATGACGAAACAAAAAAAAGCAGAAATGTGCACAAACATTACAAAGACAGAAATTTGCTGCCACACCTACCTTTCTGCTGCATATATGCCTTCACACACACACACACACACACTGAAGAATACACACATAACAGGCACAAAATCAAAAAGATATGCCCATAAACATACCCGTACGCCGTACTATGCACTCACAGACAGATGAGCTCATCTAAATGAACACACACAGAGAGGCGAATGCACCTTAAGGCATCACACGCTCTCACACACAAACACATAACCTGCACACACACACACACACACACACGAGCTGGAGACAATTGTGCGTGACATGCTAACAGATATCTTTCCAAGGCGAAGACGAGACAGTAATTACCACCATCTTCAGTCGGCCTGTTAGCATTCAGATGCTGCTGTTCCCTTATCGCACTAAAACACTGTGATTCACCACATCAACAACAGCAGCGGCGGCGGCGGCGGCGAGCATGTACTAAAGGCCCCATCAGTGGCTCTCACTCAAATCCTGCAACATCGCATTAGAGACATGTTTCCATTCTAAATGAGTTAGTCTGAGTATTTGGCAGCATGTTTGCAGGACTAATTTTGACAAATATGCAGCTGCAATATTTTTAAATGACAGTTATTGCTCGTAATATTGTTCTTTTTTTTTTTTTTTTTTTTACGTTGTTTGTGTTTCAATTTATCTCTCTTAGAGCTGCTTGTAAACCAATTTGAGCTGTATCTGGTGTTCGTATTGTCCCAGGAGACTCTGCCACGGGGGTTAGCTCATTCACCTGCTGTTTCATCACTACCACCATGTAAGCTGTTCTGTTTCAGTGTATGATGTCAGAGAAACTGCTGCGGAGTCAAACGATGCTTTAAGCTGTGTGTTGGTACAGCGTCCACAGACATGTACACTTTACCTACAAAGTTAAAGCCACATAATTCATTTCATGGAGAACATGATTATCAGAAATGACTACATTTTGATTTAAGGGATCTCACTTTTGGTTAACTTTGCTACCTGATAACTAACAAGAGGCGCTTTCCTTTCAGTCTTGTGCTCCCTTGACTGAATTTGGGCCCCATTTTGAAGCGCTGTCCATTAAGAGGTGGTGAAATTTTAACGTTTTGTGATGTAAATGTCTTGCCATTTAGTTTATATTTTGTACGCTTTGACAGACAGACGGTTAGCTGCCATAACGTGTGGAAACATGGTGCCCACTGCCCACCCTCCAGTCCTCACTGGTTTGCTAGCCTTGGCTGCTCTGCACTACACACCACTGATAGATGTTTTAACCCTTTGAAACCTGAGCAAATTGGCTTGATTTCTTTCAAAAACATGTAGAAGAAATAACCCGAAAATATGCAAGAAATTAGCTACAAGAGAAAATTTAAACAAGAAAATTATCTTAAAAAAATTATAAATAGCTTTTTCTTTTTTTCCTATTTCTTAAAATAACTTTTTAAATCTGTTACTAGCCATGCTGACGCTGCTTATGGCACTAACAAAGCTTACAGTGATAACAGGTGACAATGTTAGAGGGGTTTTGTGGCTAAAAATGAAGCCGCTTACTCACCAAGGTGACCTAGGGTGAGACTGGAGGTAAAACCGTCCTGCCACCATCGGTCAAGATGGCGTTCCTAGCGGTAATTGCTCAATGGGTGGCTCTGGCAGCAAGTTCCTTCCCAACCAACAAGTGCAGAGTGCCAAGGCTAGTTCATTAGTAAGGCATTAGCTTTATCCCTAACGTGGCTCAGCATACATTAGTGCTATAACCACCTCTACACTGAAGAGTAGCAGAATTAACCGACATGTAACCACTCAAAAATATTCTCTGCGGTTAACCATTTAGCAGTTAACCAACAAAGGTTGGCAGCAAACAAACACAAACCACATGGGCCAGATGAGGCCCATCTCTGAGCTGCATTTGACCATGGAGCTGTATTATGACCACGTCTGAGCTAGACCTTATAGCCTAGTTTTTTCTGTACTGTATAAAATGAGCAAAGACATGTCTTATTTCCTGCTACCTTCTCTGTTGGGATTCAAATATAGAGTCACAACTCGGGATAGGGTTTTAAAAAAGTGCTATAATTATAACGTATCTCTGCGTAACATTACACTTCCCAGGTCATAACTTTATTATATTATATACACAAATAAAAAATAAATGAAAATGTATATTATTCAGTGGTAAAATATGTCACTGCACTCCCACAAACACATGCAGCCTTTTCTTTGCTAATTTCTGACCTTTTGTTTGCTAATACAAAGCCCTGGCTGCTTCATTATTTAAATAAATGGTGATAATGATCAGTAATTGTTGTTTCTCTGCACCCAAGAGCCTAATGCTAATCAGCCAGGCACAGGCTAATGAGGTTAAGACAGTCCCACCAGTAAACAATGTGTTGATGTAAGAGAACATGCACCCAAAACCACAACACTCATCCAAGTTCAGTGCCCATGTTTATTTCCTGCATGTTGAAAAGTTCAAAAGGTCATTTATTGAAACAAAGTGGCACGAGAGTGATTAAATATATCTCAAACTTAGTGTTTGTCTCTTCGCTGCTGCCCTCAAAACTCTTTCAATACCAAAGAGACACTAATTCTTTCCTCTGATAATTGTCTTAATCTACCCACTAACATTAACTCAATACAACTGCATATGTCTTTGCTTACTGACGTCTACCTTCTCTTAGCATTTCCCTCTTGTAGGAAGTAGCTTCTTTTGGATAGTTTAATGCATCTGAGATGTTTTAAAGTATTTTACTGACCCTGAACCTGCCACATCTAATTTAACTTACAATTACGAACTCCTAGATGATCCACAGAGAATATACACAATCAGCCAAAACATTAAGACCACTGGTCGATGAAGCGAATAACTTTGATCATCTTGTGACAGAGCAATGTTCTGCTGGGGAACCTTTGGTCCTGGCATCCATGTGGATGCTACTTGACATGCTCCACCCACCCGGACACCGTTGCAGACGATGGCAGTGTAGCGGGACAATTCATCGTGCCACATCACAAAAACTGCTCAGGAATAACCCGAGGAACAGGACAAAGAGCTCAAGGCGTCGACCTGGCCTCCAAATACCCTAATTGTTTCTTTTAGTTCTGGCATGAATTATTTTAAGCTCTTTACAACCATGCACAATGTACATTACTATTAAGAGCACATAGAGTTTTGATCAGGCCAGACTCCATATGAAGCTGCACAATTTTTGTCCAAGACCGGCATGAGTCCAAACAAATGCAGCAGTTTTGAGCCTGAATAAAAATCTGAATTTCCCACTTAAAAAAATTATATTCTTTAATATAAAAACATTTATTAGAAGCAAAGGGCCAACATGTTTCCTTGCACCACTTCCCTTCTTCTCTTCCTTCTGTTATTTCCAGGGAGTCATCAGCTCTGCATATTGTGCACAACAGGCGGAGCAGGCGGTGCTCCCCGGTGCGTCTCCACATTTGAGTGCGCACGGCTGTCCATGCCGATGCGTCACACAGACGATGATCACCACTCTCTGCTGCATGTTATGCCCATAGAGGCAAAACTACCAACCAAATCGCCTTCCAGCCCCCTTTCTCGGCTTCTTTCTTTTTCTCCCTCCAGTTCAACACAACTCTGCCGTTCTGGTGGTTTCATGCGTTACCTGTGCGGTGTGTTGGAGTGTGTGCAGTATGTGTGAGCAAATGACCCCCTTTCAAAGTCTAAATCTGAATATTTTCATTAGTTATAATGGGTTAATGGTAACACAGCCCATACATTAATCATGACACCCCACTGATTATAAGGTCTGCATTGAAAAAAATTAAAAAAAAAGCTTGAAACTGTCACAAACCCGACCTTATTCAAGCCTGAAGGAATTTTGAGAGATTACAACCCAGCTCGGCCCCAACGCTGCTGCTCAGGTCAGAGCCAGTGATGCTCAGGCAACGATTCAAAGCTCTGATACAAATGGCTAAAATGGAAACACGTAACTCACAAACAATAAAAGATACATCAACTGGTGAAGGTTATATCTGAGTTTCCTGAAGGACTGACTCCTTTAGCAGCACTGCTTCACTTTAAATCAGATTCATCCCTTTAAGTGTCGAGTTCAGCTGCCAGTGTTCAAATTGTTTCCGCCACTAAACATCCAAAAGCCACAGGAAACGCTGACACCTGTGCCCTCTTTGTGTGTATACGCTCAGGTACATGAATCTGTATGTGTGCTAAAATGTGTGTGTGTGTGTGTGTGTGTGTGTGTGTGTGTGTGTGTGTGTGTGTTATAGTGATTTATTTCCTGTTTAATCGGGTTTGGCAGAGCGGACTGAGCTCAAGCTCAGCGTCAAGGTGTATTTATGGTGTGTGTGTGTCTCAGAGAGAGTATTTATAGCTCTGGTCCAATCTGTGTTCCATCCAGCTGCAGTGAGGAGATAGCGGTTTCAAACGCAACACAGAGCGCCTATACCAATATATTTCACAACCACACACACACACACACACACACAGAAACACAGACACACACATGCACTCAGGTGGAAACATAAATGCCCCCAACAGCACACGTGGCTGCATCACAGTCTAATTCCTATAGTATCCATTGTGCTGGTCCATTAATAAAACCTGCCTTTGAATGAAGAGTCTGTATTTGTTGAGACTGCAGTCACAGGCAGCATGTTGATGTTTGTAATGTTTATCCTTCATCTTATAATATAATGCAAGTCAATTAAACAGCGCCATGACCTCAAATTAAATTTTGATTTATCACCTTCACGAGGACATTACTAACATCATTTAATTGCGTGTCTCTGGGTTTTTAAACATTTTTATATTATAGTAATTTACTGACACACAGACACCACCAAACAACCTGTTGTCCTTTTCCATAGTTTTGGCAGTAATCACTATTCCAGATGATTCTCACGTTTCCTTGGCTTAAAAAAATAAACAAAACAGAACAAAATAAAATAAAAAAAAGATAAATTGAAAAAAAATTGAATACATTTAAATTTAAGTTTAAATAAATAAAATAAAATTGAATTGAATTTGCCACATAGAAGTGGCATATAATATCTGTAAACTGGGAACCTGCAGATTAATTTGAGATTAACTAAAAATCGCGACTACCTCATGGCTAGACATTTCAGTGCGCTTCATAATGCTGATGACTCCTTATTACGCATAGAGGGCACTGAACACATTAAACCTTTGGTCGGGCGGGTGACAGAATACAGAAACTTACTCAAAGGGAAGCTTTTTGGATGCTTTAAAGTATCCTTGTCTCAATGAGGATATAGACTCCACGTGTTTTTTGTGATTTGTCATTGTTGTCTACAAGCTTCACCATTTTTTAAAGATAGGTGTGTTTATATTTACATTTATTTTTTCGGGTTTCTTATCTCATGTCACTGTGGGGGTTTTTTTTGTTATTTTTTTTTAATCATTGTCTATTTGTTTCATGCCATTATATGGGTCATATAATGGCGTCCGATTGGTTCCTGCCACTATATACGTGGGGCCACACCTGTGTTGTTTGTTTTGAAAGCCCTGACAAAGACCTGCAGAGGTTAAAGCATGTTGGTTCTTTCAATGATTTAGCCACTACAAAAAAAGGCTTTTTAATATTTTCCTCCTAGTTTTTCTAGTTTGTTTTTTTTCTATGCAAAGGTCTTTGGTTGACCTTTATGTTAGATCAACTACAACAATTGACTTACTGACTTATATTACTGGCAATACAAGTTGTATTTACATGATACATGAATGTATTTCTATCATTAAAACACATTTCAGTTTGCCATCTGATGCTCTCACGCCCCTGCAGCTGTTGTGAAATGGTACGGTGATGGACAAATGTCTGACAAAAAATGTGAAGACGCAGCAGGTATGACAGGCAGAGCTGAAGGAGGAAGTCTAGCAGAGTGATTTTTTGCAAACAAAACCGGATGTTTTGGGCTCAGTTTTAAAGATACAGTGAAGATACAGATATCCTCTTACACTACACGACCATTGGTACCAGCCATGTTATGCAATCATGTCAGAAAGTGGGGCAAATAACAATCCAAAGTTATGCTAAATTTTGGCAAGGGAAAAAGAAACATTGTCATTTTTCAAAATCATTTCTGCATACTGGGGTTCCTGCAGTTACATAAATGAGAACAGTCAGCTGACAGCCATACAGTCTTTACACGACACACACACACGTTCTGCACGCGATTTTACCAATATCTGATTAGAACAGTATTTTTTCAGTTGTGATTTGGTCTTCAGATGTAATAATACCTTTCAATGTTTGATTTAACTTTTCTCTAATCATTCATTGGAGGACATTTTTTAGGCTAAATTAAAAATGGAGCGCTGGCCTGGAGAGCACTTCTGGATCTGGAAACTGCTGAGTTTACTGTCAATAAACCCATGACAGCCCTCTAACCTCCAGTCAGGTCTCTAGTTTGTAGCAAAGTTTCATGAGGCTCTTATTATCCTAGAGATCAAAATGGGTCATTTTATACAGTGATGTCTGTCAAAAAATGGTTTCACTACAATTAAATGGCCACTAAGGCAACTAACATCATCACACATGAAAGAAACTGGGCTCACTGAATCTACAAGAGTCTCAGCTCTCCAGTCAGACCCAGCTTATGCAACTCAAAGACAGTTTAGGGACCTCAGTGTGCAGAAATATTCTCATTTTTAGAAATGGTGAAATAACACATTTATACTGCATGGTTCTGTTGAGCTGCTGGTATCAATAGACTCCATTTTAGTTCAGATATCTTGAGGTGAGAAGTCAAAGGACCCCTCTGATAACGGCCATGCCAGTTATTCCTTCGCCAAAATTTAGCCTAACTTTGAAGTCTTATTTAGCCCCCATCCTGACAGGCTAGCGTGACATTGATTTGACACTGGTACCAAAGGATGCCTTAGGTTATGCAGTTTTACATGACACCACTACCTTTGTGCTGAAAATGAGTGTGACGCCGCCTCCTTGAGACGGTAACGTCGGCCAAGATCGCCGACGGCCCTGAGTGTCTTTGAGGGTTAAACAACGAGGTGTTTTTTCCTTATTTCATGACAAGCTGACATCATATTGTTGATGTAAGGTTTTCATTGGACATTAATTAAAAACATTAGGTGTCTAATTAAAAATTTGCAAAGGTTGGGAGAGGTGCATCGTGGGTATGTGGTCTCAGAATTATTAAAATCTCTCTTTCTGTCCTGGCTCCATCACTCCCAGTCTTACTGCCCGTTGCGACTCTGTCAATGACGATCAAAAGGAATAATAATAAAACCAAACCTTAAGCAGTGTGTGTGTGTTTGTGTGTGTGTGTGTGTGTGTGTGTGTGTGTGTGTGTGTGTCTGCAGCCTTCGTTCTTGATTAGCAGACATCATTAAACTACAAGGTGTTGATAGCGCTGTACTCCTCGTTAGCGGCTGATGCATTTCCCTCGTTAGTTGGCATCACATCAGCATGTGTGTGCGCTTGTTGATTCACACATGCTTCTTGTGTGTGTGTGTGTGTGTGTGTGTGTGTGTGTGTGTGTGTGTGTGTGTGTGTGTGTGTGTGTGTGTGTGTGTGTGGTTAACTGGGTAATTCAGCGTGAAGCCTGCGAGGCCTTTGGAGTCTGCACACTGTCATTACAAGAGTCCTCGTGGATTAGAAATACTAAATGGGGGAGGGGGGTAAAAGAAGGGGGGAGAAAGAGGGGGAAGAGTGAGAGGAACTGGAGGAGGAGAAAGAGGAAGATGATAACGAAGGTTAATGACAGCGTAAGAGGATGAAGAGGAAACGGGAAGAAGAAGGGTGAAGGTAAAGAGGGATGACAAGGGGAGGTAAAAGGGTGAAAACGGAGGAGGGGAGGATGAAGGAGAAAGACAGGAGGGGCGGAAGAAAGTTGAGGCTGGAGGGAGGAAGGGAGAAGTTGAAAGAAAACAGCAGAAAGAGATGGAGGGAAAAAAGAACAACGGGGAGGGAGACGAAGTGAGAAAAGGTGAGAACGAGAGGAGTGATGTGGAGGTTTGCTCTCCTCTCCTTCTCTCTTTGTTCACGGTCCTGTAAAGGTCAGAGTTTTCTTATTGCTCCTTAAAATATCTTGAATTTAATGACGAACCTTTTAGATCTCCCGTTCTTAATTATCTGGCTGTCTCTCATCATGAGCAGCAGGACAGAAAACTAAATCTTTAAACTTTGTTCCACAATCTCTGCGCCTCTCCGTCTCAGCTGGGTTCTTCTTCTCTCTTAATATTCTCAATTTTCTCCCGTTGTTCGCTTGGCGTCTCGTTTCTTTCATACCTCCTCCTGCTTGCATGACTTCTTGTGTCTTGTGTCTTTTCTGGCCCACTCTGTTTCCCTCCCTCTCAAGCGCTCTTCAAATTGACGCGAGGCAGGAGGTATTCAAGGATTCTTTTACTCCGCAGTTTTACAGTCAGCCTTTCTCTCCTATTGCTTCGGCTCAGGTTTGATCTTTGTTTCTCTCAGAGAGACTCAGAGAGGGGCTGAATTGAGGGCTGAGTGTGTGTGTGTGTGGGTGTGTGTGTGTGTGTGTGTGTGTGTGTGTGTGTGTGTACTGGTTTGTGTGAACCTCTGCACTGTTTTGTGTTTGTGCACACTTGTAAGCACCAACATAAAAGCATCACTAAGCTGTGAATGACCAATTTCCAATATAATATGTTGAATAAATCCAGTCCAGGCCCCTGAAGCAGTGAGGGACTGTTCATTACTTATGAGAGGGAGTGTGGTGCAAACATCAAACAATATTTAAGGACTGGGGAGATACTTGTGCTTGTTATTCTGGCTTTGGGGAGAGACATGTAACTTTAACCCTTTAGACTAAACTAAAATTGAAATGGTCCGCCAGTGCCTACTTTGGTATTTTTATTTTTGTTTACTGTGATGTCATTTCTTGGAGTATCTTCAAATGCTTCATATCCTTAAAATCTGTACAATCTAAGCTATAAGGTTTTGTAAATCAATAAACCATAATGATTGGTAATTGTATTGAAAATATACAAAAATTTGATGTTTTTTCATCAGATTTTACAAAATTAAACACAAAAAATACAGATCCAAATGAGTTTTAAATGTAGAAACATAAAGGAAATATTTATCAACACTCCATAAATTAATTAAACTGTGCACATAATTTAGTTTTTGAGAGAGTGAAAAGACATTTGTACATTTGTTCCACTGGCGCTACAGTGCATTTTTGCGCAATTATGCACCACACAAATCATAATGATGTCATAACATGGTGACATGCAAGGCAGAAACCTGAAATTTCTGCTGCTGCTAATGCAAAAAGGATTTTTTATTTTAGATTGATTTAAACAATATTATAGAGACGATGATCTCCCACGATCCTTCTGTGGAAATTCAAGCGTACCAATTATGGGAAAATACTATGTTTCCACCACTGTAAAGGTTCATTCTCACTGCGATGCGGAAATGCGGGATGCCTGCCTGGCTGGATTTCGGACTCTCCCGGGTCTGCGCGACTATAGACAAACAATTTCATTGGCTCAGCTGTGTAGTCCTGCAGCGATGTCCCCAGGGGTCAAAGTCTGGGTGGAAACTTTTTCCACCGCATGAAAGTTCAGCCCCGGTGGCCAAACTTCCATAAGAACCCATGAAATCAACTTTAATATTTTTCAGTGAGAATAATCTGTGTGGCTATTCGCCCTCAGTGAGAATGGACTTTAAGGTAGTGTAAGGTAATGACTTGATGATGGGGGAGACAAAAGTCTTTCTGCTGCTGAAAGAATGAATGCTCTAGCTGTTATGGTTCTTATTTCAGAATGACATGTATCGACGATTATGCAAACGATGACTTCCTGTGGCCATCACAGGGAAATACCTGCGTAAGTACGGCAGAATAGCACGTTTGCACGGCACGTAAGGAAACATATGGTCATGACATGCTTAAAAAGAAGGCAGAAACCTTCGTTCTTCTGCTGCACAAAGAGTGAATGCTCTAGCTCAGTGGTTCTCAAATGCTGTGCTGTGATGCAAATCTAGATGTGTGGTGGGGTTTTGTGATAACCACACATTGTTATTGCGATATTCAACTGGGCCTATAGAGAAAGTTATGAATGAGTTTTTAATTGACTGTATCAGGATGTTGTGCACAACCATTTCCTAATAAAGAGGAAACTAAATTAAAATGTAATTTAAATGTAATTTAACTGAATGTAATTTAAACTCCTACAAGCTTCACATGTTCATATGAGCACTGCAGCACTTTATAACCTCACTCATTCATGTCCATTCTCTCTATGCAGCATAACAAGAATCATGAACAGAGCCTTGCGTTGCTGCAGTCTCATCTTCCATCTACACATTACTTACAGTCCCCAACTCAAACTCTGTTCGAATGTATATTGTGCACCTCTTGTGTCTTCTGTATTGTGTCTACGTGGTTGCTATGACTTTTATCTCTGTCTTTTGTCGCTGCTGTTTCACTACATTTTTACATCAACCTGCCTATAGCGATAACAGATGGAAATTAGCCGTGGGCTACAATCTGGTGTATTTACATATGCTCATGTATTTGTTCATTAATATGCATTGTTCCTATTTCTAAATAAATAAATAAATAAAACCTTCACTGGGAACCTATTTGTCACTGTTCACACGTAGGCATTGTAAGTGTGTGACACATCACATTATGGTACATTATTTCCCTGTTAAGTGGATGTGTTATTGGTGCTTTGATGTCATTTTAAAAAGTTTAAAATGAGTGATTGAATCATTTTGTTTGTTAATATTTCTTGAGTCATAGTTGGTTTGAAATGTTATTTGGTATTAGTAAATAAAAACAAACATTTAGGTTGTGACAAGAGACCATACAGAGACTATTGTGCACAGGGATACATACAGGTGGGCCTGTTTGCCTTCGGTGTGCCATGGGCACAAAAAGTTTGAAAACCACTGATCTAGCTGTCATGGTTCTTATTTTATATCTAAACAGGATCATGCAAAGAACAATCTTCCACGATCATCTGTCAATAAAGAGTTAAATGGTTGTATTTTGTATTTATTTCAAATACCCCGCGAGCCACCAAACCTACCATTTCCGGTGAGTGCACAAAGGCCATGTTTGGTTCGAGACAACACTACTCTGTCGAAGTGTGTGCACTACGCCAATAAGTACATAGTGCACATAGTATACTGCATGGAAGTGTACTAATGGAAGTATGTGATTTGAGACACCCCCTTGCTCTGATAAAATAACAGACCTTTTATATAACAGGAGCAACATGCAGCCTTAAACCTTACGTTCACACACATCTTTAAAACATGAAAAAATAAAACATACTCTATGTCTTTATCTAAAGAAATTGGTTAAAAGTATTTCTGAATACATTGTGACAACGGCCACAATTGGTTTTCATGTTAAATGCTCCTGTAACATTGTTACGTGTTCAGAAAACCATCTGATATTTTAGACATACAGTAGCTCTATAATATAATTAAAACAGCAAAGAAACATGTCTGAAATCACTACAAGATCATTAAAAACTGAATTGTGGAATTCTTGTTTTGGATGAAAAAGTCAGAGCGAAGTTGATTTTTAAAAGTACATCATTTTGAAATTAATAAATCAGGTTTGACATTTTTGGTCAATTACCTTTAGCAGCAGAGATAATCACTGGTACAGCTGCAGTAGGAGGAAAACCTGGATTGCTTTCTCGCACATAATCAGAGACAGCTATGTAAACGTTCATCTGTAGCTGCTCCTTCATCCAGAGCAATACGTGTTTAGAAAAACACATAATGAGTATTTCCTGTACGGGCTACAGCATATCAGATGTCTTCATCAGGGTCACAGGGCCTAATTAATTAGCTAATTAAATGAACTTTAAACATCCCACAGAGACCAAACCACAAGAAGCACATGTTACTAAACAGATGACCAAAGCTCACATGGCTTCAGACTGGAGGTCAGGGCGGATGGGTCGCTGCTCAGAGGACACGTGACCACTGTGTTGGTGCCTTGCTCTACCTGTACAGAGAATTGAACCTCTAACCGTCTCACTATGCCGCCTGGATACAGACAGCGAGCTCCTTGGCAGCAGCTCCAGACTCAATATGCGTCAGGACATTTTTTTTTTATGCAGCAGCACCAGAGATTCTCATCCCAGTAAATCTGACATGTAAACAAAACTGTTTTTTGTTTCATAACCGATTTTCTGAGGCAAAAACAAAAGAGCCAACAAAACTCTTTAAGCAGCAGGATTTTGTCTTCCCTGAGGGGGGGTACTTTGAACGCAGCTCAGATGAATTGGGTGAGCTTATGTTCTCATTAAAATAATTGGTAGAACAGCCAACTCACTCACTCGCTGCTCCGACGAGTGATTTATCTAAAGGCTGTCAACCCAACGGAGGAGGGGGAGTCTGCAGGGATGTGCTAGCATGTGTGTGTGTGTGTGTGTGTGTGTGTGTGTGTGTGTGTGTGTGTGTGTGTGTGTTTATACATATAGGAATAGCATGGGTGCATTGTGTATGTGCACTTGTGTGTTAACAAGTGTGTATTAGATGTATATCTTGTCTACAGTATTCATATGCACAGTCACTGTGTGTGTGCTGAATGCAGCGTGTGTGTGTGTGTGTTCCCGCTGTTTAAACCGAGCATCCAGCCAGCAGCTGTTTGAGATCACTGATTTGATTTTCGTTCTCGTCTTAATTTTTTACTTCATTTCTCGCTCTCATTTTTCTCCCACCCCTTTCATCCCCACCTGCCTCATCACCTACCAAAATGCGTTCCTTCTGCAGAGCCGTTTTGCATGAATTATCAAATCCCAACTTGCCGTCACTTTGTCTCTGTTTGCCTGCGTGAATGACATTGATCGTAGCTGGAGAAAATCAGAAGCAAACCTGCTGCGTTCATCATAACAGGGTTGTGAAGAAGAAGAAAAAACATTTCAAATTAACTAAAATGGAATCAAGCTGCTGTGCGTGCTCCTGTGTGTGTGCTCCTGTGTGTGTGTGTGTGTGTGTGTGTGTGTGTGTGTGTGTGTGTGTGTGTGTGTGAGCGATGTCAGTTGAGAGAGGAAACAAAGCTCACCTGCTGCACGCGCCATGTCTGCAAGATAATCAAATGTACTCTGGTGGAAATAGGTAATTGTATGGCGGCTTCCTCGTCAGAGTCGCCGTCTGTGTGCCGGCACAAGAAAAAAGTTGGACAAACAGAGAGGAAAACAGAGGGACAGGCAAATGAGAAAATGGAGGGAGGTCGGCATGTGAGCAAATTAAGTGGGAATGTGGAGAGGTTTGAGTCCAGAAAGAAAAAGAATTTAGACAATGTGTGAATGATGAGAAATGTACCAGCTGGGTGGAGTTTCTTTCACATTGGGTCTTGTATTTGCTATAAAGTGCTTCTGCATAGCGTGTGTACGTGGTTTGAAGCTCATGCATTGTGAGAATGTATCGCCCAGAGACACAGATGCTTTTAGCGTGCTCCCAAAAATGTAATGAATAAACATTGAGAAAAGACCAATTTTTTTTAATACAGACTGTGTGCACATAACTAACAAGTAAAGCTAAATATTGCAAACAATTGGAGCCTCAATTGAACTAAACCACAGCTGTGTTTAGAGTTTCACCGTTAGAAATCCAACAGCCTGCTGTTTTTTATGTTTTTAAGTGGTTTACTCATACGACATATGCTTGGAAAGCTAATGCGACCATTTCAAGATACAACCACCACAGCAGGCCTACCAGTTACAGCACCTATGAAGCAATAACATAATCCACAGACCCATACCTTCCGGACCAAATCACAGTTTTCACAGCTCCCATTTCATCTCTCACACACCGGCAATAACCCAGACGATCTAAATGCACTGAAATATTTAGTCCAAACACGTTATTACATCCATAGATATCCACGAACTTCTGTTGCATTGTTTCAAACGTTCAAATTTCTCCATCCTCCATGTAAACAAACCAACTGGTGATCTCAAAATGGAGGTAAGCTCCTGGACTTTTCATTGACACCTCACTTGAGCCAATAGGAGCTTCAACTGCTGTTGCTGTGGCCTCTGCAGACAAACTGAGCCTGAGCTGACAGGACATACAGCAGCGATTTCCTGTAGTTTCTCTTTGAACTCCTCACAGGCCCCACACTGTTATTTGCTACCATGCGTAAGACTTATTGTGTGGCTCTCTGCACGTCAAATAAACACTGGACTCTATTTTCCCATGTTTTTGTGTGACGAATAGAAACGACATTTTTTTAAACTGGTCCAGTATTGAGCCCACACTGTCAATTTACATTAAATAAAAGTGTTTGTTTTTGCCACTGACAGGCTCAGATTGTTATTATAAGTGTCTGACAAGATTATTGAAGGATCCCTACAGAGACAGACCTCTTTGTTAAGGAGTAAGATCCTTTATGTTTAAACAGAAACAGCCCCAGAATCGCTATCATCAACCCCACCAGACTCCATTTAAATAAGTGGGGATTTTATCTTGGGAAAAACACTTCATTCAAAGTTAACAGAAACAAATTTAAACTCAGAGAAACAGACTTGGTTTGTTTTACTGCTGTTCCAACAATCACCAACTCTGCTTTGGTTTAAATAAACCCCTAAATCAACCAGTTAGATGTGAATGTACGCGGTGTACATTCACATCTAACTGGTTGATTAGTATGTGCTAAAATTACTGTTTTTTTAAATGCAGTCTGGTGGGTTTGGCGATGGCGACTCTGGGGCTGTTTCGAGTTAAACAAACAGATCTAACGCCTTATCTAAAGAGTGTTAGATTGTTTAGCTACTGGTAAAAAAGTTGTGAGCCTCCAAGGACCTGTAGTTCTTGAGGATGTATATCCCTGTGATGGCACGTTGTCAAAGCATTGGCTAATGGTGTTAAGTAACATAAAAGCAGCTGTACTGTCTCAAAATGTACATGTGATTCACTAAAACATGCTCTGTTACATCATGGCTGTAGGGTAATGTATGGTGAAATGTAACAGTTTCTCTAATGCAAGTTCAAAAACTGTGCTTTCCCAGCATTTATTGGCTCCGCCCTCACTCCACTCCCACTACAGACACTGACTTTACCTATAAATTCACTCTTCCAGCGATCCTTCCTTTCATTCTTTCCCCACCTCCATCTATCCCTCCGCTCATCTGTATTCTTTCTTCATCACAGCCGTACAGAGAAATGATCTTCACTAAGCCAACAGCTGTGTCTTAAAAGCCTGACAACAACAGCAGGCATTTGTATGTGTGTTTGAACGTATGTGTGTGCGACACACTGAGCAGGTAAACAAGTGAGGTTGCTTGTTATGCATATGTATCCGTTATCAAAAACCAATCATCGCCGCCCTAACGGCTCAGCGGCAGTGACAGAAATATCAACGACACTAAATGCTCGGCGTCCCGCAGGTTGACTGCTGCGGTAAACACCCTGTACACGCCATAGCTCCTCAAATAACTACATAAACAGTCTTCATCAACATATCGTTCCTCCTGTCACTCAGAAGCATCTCAAAGAAATGGCACAAAATGAGCTTCAAATACATGCAGGTGACGGTTCAGACAGTCATCTGAAGTCGGAATGACGGTGAGACGCAACAGGTGTGAAGAACAACTGAGATAAGAGCGGAGCAACAAAGAGGAAAGCAATTAAGTGAAGTAAATTTAGATGGAGTGCAGTAAATACTGTTCAAAACACAAAGGCTTTCAAAGTTTTCCTTTTTAGCTTTGCTGAAGAGGATAAACAATGCAGAAGTCTTTTGTGATCAGCCTTCCACTCAGGTAGCAGTGAGGCTGCACCTGGCACATGTGAACATGGAGGAAATAACACATAAACAGGAATTTATGGGAACTATGTGGGAATACATAATAAATAACAAGAATAAAATGGAAATATAGGGGATATTCCAATGTGTTCTCATCCGAATTCATCAAATATCGCTGCTTTGCCTGTGAACTTTCATGTCTAGATGTGACACGCTGGTCGTCCTTGAATCAAAAGATCAGTGGTTCGATCTCGGGCTCCTCCAGTCCACAAGGCAAAGAGTCATCGGGCAAGATACTGAACCCCAAACTGCTCCCGATGGCTGTTCCATTTGTGTGTGAATGCAAGTGAATGGTAACTGGGAAGCAGGTGGCACCATGTATGGTATACACTAGTGTGTGAGTGGGTGAATGTGACATGTTGTGTTAAAGCGCTGTGAGTGGTCAGAAGACAAGAAAAGTTCGTTCCATTTACCACACACTTCCATTTTCACAGGAAATTTAGAGTGTCTGCTTGTTAGGTGCATACAGTCTTTTCCAAAATTATCTTGCAATGTTGGTACAACACCTAATTTTTACATTTATTTCCTTGGGCAACAAAAGCACGTGGTTATGTTTAGAAAAAAACATGATTTGGCTTAGCATTTACACTGGAAGTGAACTGACAGCTCCCAAGTGAAAGTCCAGGGTTTGTTGGACCCTCCCACCTCAACTCCAGCCCGCCTTCTAGAGACCTTCTGGCTACGTATTTTCCATTGTTACCGTGGCGTTACAAACTGCTGCTGGTGCATCACATAATGCCACAAAATGTGCCTTTGTCAGTCTGTATCTTTTGCTGATGTCCACTGACGTAGCGCTGCTATTTGACGACTTTGGTTTGTGGCCACTGCGTCAACAACTGCCGCCTTTACTTACCTAGACTTAGTTCCTCCCATTCCTATTCCACTTGCTCCGGTCCCTGGCGACCCTCCTTGCACCACGCTAGCTACCACCCATCTCGCTTAGGTCTTCCTTAAACATCAGTCTCCACGTCTTCTTTGGCCTCCCTCTCTTCCTCTTGCCGCCCTCAGGCACCCAGTCCATTGCCACACTCGCTGGTCTCGCTCTTGGCAGTCGGAGTACGTGTCCAGCCATTCTTCTTCTCCTGTCAGAGACCATGTCAGACAGAAGCTCCACCCCTGCCCTTCTCATCACGGCGTCGTTGGTGATGTGGTCTCGCCATGAGATCCTCAAGATGGTTCTGAGGCACTGTCGGTGGAAGACATCCAACATGTTGGAAATGCTGTCAGTCCTCATACAGGCGTAGCTTGATGGCCGTAGTGATAGCTTTGGATGACCATATGTTGCGGAGCACTCCTGCAGCTTTGCCAATTCTCGTTCGTACGTCAACAACTGCCACCACCCAGTGCATATTATACCGCTGCAAAAGGTGCCTTGGTGCATCAGTATCTGAGGCCAGGATTGCTTACAAAGCTGTGTTATTTGACGAGTTCAGAATGAGAAAGGGCTGGTTAATGCTCAGGCTGTAGTTACAATATCATATGCAGATAGAAAAACTTTTTACCATATCATTAACAGACATTATCTGTTTATTTGCCATGTGGTGAGTTAGCTAGCTAGCAAGTTAAATAAAGGAGAAGATAGGCTACTTTGAAAATTTAGGGTTTAGGGTTCTTTTTATAAAACAAATATCTTACAATAAACAATGAATGGACATAATTAGAACTTCTAAGCATGCCCAAACAGGCTCACTGTCACATGGTAACAGCTAGCTAGCAAAAACTAGCAGAGTAAGTTATAAACTGTTTTGCGTTAGGCTGCTGTCTGCTGGTTAACCTAGAATTGCTTTTTTATATGTATTATTCCTCCAGTAAGTCATTATTAAAATGTATATTTTTTTAATGGGAATTGTACAAAGATTCCAAAACTTTCAGCAGTAAACATTTTGTAGATATGTTCAATATAAAAGATGTGTCTATTACTGACCATATCCGACTGCCCGTCATACAGAGGTGCATGTTTTGGATGTGCTTTTCAAGTCATTCCTGGCATCCATTGGTCTACAGTTCATTCTAAATAGTTTGAGAACCACCTAGCAAATGACTGAAAACTGCTCAAGTGTGTAATCCATCACAAGAAGCTTTTTGCTATTGCTGCTGAGGTAATGCGGTGCAGAATTTTAAAAGGCAAAAACATTTTAACTGATGAGGTTCATGAGTCAAGTCTGCCAAAAGATTTTCAATACTGAATGTACGGAAATGAATGGAAAGCAATGACGGCGTGGAACAGTAGGAAGAAGCACACTCACACGGTTAGTTGTGTTGTAAAGAAATGAGCCAAAACCGGAAAAACTGCTGGTTTAGTCCAATACATGTATTTAACGACTAGGGAAGGCACTGAATGAATCTTATAATGAACAACATTAACAGGAGTCATTTCTGCTGTGAAAAGCTGTGAATGTTTGAGACTGTGTGTAATACTCCTGAGGTAGAGCTGCGTCGTTACCTTGGGGAACGTTAAGTGTTTGTGTTAGTTCTGCTGTATAAATCATCAGACTCTTTTTATTTTTCAGTCTCACCTTCATCTCTTGCTGCTTTACATTTACTTCTCTTTCAGCCTTTTCTGTTCTCTGGCTTTATTCTAATCACCTAATGTCGGTGGGGAAAAAGACACTGAAGCGCCGGAGAGTTGAACATGTGGCAAGAAGAGTAAATCACAAACAGGGTGAGTGTTTCCACCTCAGGCTAAATGTTGTCTTAAGGCAGGCATTCATCAATATGAGCGACGGTGTTGGGGCAGAAGTTCGGCCAACTACAGTGGAGGAGGACAGCACTAACAAGAATCCATCTGCGTTAAGGTTAAGAGGTGCATAAATTATATTTGATTTAATTCTTCAATGTCAGCTTCTTGGAAATCATATCACATGTTGAATTATTCAGCGCGTCTTGCATCAAGATATGTCCTGTTGAGAACAAAGGAATCATAAATGCAAGTGAGAACCAATGGAAATAAGCTTTTGTTGTGTTTTTATCCTCAAGAGCTTTACTTGTTGCGGCTGGATGAATGCAATGTACTTTTTTATCGTTGCTAGTTGTCTATGCATCCATCTATGGATAGGTGACAATTTAAAGAAAACAAGACCAAAGGCGCTATTTAAACAATTGATAGCGCATGGTTTTGCGTTCAGGTGCAAGTGCATTTAGGGCATGTCCAGCTCCACTTTGATGCCTAAATGGCGCATAATCTTGGCACAAAGGCACAAGGGGTTATATTTAGTCCCTTGATTAATCGTAAGTGTGGTTTGGGCGCAATTTAGCCAATCAGAGTGTCATCTCCCACTTTCTTTAAAAGCCAGGTGCAGGCATGGCAGATTTAGTAAATTGGAGAAGTGAGCTGTTCTCTGCTGTGAGTAATGAAGTAAGAGCAGAAATGTCACTGCAGCACATTTTGTGAGACCTTTAAACACCAAAACTAGCTGCAAATTTGACAGAGGACACAAAACTTAACTTTTAGCTTATGAAATAATTAGTAAAGTTATGCTGCTCCGGGTGTCTGAATGTGCACAGTGTGTCCTACTGAGGAGTTGGACAGTAGCTCTGCTCTGCTCTCTGCTATGTTCACATTTTAGATAATGTCATTAACATATTTATATTTATGACGTATTATTATTAAACCCACCCGCAACAGTGTACAGTGATGTGGACCCACCTATGTATGCGTTTTAATATCTGAATAATAATTCATTCATTCATTTTCTGTAACTGCTTATCCTGTTGGGGGTCGCGGGGGGTGGAGCCTATCCCAGCTGACATTGGGCGATAGGCAGGGTACACCCTGGACAGGTCAGCAGACTATCACAGGACTAATACATTGAGATGTTCACACCTATGGACAATTTCACCAGTTAACCTGCATGTCTGTCTGCGTGGCTGGGAACTATGGATGCTACATATGTCCTTGAATAAGTGAAAACATTGACTTGCTGTTGGTGCCACAGGTAGAGCCAAGATCCTCATGAGCAAATAATGATAAATTCCATGGTAATACACTCATGAGTTCTCAATATGTTTCACTCTGAACCAAGGTACAAGAGGACAAGTTGGGGGATCATCACCACAGTCAATATGATTCATCCTCTGGGCGCTTTGAACGTATGTACAAATCCATCCACTAGATGTAGAAATATTTAAGCTGGAACCAAAATGCTGGCTCGACCAACAGATCAACAGGGTCTGTGTAAGATAATGGGCCCCTGCAAGCTGCCCGAATAGCTTCAAGTCTCCTTGTTATAGATTCTACACAAGTCTTTAAATATCTGAACACAATTCATCCAAAAGATATCCATCTCATTTGGTGTTATGATAATGTTGGTGGAGCGCGGAGTCTAAAACGTTACTCTGGAGTCTCCAATAAGCGTTCAGAGGCCACAGCACAAGATGCACATGATTTTCAGACCATTCAGTGACCCATTGTGACCTGTGTGGAAACAGTCGATTGAACTTGAAAAGAAAAAAAATCAACATGCAAATCTGAAAGTAATGCCCCAGAGAATAACCAGTATTGTTCCAAAAGAGACTTCATACTTCATTTATCAGCTCTTCTCACTGAAATCTTCACTCTAAACGTCCGAGCAGAACAAAGCTCTATTCTGGACTGCTAGTGACACACAGCGGTCGGCACATCAGGTGTCACTTACATACATGGTTTTATAAGCCGTCACCTTTTATGGACCTCCAGAATCATGTCACCATCTTACATTACGGCCTCAGAGAGGTCAGGCCACTAATGGCATAATTCCTTTCTCTCTGTAATACAATAATCCCTTCCTGTGTTTAAATAAGTTTATATAAGCTCCTTTCCTGATGCTGTGCATGTGTCTTTAATCCGTAATGACAGTTGTTTTACAGCGTCTGTGTGATTGTATAACTGTAGCTGATGTAATACCCTCTTAGGACCAATTTTCGTTGCCATGATGATGGAGTGGATCACTGTGATATTCAAATTTACTTCAGCTGAAAATGTGCAACTTTGTTTAGGTGAGGAGGATTCATGGCCACCACAGTTTACAATGAAGACACCGTGTTATATTTATCTCTGTGTGCCAAAATTACTTAAGTTTTATTCTGAATTGAATGCATCTAAAGCGTTTTATACATGATGTGCTAATGCACAGAGAGACTTTGGCTCAGCATTTTTGCCCTAGCTTTGCATGTTTAGTGGTACTTTACAGCAACAAGGACAGCTGAGACAAAACTCTGCTTTCTTCTCTTCTCAGACGATAATTAAACATGGCAGCCATCCTAAGTGTGATGTTTACGGGTAGAGGTCCACTGGGAGCCCATCTTCACAGCACTGGCCTCGTTTTCTTATTTTCAGAGAAAATGATTTTCTGTGGCACTTTCCCAACCGTCTGGCAAAGTTTAAGTGAAAATATGTCCACTTTTACTGACAGTGCAGCACGGAGCCCGCTCAGTAACAATAAGACCAACGATCAGCATCTCCCAAAAGAGCACTGTTAAGCTCTACAAGCTAAGCAAGGACACACAGAGTCTAGAGTCGCAGATGAACAGCAGCTGACACAGCTGAGCAGCACTGACAATAGACAAGTCGTGATCTTGATCTAATATGTTGTCTTGTTTGCAGACAGTAAAGAGGTAAGTGCGAGTCAATGATTCAACAACAAATGGAGGGGAATAAGACAGTGATACTTTCTAGTTTCATCAGAAAGAGATGTACAGTGGACATAGGTTAGGTTACTATTAGGGACGTTCACCGATCAGCCACAACATTCAAACCACTGATTATTTTGTTCCAATGCATTGTTCTGCTGGGAAACCTTTGGTTCTGGCATTCATGTGGATACCACCTGACATGTTCCACCCACTCAGACACCGTTGCAGACCAAGTAACCCCCCCTCATGGCAACAGTCCTCCCCAATGGCAGTGGCCCCCCAGCAGGATAATGCACCATGCCACACTGCAAACATGGCTCAGGAATGTGACAAAGACCTCAAAGTGTCAACCTGGCCTCCAAATTCCCCAGATCCCAATCTGAATGAGCATCTGTGGCACGTGCCATTAACCCACCTCACAACCCACTGGACCAAATGGATCTGCCGCCAACGCACTGGTGCCAGACACTGCAGGACACTCCCAGAGATCCTGTAACCATGCCTCCACAGGTCAGAGCCAAGTCCGATCCAAGGAGGCCCCACCTTGGATTAGGGTACATGACCACAGACCTCTCTCGATTTAGGCTCATCCCAGAATGTTCACAACATCTGGCCCCACCCCTGCTCGTGAGTGGTTTTTGGTTGTCAAAGTTAGACATACCAATGCTTTCTGCAGCATTTCTATATTTCAGTATGAAGCAGCACAGTTCCCAAGTGTAACCTATTTTTTTTCTCCACCTGACAACTTTATCATCAGAGTGCTAAACTTATGCAGGTGTTCGCACAAGGACGCAGACACAGGGACATTACTCATCAGCAGCTTCCACCTGCGAACACTGACAATTATGTTAAATGATGAGTCCAAACATGTTTTTTCTTTTACTCAGCCCACTCTATGCAAATGTCACAGAAAAGACTAAAGAACATATTTGTTTTTCAGTGTGAAGCACATGTCGACTGACTTTCTGATTAATACATGAGCAACAAACACAGTGAGATGGTGACCAGCCGCATCTGAAGCATTCAATATCAAATGACCATTTGCTCTGCCATTGAATTGTCATTACGATAAGTAACACAGATAGATAAGGTCCTTTAGGTTCGTCCAATCTTAGACCAGCAAGTGACTCTTTAAATACCCGAAGGACTGTGGAGTCAAGATGGATGACACAGCAAATATCTGACTAATTTAACCTGGAAGGCTGCAACATTAGTAGAGTTTACTTTCATTAAGGGTGTTTTTGCTCACTGAGGTTGCTTGATTGCTCTTTCAAATATGTTGACCTATGTAGGAGAAAAGATCTTGTGCAGACAAGATATTATCTCCTATCTTACATACAATTCAATATGTAGGAGATAATATCCTGCAACTGGCAGACAATGGGCAGCATGCAAGAAGAAATATACAAGCCAGAGTGGACTGCCTTTTCTTTCACGATTTGCTCTTATTTTGTTAGCACCAACTGATTTCTTCATTCACTGATGTTTTCTTCTTTTACATTTGGAAAACAAAAAATAAATATCAGGAATTCAAATTTAGATTGTTAGGTTTTAGAGTAAATATGATGACTAGATAATTATGGACTAAAGATATACTATAAGTCCATTTATTTTATTTTTATATTATTTTTATTTATTTAATTTAATGTAATTAAATGTAATGTTATTCTATTTCATTTCATTTTATTTTATTTTATTTAGCAGGGAGAGTGCACAGGTACTTCACCAGAATTAGCTATGAGCTCATTTTCATCTACAGTCCCTCGGCAGGAAACATAATTAATTTCTATAATAAATAATTTCTTGGTTTAAAGCCATTATTATATAAAAAACACAATTACAAAATAGAAAATATTCATTTATTAAATTGATTCAAATTTTTCTGCATCGACAACTTTTATTTTCAAAACTTAATAATACTTATTCATGATTGTATTTGCACACTTTTACTGAAGTAATATTTACAATGCAGTGTTTTCACAATGTGGTATTAACAGCTTTAAATAAAAATCTGAATACTTCCTCCATCATTGCTACAGCATCAGAAAGGATAATTATCATATAATTATTATAGGATATTTTGCCATTGCTAGGTTTTTGATTTTCCTGTTAACACCAGTACAGACACTCTGGAAATTAATGTCTATTTTATTAGTTTATTTAATGATTTGTCAATTTCACCACACACAGCACAACACCTACCCCTATACAAGGTTTAGGGGGCGTTACCTATGCTAATATGTTACTTATGATCAAGTGGTATCATAATTGAGCACACCTGGGTGACAGCAGATCTGGATGGTTACGAACATTTGGTGCAACTTCTCTTATTTTTTCTCTTAACAGAAAATTAAGAGATAACAAGACACATTTAAGAGAATGTTGTGCCATGAGGCCCAACATCTTGCAAACAGAAGAAGAAGACGATACACTTTATTAATCCCTGAGGGGAAATTCAGTTTTTCCACTCTGATGTCATACACACACATGCACATACAGGATGGAGGGATGTCAGAGTGAGGGGGCTGCCTTGGACAGGCGCCCCAGGCAGTCGGAGGTTCGGTGCCTTGCTCAAGGGCACCTTTACAAAGCCCAGGAGGCGACCAGCTACCAATCAACACTGTTTGGTTTGGACGGGAACTCGAGCCGGCGACCCTCTCCTTCCCAACCCAAGTCCCTGGGGACTAAGCTACCATCGCCCCCAAGGGAAAGGAAATAAACTTAGATAATATCTTGTATGTAAGTCAACATTGCCTGCAGTTTTTTTTCTTCACCTTGTCTCTCAGGGCTTCTGTAGATGGATAGAAACATAAAGATAGAATTTTCCCTCAGTGTTATCTTTTAGTGTGAAAGCTGCTTCAACAGTGTTTTAAAACTGCAGCAATACACATATCTCATTATGCCTCAGCCTATAACTTCAGATTTTTGAATTAACATAATTCCACAGGACAGAAAGCCTGCGGTTTAAATACTGCGAGAATAAGTTGTTTCATTAAGCCAGCGTGGCAGATACAGACGAGGGAGGATGCAGGACAGAGAAGATGGTTGGATTGTATTCATTCACAATAATGGTCTTTAATTAATCTGTGCTCGAACAAGAAGTGCTCAGAGTTATAAAAAAAGAAAGGAGCAGGCTTTGTGTCTTTCACCAAAAAAAATAAGCGTCTTAATAACACGCTGAGTCAGCACTTCTGTCTTGACTTTCATCCTTCTCATCCACAGTTTGTTTTCAAGCCTTGTCAGCACACTGGGGTTAAAACAATAGCGGCAGTTGTCTGTTGTGTGTCACTTGAAAAAAAATAAATAAAAAAAAGGCAGAATCCCCATAAGAGGGCACAGTGACATTTACAACCACAATCCCCTCAGTGAGTTTAGCTTTGCTCAATGCTCCGGAGCTCACTTCAAAACCCAAGCACAGGCTCATCCCTTACAACAGATCTGAGCATTTAGAGGAAGACAAAGTAGCGCAAAGTGGATAATTGCACAAACAAAGAGGGAGTGAACGGAGGAGAGGAGGAGGGGGCAGAGAGAGATGCACGGAGAGAAAGTGAAAATCCTCCACTTAGCTTTGTTTACACTGCGTAAAAAACCTTATGACTGTTTAATCTGTTAAGCGCGTGGCCATTGTCTGGCTATCATCTAAAGAGGACGGCGTAATTTTCCCCCCTTTTTACCCTATACTGCTCTTTTTTTCAGCGCCACAAAGGAGCTTAGTCTAAGCAGTTAAAAAGGCCGCTGTAAGCCGTAAAGTGTGCCTGAAGCCTCCATTATATGATGTCGTGGAAGGGATATTGTGTCAGTGAAGCGTCTGTCCGCCACGCTAAGGGACAGCTGACCCAAAAACACTCCTATTGTGTTAAGATGTATTTAACCTCATCCACTGGGGCCGGAGTGTGTGTGTGTGTGTGTGTGTGTGTGTGTGTGTGTGTGTGTGTGTGTGTGTGTGTGTGTGTGTGTGTGTGTGTGTGTGTGTGTAGGAGTCTGCTGTTGTTTTAAGCTATTCTTAAGGGCTCAGAGTTTGTGTCTGCGTGTTCAAGTCCCTTAAACCCCTTCTTAACAACAGCTCCTACTTTCTCTGTTTCAGGAGGGGGTGCTTTACATGTTAATGTGTGTGTACATGCTACAGTGCATCAGCTTGCACATTTGTTTCACTGCATGCATGTGTCTGCTTCTGTATGGATTAACTGCATGTTCATGCGCTACTTTGCACGCAACCGTTTTGAGTTCATTTCTTCATGTGCATGGTTTAATCAGCATGCCGCAGTCTTTTTCAAGTATTTGTGTGCTTGCAGTATTTGTTCACCGCTCCAGCCTTGTTATGCCTGCGATTGTGTTTATGTGTGGGTATCTAAGCTGTTTCCCTCACCGTAATACTGCTTCTTAAGAGTTGAGAGTGGCCCATTTGTCACCTCGCCCAGTATGTGAGGAGCAGATTGGCACCGAAATCACCTCTATGTCTGGCAGATAGCACTGTCTGGGGCACTGCTATTGCTTTAACAGCCTAGGCAAGTGGCATTATCACAAATGTGACAAAAGGAGAGTGTGTAGGAGCTTTAAAGCTGCAATAACTGATTTATTTTTTGCCACCTGGGGGCAACACTGATGTGTCACTACCCCTGAAGCTGAAAAATATCTGGCTCTTTATTTGCTTAATGTTACATTGCGCTTTTTCCACTGAAAACAGCTGCTTGTTGCAGCAATAAGTAACAATACTATATAAGTGCTTTAGTGTTGGAAATGTAGTCATTCACTACTCATGTACAGCACAGGTAGGAGTAAGTCACAAGTGTGCAGGTCTTAAGCAGGTCTTAAGTCACTGTGTTCAAGTCAAACTACAAACTCATAAAGATAATACAAACTAGTCCATAACCATTGGTAGCTTTGTCACCTTCTACCTATGCCAGTCCTCAATGCCTATGTGCAGTTTCACATAGATTGACCACGTCAATGAGTAGAAAAACGTGGGACAGACAGAATGACACACTGACAGTTTCTGTGATTATGTACAGCATACCATACCATGACTTAGTCATACCAAACATTAGAAAAACACCAACATTGGTCCACAGGGGGAGCCACAGCCATCGGTCGCATTTTAGCCATTTCTAAGCATTTTTCTGTTGTTATAGCGCCACCCAGTTGCCAATTAGAGTTAAATTTCTCCAGTCACCTTGAGGCGTCCTGTTCTACATATCTACCAAGTTTAGTAAAAATCCATATGGCCGTTAGGCCTAGATAAGAAATGAGCTCTCTAGCGCCCCCATTTTGTTTGATGGGGTCAATAATGGAGGGGTCCCCTCAGATTATGTGTGGTCATATGCCTACAAAGTTGCGTGGTGATGGGTGAAACCCTTGAGATGTTATACACCTTTATGTGATGAGCCACGCCCTCCACAATATTCATTGCCTTATAGAAGCTCAGTTTTAGTAAGTTTTCCAACTTTTGCCATACAAATTACAATTTTGCACTCAAAACATATGACAATGTTCAAGTACTGTCGACACTATGAGTCAATTATTGAAGTGACCGAAAACAAATTTGCCACTATTTTGATAATCATTTAAGTCGTTTTTAAAGCAAAAAAAATGTCATGGCTCCAGCTTCACAAATGTTAGGAATGTTTTGCTGCTTTTACTTTTTATTATTTAATATTTTTCATGTTGAGGTTTGAACTGTTGTTGAAACAAACAATAAGAAGGTGTGACTTTGGGCTCTGGATAAATATGACGCTATCTCTCAGTATTTCCAGAATTTGTACGAACCAAACAATTGATCGATTTATGGAGAAAATAATCATTAGTTAATTGTTAAAATGAGCTCCACCTTGACCAAAAAAATCCTGCTTTTACATTAAAGCACGAGTCAGAATCATCCAATGAGATCATATACAGTCGTATCTCCAACACTCGGCATATGTATTTTTGATTTTGGGGTGAATTGTCCCTTTAAAGTCTGGCACAGCTCTATTTCCTCAAATTTCTGTGTTGTTTTGCTGCTGTAGCTATTTTGCTCAGAGGGATCTTTAATCTTCCTATTCATGAATAACGCTTTAAATAAAAAAGCATAAACTTAATTCAATTCAATTCAATTCAATTCAGGGAAACTACTGAACATTCATTCTGGAGGGTAAAGGTTCAGTAATTTGTTTTGTGTAGTATCAATCCAGCTGTATGAGACTTGTTTCAAATGAAAGACATTAATTATGGAATATAACCCTTAATGGAATTAGTTGCATACTTTGAATACATTTAGCAGTTAATTAAATGGTGAGTTTTCTCTGACACTGTTATGGATATTTGTCTTTAGTGACGAAGCCTTTCTACCTGTGACATGGCAGAAACTGTCTTTAAAAACGCACCAAAACAAATGGGCCTGATCTATTGGTCAAAGTGGGACATTAGCAAACACTACTGGTCTGTCGTAACTGAGCGTAATACATCACGCTCAGAGTGGAATGGATGGCTCGCTGAGGAAAACACACCTATCTCACCCCTTCAGGAGACCTTCAGTAATGAGTCTGCTTTGATTTTATTATACCATTGCTCTTTCTCTTCACCTCTGTCCTACTCATTTTATCCTGCTGAGACAGGAGGGACATCAGGGAGGGAAAAACCAGTGAGGGGAGGTGAGGTGAGATAAAGAGACGTAGAGGAGAGTGGGGAGTGAGGGGGAGGAAGAGAGCAAAGGCACAGTAAAGGTGTGTCTTAGCCAGTAGAGCAGAGCACCAACGCTAACAGGGTGTGAGCTGTACAATTATATTACTGGGTTCAGTCAGCTAAAAATATATATTACTTAAATACAATAGAACAGATCTCTACTGTCCACAGTGGGTGGAAATTTGTCTTTGGCTCACCAAACACAGAAGACAACATTGTCAGTAAGACGAGCGTATAAAGTCATTACAAAACACTTCAACACATGAAATCAGCTCATTGTCTGTCTGTGGTTTAAAACTCATCAGTCACTTTGTTGAGTTAAGGATACTGGTGACACTTGAGATGAAGGACTTTCTAAATATATTTCAGTCAGGAACACTTTAGTCAAAGAAAACTTTATTTCCATTTGCAGTATTGTATTTGTTGGCTCGGTTCTGGGGCCTCTCTGCCTTTCCTTGCACCTATGCAGAAAGCCTCTTCCATGCACCAAAGTGGAAAGCCTAAGGCATGGAGAGCACACCTCTCTGCCCTTCCATGTGCATACGAGGAAAGCATGGGGCATAGTAAGCAAACCTTCCTGCCCTTCCATGCGCCTACATGGAAAGCCTAAGGCAGGGAGAGCAGCAGCAAAGACCCTCCAGGAACAGAACAGAGCAGCATCAATGACAAACAGAAATGACATTGATAAGTCAGACACAGCAAAAGGAGGAGCTGGGGTGGAGGCAGGTTGCAAAGCAGCTTGCAGAGGAAGACAGTTGAGATGACCGAATATATCGGTATCAGTTGATATCGGTATCGGAAATTACAAGTTCGACAATATCTGGATATCGGTAAAAAAAAAAAGCCAATATCAAACATCCCTAAAAATAATGATAGTAATAATACTTGGAAAGACTCAACAGTAATGTCTCTTTTCAGAAATTTTGACCAAAGGAAATAGGCATCTCCTGCTAGCTCACCTAGCACCACTGAGCTAGCTAATGTTACAGCGCAGCCATGAGGAAGTCATTAATGTTTACACCTCACACATGAACAACCATAAGCCTCTCATCCATGAGTAATGCATGCTTTCTTCTATGCTGTGATATGGTTGGCGGGGGTAGTTACTGTAGGTAGAAAGAAAATAGTTCATACATAAAACTGCTCACAAGGTCTGTGGACTATCTTGATTAAAATCGGTAATAATTTCTGGAAAGAGTTTTTCAAATGTCTTTTTTTGGGCGGCGCTTTGAGCACCACAAGCCATGTAGTTCCATTATATTGGAGAGAAGGCAGACATCTCCCAGGCCGATATCACCAACACTCAGCAACTCACATCAAAACAATCTAGATTGATAAATAGCGCTAAAAGTATAAAAAAAAAGTAGTCAGAATGCAAACCTTTCTGCGTTGCATAAAGGGCCAAGGTTTTTCTTTTCTCAAACAGATAAGATGTACAGATACAGATTCCTTATTAATACCAGGCATGTATGGGCCGAACAATTTAAGATAGAGGAATGTAATAGGGAGACAGGGGTCAAGGGAAGAAGGATAGCGATGAGGAAATAAGACATTTTAGTGTAAGAATTCACATTTTTCCACTGAGGGAACAGTGAGGAGACGGTCTATCATATTCATAAATATACAAAAGTATAAAATGTCTTACAAAAGCTGAACTCACTTACAATACAACAAGAAAATAGCAGAGCCTGTAAAGCAAGTACTCTTAAATATAAACAGTAAAAGATTCTCACATTATATAGCACAATCTTTCACGTTTTAATCATTCAGAACACAACAGACACTTTGTTTCTCACCATTAGCCACCATCTGAGGATGGATCCATGCAGCAGCCATTTCCTTTTTATTTTAATGCTTCAATCAGATGTGATGCAATGCACATGTAACGCTGCCATGGAGCGGCTTTCATTGATTTCTAGGAGAGTATTCCCTAAATGACTGATGGCCATACCTGATGACCGAGAGCTGCGTTATAGCCTGGAGAATTTCACACGTGAACTTCAAAGAGCAACCTTCAAAATGTCTGATCTGATGTATCTGTAAAAATCCACAGAGATGAGATTTGAGGGGTAAGTTGATACTGATGCTAGGTATTCAGCATCCTCTATGTGCAGGAAATAATTAGGATAAAGTGACACATTTCAAAGAATAAAATCTTTGCAAACTAAATATAGCTATTTGAAAAGATGTCCTCGATTCTTCAAACATAAATTGACGAAAGGAGAGACATGGGGGGGTTTAGGGTGCAGGTACAGGAAGAGGGAGAGGTGAGGAAGAGATGATAAACATTTGTGGAAATTATAGTATTTGAAGCACAGTTCATTACCAGGAAAAAGAGGAGCAGATTTAAAGAATAATACATGTTAGCAGTGCACATTTCTCTTTGTTATGCCAATGACACAGACCTAGATTACGCACTAACGTTTGAAGACGTGCCAAGGAAGTGCGAAGGTACAAAGAAGCCAGATTTTCATTCACACACATATGCACACACTCGCACAGAAATTGTTGGCAGTCACTCATTTTGGCTTGGATCCTCTTAGAGGGGAGAAAATAAGCCAAACCTTTCATCTCAGTAAACATTTGCTATTTTAGAAGTCAGCTACTTGCATACCGTGTGTGTGTGTGTGTGTGTGTGTGTGTGTGTGTGTGTTAGAGAGCATATTGTGTCAGGAGGTTTAAAGAGAATGATATTCAGGGTGGAAAAGTTAATCCTAACCTCAACTGTATTAGTCACACTCTTTGCTTTTTACCCACAGACACACACACACTGACACACACACACACACAGACAGAGTGCACTGCACAGGTGACTCTTGGTTGCCCCCTCCTGATCAGCTCAGCGGAATTTTCACAGTGTTGTAGTCTGTCAGGAACAAGCTGTTCCAACTGGAAAGCTTTGCCACTTTTGTCTCTCTCTGGGTAATGATATCTTCATTATGTCTGCAGCAGCCAAAAACAGCAAGTTGTCAGAAAGACTGTACTCTGCTTAATTATATGTTAGACTAATGTCTTGAGAACTAACAGGAATGCGGCGGTGAAAGAGAGAATATGGCAACAAAGGGGCTGTTTGGATTTTTGAAGTGGCCAAAATCGGCCACTGGGGCGGTTTGCAGCCGAGTGTGAAGCGGTCAGGATGAGAGTCAGCACCTCCAAATCTGAGGCCATGGTTCTCTGCCGGAAACTGGTGGATTGCTCTCTCTGAGTTGGGGGAGACTTATTGCCTCAAGTGGGGAGTGGGGAGCATGAGATAGATTGACGGTGTGGCGCAGCATCTGCAGTGATTCAGGCACTGTGCCCAACTGTCATGGTGAAGAGGGAGCTGAGCCAGAAGGCAAAGCTTTCGATTTACTGGCACATCTACGTCCCAGCCCTCACCTGTGGTCATGAGCTCTGGGTAGTGACCAAAAGAATGAGATTGCAGATACAAGTGGCCAAAATTAGTTTTCATAGAAGGCTGGCTGTGCTCAGCCTTAGAGATGGGGTGAGGAGCTCGGAGTAGAGCCGCTGCTCCTTCGTGTCGAAAGGGGTCAGTTGAGGTGGTTCGGGCATCTGATCAGGATCCTCCTGGGCGCGTCCTGCTGGAGGTGTTCCGGGCATGTCCAACTGGTAGGAGGCCCCGGGGCAGACCCAGAATACGCTGGAGGGATTATATATCTCATCTGGCCTGGGAACACCTTGGGGTCCTCCAGGAGGAGCTGGAAAGTGTTGTTGTGGAGAGGGACGTCTGGGGTGCTTTGCTTGGCCTGTTGCCTCTGTGACCCGGCTTCAGATAAGCGGTTAAAATGGATGGATGGATGGTATGCTATGCAGGATTGTTGGTTACTACGCTTGTTTGGTGTTTCCCCTCACTATCTTTGCAAAGTTTATTTTTGTCTCGGCGTTATGTCTCTTGAATGCTTGCTGCTTACGGTCTGGCACCTGGTCACTACTTTCTCATAAAGCCCCGACCACACCATGCCCATAAATGTCCCAAACATAGAAAATAAAAAAATGTAGGCAGAGGGCAGAGAGTCCCTGCGGAGAGCTGCTTAAAGGAATTACTTCTGCATGAGTCTATACATTGTTTTTTAAGGGAAATCCTGCACAGTCTATCTTTAAGTGTTCAGTATATTGAGAATATTTTCACTGCATTCCCCTTCCTATGGCACTACATTTCCCACCTGAGACCGTCTGTACTCCTATGCATGAGTGTAACTGTGCCGTGTGCTTTATTCCACCACAAGTCAGCTGTTTGGGTCAGACTTTCAGTGGTTTTTTGGAAGAGACAACAATACAAGGAAAAAATTGGCGATTATGACAGAGATGACAAAAAGTTCATTGTGAAGACTTTTAAGTTTAAGAGGCTAAAATATATTCTGCTGCTCACCCTCATCCACATTGTTTAGCTTCCATGGTAGTACTCGCGTCTGCTTCTCCAAACACTGATTGACATTTAATGTGTGTAATACACTGACTATGGATAAGTAACTCATAAAACCCTACTTTGAAATATTGAACTCTATTTTAACACTGTCTTCCTTTAATTGTTTGAGGACAGACTTTTTTCTGCTGCTTGGTTTTAATTCAATCGAAGCAGAAACATGAGCTAACAGGACAGTTAAAATCACAAGATCTTGCTTAATAATTTAGGTTAAAACAAGATGAAGGATGAAATGCTGCAGAAAAGATTTGACTGGAAGTTATATATTCTTTGAAAAACAAATGAAATAAGCACCTGAGTCACTGGTTGTTGTGTGATGGGAGGGTGGAGGAAAATATTCCCTTGACACTACAAGACGTAGAGGCACATTGCACTTCCTGTAAGTGATTGGTGTCTTGGCCTTGTACCTGACACATCTCCTCCTTCCAGCTGTGGCCTGTTCAGAGTGATAGATGGAGCTGCACATCAACCTCTGCTCTGGGCCGCGTGCTGTATCCCTGGGACGATATCCTATGTGATCCCATGTTTGGCCTGGGGAATCTCCTGTTAGCAATTAGTTGGAATTTGATAGGTGATGAATTGCTGATGGCAGAGATTTGGTATTTTGTGTTTTTATACTCTGTTTTGTTTGCTTTCTAATGAGCAGGCATCTGAAGAGGTGAAAACCCTGCAGTGTTGGAGTCAGAGTTCCTCACAGAGAGCAGCCATCAACCTGCTGTACTCCAAGGTTACTGAGGAGGAAGTGGGTATACTCTCTTATATATTCCAGTGGCTCTTTGGCTGAAAGGTGGGTAGACTGTAAAACCCTCCACTACACCACTTCACTGTCCGTCTACATTATTGTTATTAAGTGATTGAAAACAAAGGTGTGTTTGTGGCTGCTACATGGTTGCTTTGGGTCGGAGCCAAATGGCTTTTGAGACAAGACGTGACAGCTACAGTAAATTAAAATTATAGTTCAAGCAAAAAGTTGTGCAGATTGTAGCTACTATCTATTGCCTTGATACCTCCCGCTTAGTCCAACAGAACCCAACTGGCAAAGCATCAGACTGAATTTATGAACGCACCATGTCAGGTCACTCACTCACTCTCCAGTGCTACTTAAATAAGTACACTCTGACAAATGGGACCAGACTGGCCGACCCGTACGCTCTCACTCAGTGGATGGATGATGTCACAGGAATAGGGTGACCATATTTTGATTTCCAAAAAAGAGGACACTCGGCCCGGCCATGACATAGCCTATTTAAATGATACTCGCAGTTTACTCAAAGATGCCTTATCATTTTAATATATTTAAAATTTATATGTATAGATAGAAAATTCAGTTATATTACAAAATAATATCTCTCAAAGACAGAAATTCAGACAGGCCCCAATAGGGGACACATGCACACACTAGAGTGTGGCGATCCGAGCCCAACAGATCCCGACAGGTCGGGCCGAGTTTTGTCAAAAATGTAGCTATAAATTGTATTCGGGCTCGGCTCGGATTCGGTCAGCTTTCAGTGAAAATGTAGCGTAAAAATAAATAGAATCCTATTGTCTGTCCTGTTTATTGCTTGGGCACTGTTATTTACGTGACAACACCTGAACATAACACACACAGACACACACTGGCTGTTTGTTTCTACCTCTCCCCTCGCTGGAAGTCTCGGACCTTCCACCGCCAGCCTCCGCCTTGATTAAACGCTGAAAATAAAATAAAAGCGTGAGACAGGTTTTTCCTATTTTATCTTATTTTGATATATCTCTCCCTCTCCTCTCGCTGGAAGCGTCGGACCTCCTGCCTCCCGCTCCCGTCTCAAACACGGAGGTCTCACTCTTTGCTGAGCACCAATGGCGCACACTCGGCCTGTTAAATAGCCTGTAACCATAACAACTGTGTGACACAAACTCAGTGCTTTGGTCATTAAATAATGTCGGGCTCAGTTCGGGTTAGGACAGAAATATGCGGCCTTTGCCGCACTCTAACACACACAAACACACGGAAAACCGGACATTATCATCAGTTTATAAGAAAACCCCGGACGCCCCGGACAGGACGTGAAAAGTGGACATGTCCGGGCAAAAGAGGACGTTTGGTCAGCCTACACAGGAAGCTTTGCGGTTGATTACTATGCTAATCTTACAAAGGAGGCAGCACTTGAACGGTTTCCTCCAGTTTGTTTTGCTATGGAAGCTAACATTAGCTAATGGGCTGAAAATCCAATATTCCTCTTAAAGTGATAGTTTGACACTTTGGTAAATTCGCCTACCGCCGTAATCCCTATAGTCATATGAGCAGGTACATTATCTTTAATTGTCAGTGCCTGCTGTTCTGAGCTGCCCGCTGAAAATAGAGGTGAACAGTACGACCCTCTCTCTCCCTCAAAACTAATCAAATACACCATCAAATGACTCCAAAACGCTCTTGTTGACAACTTGTAGCTTACACATTCACCACGCTATGAAATCATATCAAATTTTTTGAACCCTTCTGTTCTGGCTCCCAATGACACAACAAGACCACATTTCAAGACTCATATGCAGCCTACAGCCCTGTGATGGTGAGACGTGTTTTGCCTCCAGCTAACAGACTGATGTGATTGTGACATCGGCACTAAAGGGTCTATTGGAAAAACACATCAGCTTTTTGTGGCACTATCCGTGGTGCAAAGCGAACGGTTGCTAATAAACACCCATGTTTGGTCGTTAAAAATCCGCTGGAAACACAGCGGTGAGCCGCTAAAAAACAAATGGTCCGCAGCTTGGCAGTGGTCTCACTTAAATGACACAACGTCTCCTCCACCTCCTGATGAGAGTCAGCTCATACAGCATCAGAAACACTGGTACGATGCATATTAAGATACAAATGTAATGTATCCATAGTTTGGTGAAATGTACAACGCCAACATTTCCCCCTGGTGATTGGGCTGTCGATCACCTGCTGATTTTTTTTTTTTTTTTTTTTTTTTTGATGTGGATACCTTTCTTCTTCGACAGTTGTTAAGATCTCATACTCTTCTCTCAGTGCTGGCTGACAGAAGGAGGTGCTGAGATGAAAGGAGGTGTCCATGGTCTAGGTTGCTTTCCAGAGATGAAAGACTTGGAGCTTTTTTAAGTGGAGTAGCAGGAAGTGAAACTAGATGGAGCCAGTTGAGCAAGTAAAGCCTAGACTTTAATTGTTGTTTGCTTGCCAAAGTTTGGCACATAAACGCCCCTCATGAGACCAAACAACCCCCCCACCCCCCCGACTCCAGCGTCAAACAGCTCACGCTGCATACTGTCATTTATATTGTTACCCATTTGTCAGTTCAATGCAAGTAAAAGAGCAACATACTTACTATATTATGTTCTTCCTTTGTGGTACTAAATATACATATTACAAATGTATTGTGTGGTAACTGTTGCGGTGACAATACTGATGAGTCATTCTGTGTCTTATTCAGAGTTACAGTCCTCCTCTAAGACAGCTATGAAATTAAAGCTCAAGAATACAAAGCGAAGAGGCTTCAAAGCGTTTAACTATGATCATTATCAGTTGATGAAAACATCAAAAGTGCAGGGATGGTGAGCGTGGGATGGCTAATCAGGTTTCAGCCTCCAAAAATTGCAGCAAAAAAATGAACCTAGATACAATAACAACACAGGGGAGTTTTATATAAAACTTAGACCACACAAGTAGTATGATGAGTATTCTATTTATAACAGAGATTATCAATGGGGATGGTGAAACAATGAATCAATCAGGCTGGGTTGTGAGTATATATGTACAGATAACTACTGCAACAGCTTCCTTAGAGGGCCGTGAAAGATAAAAACTACTATAACGTCATATTCAAGTGCAGAACATTATTATAAATACCCTCGTGCTCCACTGGACCTTGGACATTGTCATATTCGCCGTTATCTACCCCTAAAACAATCTCTGCCTGTCTTGATCCCTCGGCAGTTTTATTAATCAGCACCGCTACTATCTGTGGTACAATGAAAATCACTTAAAGTACCGACGGGCACGCCGTGCTTTTACAGCAGAGGGACAACATTAAAGTCCAACACTCATACACACTCAGAAAAGTGTAGCTACCACCTGTCAGACATCACTGAACTTTTTGTCCTATTTACTGAAACTGTTATCGTATCCACGAGGGTTGGGCTGCTGGAAAAATGTTCAAACTGGTTTGATATTAAGCCAAACGGGATCGGTGTACCAAATTTTAGCAGGTGTTGCACTTGACTGTGTAGCCAGAACTATAACGACAGTATTATTACTTTCATGAATGTTGTTGTAAGCTACTGTCATTACCGAGGATGTCATACAGATTACTGTATTGTGTCATACAGATTACTGTATTGTGTCATACAGATTACTGTTAATTTGTTATGCTGATCTGTTCTGTACGACATCTACTGCACGTCTGTCCGTCCTGGAAGAGGGATCCCTCCTCAGTTGCTCTTCCTGAGGTTTCTACCATTTTTTTCCCCCGGTAAAGGGGTTTTTTTGGGGAGTTTTTCCTTATCCGCTGTGAGGGTCTAAAGGACAGAGGGATGTCGTATGCTGTAAAGCCCTGTGAGGCAAATTGTATTTGTGATATTGGGCTTTATAAATAAAATTGATTGACTCTGCCGCTGCTCCTGAGTGGAACATAGTGACACGTGTCCCAACAGCAAACCAGTGACTGTTGTGTGGCATCCCATAAAATCACAGCGTTCTGTCCACAAGGAGTCCCTTATGCACTTCTGTCACGTCACGTAAACAAACCACGTAGCTATAAGCTGCTATAAGCTGTAACCACTTCTAAGATGGGTGAGTAGGCTATGTGATATCTTTCTACATTTTTAATATTACTTTTAAAACAGGAAACACACATTTTATATAGTGATCCTCAGTGCTATATCGGACTTGCTAGAGTTTCTTGAAGGTGATGTGCCTCTCATGCAAGATGCTTCTTCAGTTCTAACTGACTGGTGCTGGTGCAGAGTCGCAGGCTTGTTAAGGTCACATGTGAGTTGTTGACCCATTTTATGGCCATCAACAAGATGGCCATAAAAGGGTCTATTTTTTCTGCCTTACGTGTTTCCAGACACTGTTTAGCTGTAAAATGAAAGCGTTTGCGCCGGCTGGTTGGCAGTGCTTTGTTTCGGCTCAACAGTTTAACGCAGCAGCTGGGTTACAAACTTTCTCATTTTACAGCTAAGCAGTACACTAAAATGTTTTCTGAAACATTTTTTAGTGCACTGTTTAGCTGTAGAATGAGAACGTTCGCTTCGACTGGTTGTCGGTGCTTTGTTTCAGCTCTATAGTTTTCAACGCGGCAGCTGGGTCACAAACTTTCTCATTTTACAGCTGAGCAGTACACTAAAATGTTTTCTGAAAACATTCGAGGTGAGAAACAGAATCATGATTCAAATTTGAGTGTATGAGCAGGAATTCACATAACTGACAGCTGCGTTAGAGACTCCTCGGCTCTGATTGGCTGTTTTTGTTCACGTTCGGTGGATTCCTTCAAATGAAGCTCAGCGTAAGTTCAGTCAGGAAGACTTTCTCAATGCTATATCCATTCACAATTCTCTCTCTATCCCACCACTTCCTCCAACCAGCTGACTATGAGTGCTCCCTCTCTCGGTTAGCAAGTCAAATTTTGCTACGGTCTCCTTCAGCCCTTCATGTTGCTGCTGCCAAACTTTAAATCTGTTCTCCTCTCTGCTCCTGTCAGCTGTCATTTTAGGTGGAATCATCACACCCTCCTCCACCTCATTCACCTCCAGTCACCTTATCCAGAGCCCAGGCGAGCTCATCAAAGCCCACTCCTCTTCACATCCAGATCCTCAGCTCCCTCCTCATCTCGTCTCATCTTGTCTCGTCACCACCACCAGTGTCTCGACTCCATAGAGGGGGCTCCCTAATCTACTGCATCTTTACCACCCTCCTGGAATAGATGACATCACTATGGGGTCTAATTGCCAACGACTTTTCACATTTCTTGTACTTACTTGCACATGTAAATAAACATTCTTTTCTCTCAGAGTGAGTCTCTCCTGATTGAAATGTCATTAGAGACACCACAAGGAGGCAGAATATTTTGTTTTTCACAGATTATCTGTCTCATGTACGTCTGTGTGGATGAAGTGAGACGTTCAGCAAATATGCCAAACACTTATTTCTTACAAAAGTTACCAGCTACAGCTTTAACAGGTGAAAAAGTTTTCTTATTAGTTTATGATCAAGAGAGCAGCTCTGCAGTGATTTCAGGTCGTTTGGGTGCCCTGGTGTCCTACTGGGTTGGTTGGTATGCTGAATTTACAACGTCTCTGACCTGCCTTTGTAATAAAGCCAAAATGTCTGGTTCACTGATAAATATTGTGGTACCAAACACTGTCAGTACAGGACACAAGGTGATTTTTCACTGTGGCATTGAGCAGACTAACACTAAACTTTTGAAGTTTTTTTCTCCGCCCAAGGACAGTTCAGTCTACTTTGCTGGATTGTCCACACACTGTTTGCCGACACAATCTTTTCTAGCATCTGATGAAATACCAAAGTTGTATTCTCAAGCTGATCTGCTGGGAGAATGAAACCCAGAAGATAAACAATAAGCAAACAAAGGCATTATGAAAGGGACAATGTGAATTTGGTGGCTTCTTGCAAGAAAACAAACATGCTGTCTTGCAGATGACTCTCAAGACTCAGAAGTCTGTTTTCTGTCAGTAAATGGGTTCATCACTTCAGCAATTCACTGTACAAGATCAATTCAAATACCTGTATGTGCTTTCATAACCCACACATATGACTCTGCCCTTTATTTGCACTTCTGCAAAAACATGGATTACATTCGATGACATTTTTGCAATTCCAACATTTTCTTTGGTTCATTGTTCTCACAATATTTGCACATGGCACCACATTATAAGTGGTGGTTGCTATGTGCAGATATTGCGGTCTCCAACCTCAGGCAAATAGAGCTTCTTGATCCAAGTTATAAAACACAAGTATATGATTGTGGCAAATAAACTATAAGGTTACAAAGACTGTTGTCTTGGTCGATTATTAAAAACAGTCAGAACCAGCTGTTGATATTATATGAAGCATGGATCCCACCAGGATAATACGTCTAGTAGTGGGCCTTTGTTTGACAAAAACAAAACTAGATGACTGATGCGATTACCTGTCTAAAGTTTTTTATTACTGAATGCAATGGAAACCAGTCTGTCTGCAAGGCAGGAAAACACATTAATGGATCTGAAGAACTGTGATATGCTTTAGACGACCGCAGCAGTGAAGCAGCTTAAAGGATCTGTGTGCAACATTCAGAGCATTAATACAGCGGCAAACCACTGTTTCTTAAGTAAAGATGTAGTGTAGTAATGGCGTCCTGAGCAGAGAGTGAAGTCGCGCTTCTTCTGAGAGTGTTGTATTTGGAGCTTCTCTGTGGTTTATTGTGGTAAGCCATTCTGGCCCAGTTTGCAAGTGAGTGCATGTGTGTATCCCACTGGCTAGCTCATCAACGCTGCTTTGCACTGCGCTCATACGCAGGTTACCACTGATACTGGGATGAAGTCGTCATGGAAGTGTAGCGTCAACCATGCAGTTCCCCCCGGTTAAGACCATTAGCTCTGTCAGCACTGTTGCCATTGTTTAGAGTTGTTTATGGAGTTAGCTGCTAGCCGCTGGCTCAGCCGCCTCTGAACTTTGCAAAGAGTCCCTTTACTTACATGTGTGTTTTAAATGGGCTAAAACATTCAAAAGGCATTTATATGGTGGCGCTTACGCCGGAGAGGTGGAGCTGGGGCGCGGCAGACGTGAGCTGGGATCCCCGATAGGAGCGGGGGCAAAGTTTTCACGTCTTGTTGTTTCATTCATCCCCAGAACAAACACATGCGCGAGCCAGGGAAGCGTCTTTACGACAATATGCGCAAGAGCTCATGGGAAATGTAGGCTTCCGGCAAAACACTACCGCTTTTGTCCACAGGGTAGCCAAAATCAACTAAAAATGAAAGTTCCTTGTAGGGGCTTTAAGTTAAATGTTTCCTTAAAGGCAATATAATATACACTTACTGGCCACTTTATTAGGTACACCTAGCTAGTACCAGGTTGGACCCCTTTTTGCCTTCAGAACCGCTTTAATTCTTGGTGTCATAGATTCAACAAGGTGCTGGAAACATTCCTCAGAGATTTGGTCCATATTGACATGATGACATCACACAGTTGCTGTAGATTTGTCGGCTGCACATCCATGATGAGAATCTCCCGTTCCACCACATCCCAAAGGTGCTCTATTGGACTGAGATCTGGTGACTGTGGAGGCCATTTTGAAACCAGTTTGAGATGATTTGAGCGCTGTAACATGGCACGTTACCCTGCTGGAAATAGCCATCAGGAGATGGGTACACTGTGGTCATAAATACTCAGGAGTGGCACCTGGTGTGGTCTTCTGCTGCTGTAGCCCATCTGATTCAAGGTTGGACGTGTTGTTGGTTCAGAGATTTTAACAAGTGGTTATTTGACTTCCTGTTGCCTTTCTATCATCTTGAACCAGTCTGGCCATTCTCCTCTGACCTCTGGCATCAACAAGGCATTTTGGCTCACTGGATATTTTCTCTTTTTGGGACCATCCTCTGTAAACCCTAGAGATGGTTGTGCTGAAAATCCCAGTAAATACTCAGACCAGCCCGTCTGGCACCAACAACCATGCCACGTTCAAATCACTTAAATCCCCTTTCTTCATCATTCTGATGCTCGGTTTGAACTTCAGCAGCTCGTCTTCACCATGTCTACATACCTACATGCATTGAGTTGCTGCCACATGATTGGCTGATTAGCTAGTTGAGTTAAAAAGCGGTTGAACAGGCGTACCTAACAAAGTGGACGGTGAGTGGAGCTTATGTAATATTAACATTAAATGTAACTTTTGTCTAACCTTTGATACCATCCAAAAAACAAAAACAAAATAAATAGCATTAAATGCATTAAAGCTGTTTCTCACTGCTGTGAAAGGCCAAATGATCTGGAGAGCGCCTCAAGCTGTACCTCTCTCTCAGTCTGAGCAAAAAGAAAAAAAAAAACCTGAGTTATGACCCCATTATTGGGCCACACAGGCCAACACACACAAACACACACACATAAATACACACACACCGTTGGCTGACGCAAGGTGAGTATAATTCTTTTGTTTGTTTAATTATCACACCATCAAATTGCCACTACGAGGGCCATTCCTCTGTCACAGGCATTAACTTATGTGTGTGTGTTTTTGTGTAAGAATATTTGTCTGTGTGAGTCTGTGTGTGTGTGTGAGTGTGTGTGTTTGTGTATGCATTGAGTTATCAGTTGGCCTGGCAGTGCTGCAGGCTGACAGATAAGAAAGCATTCCTCCGTTCTCTTGGCTTTAAAATCCACCGTGCCAAGATGGTGTTACTGCTTGTATGGGTGTGTAAAAATGATGTTATGGGTGATAACCTGGTTATAGGAAAATAACTTAGTAAGAGGGTCTGCTTCCATGGTAACAACACACACTCTCAACAAAAATGTCAGGTTGTATCTCTGCAGTCTTCTCGGGGTGAAGATGAGTTCTTGTCATTGCTAGCGATGTTGAAAACCCAACTTTCTGTCACCTCAGACTTTGTCATCTCTGATTTTGGCTTTGTTTCAGTACAATTAATCACAGAGTGCAGGTGTTGTGACATCTCCATGTTTGTGTTATTAGACGACTGCAGGTTCTCAAAGGCCAACAGCCCAGGATTTGTTTGTAGTCTTGATGAGTTGCCTCTTAGCTTTTTGAGACACTCAATCAGACTTATGCAGCCACCTGACATCAGAAACAGAGACAATGGGTACGAACGCCATGAAAGGACCAAAAACACAAGCTAAAGGGGTTAATGAAAAGGTACAATCTGCATTTACCCCTGCAACAAATAATCTGCAGTAGTCACAGGTATTCATCGGCTCCAGCTCTCAACAGCAGTGATGGAAATGTGACACCAAGATACTGTAGCGTCCCTTAACAATGAGGCTGCAAGGCATGAACTCATTTTGCTGGCCTTTACCCCTTAACTCTAACACAGGCTATTGTGGGCCATAGCCAACGCCAAAAACAACAAACCTGTCTGCTTTACAAGGTGTTCTCTGCATTAGCGGCTACTTGAACAACTCCCGCTCCTCGGCCTTCACACACACTCGAACTAGCAGGAATAACAACAACCCTCCCTCCTTAAACCTCTGCCATTCACAGGTGGGTATCTCACACAAATCACTGTCACAGGTGCTAGTACAGAAGACTCAGTAACTGCCACAACAGACTTTTCACTGTAGTTAACCATAACACATTCTTAACAGTGACAGGATCTATACAGTTAACACCATGTCACCCAGTCAGGTACAACACAGTGATACCACCACAAAATTAGTCCACACTGAGTTTGAAAGAGAGACTGAATAAGTAACAGATAAAAAGTAGAAAAATGCACTCAATAAAGTGCAGATCTCCGCCAGGCAGCCGCCCGGCTGACCACAGCCACTATGGATGATTGCTGTAATTCCAGCAGCTGCACCACAGCCAGTGGTGTGAGGTAGTTACAATGGGCCCTCGTGCATGCTATTATGACAGGCCGTAGTACATGTGCACATATCGTCTCGTCACATGATCAGAGACTTCACACTGGACAACGTCAACATGCATATTACCCATCAATCATCATTGCATGGCTGTATATAACAAAAATACCAAAGAAAATAAAAAAAAATTAAAAAATGATCAATTCAGAGCAGATCAAGTTTTCCTGCTAACAGGCCCTGCATGTGAAGTGTAAATTATTCATAATAAACGTATTTTCTGTCAAAGCCACACATCTTTGATCCATGCCATTCATAACTGGAATTGTAAGAGTATTAACTTTGTCTTTAGGCTGCGGTACAACAAAGTAGGTACTAACAACAATAAAGACAATTAAAACAGACAAAGAAGGAAATCATTTAACTACATAGCCCACTTATTTACTTGTGGTCGAAGCACGAATGTCAAGAAAAAAAAAGATCAAATCAAGATAATCTGCAAGTCTACAAAATCGGGCAGGCAAACAACCCACTTGTGGTGTGGTGTGACACCGTGCAGAAAAATGGAGTCCACAAACCAATGGGTGATGTCATGGTGGTTACATCTATTATTTCATACAGTCTATATATAACAGGACGTACAAACAACCCAAAAACATTATGCCTCTGGCCACAGCTGCCACCAGTGTGGAGGCATGACAACTATAACTAGGGTAGCCAAAGCCTGATATATCTCATTGCTCCATGCCAAAAAAATAGCAATCATACTAGACCATTGCACAAATAACTTTAATTGCAGGAAAGAGAATGATCATTGTCTTCAAGACATTATTGGAAACAATGTGAAGCAAAATATCTTCCTGTATTCGCTTCCAGAGGCTAAAGAAAGCAACCTCCTGCCCAGACTTCCTTTGCATCACATCACTTCCCCTCTATATTTGCATGGTTGACAATCATCCACTTCCTCCCAAGGCCTGCAATAAGCAGGCGGCAACATCAATTAGCCCCCTTTTAGCACAGAGGCCGTCGGGGGCACTTAACAATGGCCAGCGCTCGGAGATTAGTGCTCTTCCGGCTTAGCTTTCTCTGACGATCCTACTGGGGAGATACTAACTGGATGCTAAAAGGCAGCTAGCCCCAGATGGCTGATCATATGAGGGTGATGCAAGCCCCATTACAGTAATCCAAATACTGAGACTATTGTGGTCAGACAGCAAAGGGCAGGCCATTAGAGAGTTTGGGAAAAATGCAAAGAGAGAAAAGTTGGGAGCAGGACAAAAAAAGCAGTAATGAAAGATAGAAACAGACTGAGTTACAAGAGAAGGAATGAAAGAAAAGTGTTGCATAAAGAAGAGGAGTGGATAATTAAAAAAAGGAAAACTATATAGACAAAAGGTGATGAGAAAACTGAAATAAATACAAAGAGATGAGAAAGTAAAAGTAAGAAAAGGAAGCCACAAAATAAAGAGGGAGATATTGGAAAGAGGATGGGACAAGGCTCATTAGGCAAAGAGACAAACCACAGAGGACATAAAGGAAGAGGAAAGGACACAACAAAGAAAGAGAAGGTGGTGGGATGAGAAAGGAAAAGAAGAGATAATCCACAGAGGGGTGTAAAAAATGGAGGAAAACAAAGAGGAACAGGGGGCAGGAAAGTATACATGGTGAGAGGAGGGCAGAGCAAGGCTCATTACACAGAGTGAAAGATTATGTCATGAAGAGAGAAGTATGAGGTAATTTTGGGGAAAGGTCAAGAATGTGTAGGAAGAGCAAACATGCAGAGGGAAGATGATGTAAAATCAGAAATGGACTTATTTCATGACATCCCGTGTTTCATTGTTTTTGCACATTTACTCATCAATAGTTCAGCTGCACTTTGCTTGGTGTAATACATATTTTCATGCTCTTCAGTTTTTTTTTCTAAAACGCTCCTGAAAGTCCTTTCCTCCGCGTGTCTGTCAATGTATTCTCAAACAATCTGAGTCAATAAACACAAGATGTGACAGTGCAGTGGTGTTTGATTTGCACCTGTTGTTAAAATCCTAAAGTCTCATAGGTGCGTTCACTTCATCCCTGACATCAGACTACGTCCACAGAAAACTTTATGTATTAAATTACCCCATTTCCTCACATTTTATAGGCCAAAACTGGCTGAGTGGTTGCAGCCAATCAGTAGACACAACAGAAATGTCCATGGTTTTGATCTGGAAAGACATGCTGGAGAAATATGTCTCTTAATAACCCGGTCTCAGTCCGAAGTCATTGAAATCCAGCACTTGGGCAGTGACTTGTGGTGTCGGACATCGATGATAAAAGCCGCCCTTTCACGCAGTTATAGTTAGAGTTTAACGGCACCTAGCAGTGTCAGATGGACATGCAGCAGGAGAAGAACAAAAGTTAAGGCGGCAAAAGTCTGAATGGAGCTGGCAGAAGGGGTGGAGGATGGATCCAACAAACACGGCCTTCATCTGGAGGAGCGGTGTTCATGTCCCGTAAGATTCGAAAGCCAAACCCTGGTTTTTGTCCTAAACCCAAACATGTGCTTTTGTTGTTGTTAAAGAAAAAAAATGTCAATTTGCTGTGTTGCACCGATATAGTGCGTCTATTTTGAAAGAAACTGTATGTCCATGACCAAATGTCGATATGTGGTGAGGCTGGAGTGAAACTGTGTCCCTGTTAAAGTCCAAGTATGCAGCCTGTTACACTGGGGCCATGCCATTACAACTCCGGCGTACGCCTGTGGTGCACCAAGCATGTGCAGTCTGCACACCATTTAAAGGCCTTGCTCTGACAGATCCCTGCTCTGTTTAACAGTGATCCCTTAATCCACCTGCAAATGTTTTTCTCTCTATTCAAGATATATGCTAAAGCAGCAAGGGAGCACCTACTCTTCTCAGAACTGTGTGAACATGGACAGACTGAGCTTGACTGACAGCTTAATTTGACCTTTTGCACCTGTTCAGCCAGGACAGCTAATCCCATTATCATTTTTATTGGCACATAACATTTTGTGACATCATGTAATTCCATGCATAGCACCATCAGACTTTAAGCCTTTAAGACAGTCACTGCAGGGCCTTTAAACAGCCAAAGTGACACACAATGTCTCTCTGACACACACACACACACACACACACACACACACAGCTGCCTCTCCAAGCTCTTCTGCACCAGTGTTGAATGTCTAAAATTAATGCCCCAAACAGGATTTTTCTGTTTTCTCAGTTATCAAAAATCCCATATGATATGACAGAATAAAATTTCCATCAGATTTTTAAAAAAAAATCAAAAAACAGTATATTTTCTAGTTGTCAGCACCAATAAACAAAGCAAAGTAAAAGAGTATATCATCCACAGAATCACAGAACTGCAAACTGCATGCAACCCAAACAGAGGATGTTATGGACAAGGATATTTCTGACGGTGTTTTGGCTGACACGGAAATTAAACCAAGTTTTCTTCACCTCAGCACATACTTCGTCCTGGATCAGTTCTTCCCTCTCCTTTTCTCAAACTTTAGTGTAGTGAGGTCTTGAATTGCTCCTGAACCAGACCCAACCAGTTGCCACAGTGCTCATCAGGATGCTGTGCCACATCCTTGCCTTAGCCCACTCAACTGCCTCCTGCGCATGCCCTCCCATTCTGACCTCGATGCCTGCTGGGGTAGGGCTGAACTTCTCTGGCTTGGGTGACCTTGACCTCCTCTGCCAAACTGCTGGAAGGAAGTTGCATCTTGGTGCCCATAAAGGGTGATGCTGCTCAGGCTCTGCAGCAGACATAATAGAATAATTAACCAAAAGCCAACAATCTTTTACCAGTATTTAGCTTCTGAGAGCTGAAAGGACATAGCACACAAATTGAATCAGATGACTACAACGTGAGATGTATCTTGTGTACGTTTTTATATAATGTGTGTATGAGCTCAGATTTGCCTTCTCACAACTATATGTTGTGTATCAGAAAATTGCTTTTTGCCTCATTCAGGGCAAACAAAGCCGCTCAACACTGTGTGACCAACACTGAATGGAGAGATGGAGGGAGAGAAAAGAGAAAACGAGGCACTTTTCTTGTCGGGATAAAAATGTACGTTCCACCGATTAGACGAAGACAGATGTGAACAATCAGTGAGACGAATCGGGGAAAATCTGCCCCGAGAGCTATCTTTCTCTCACCACACACACACACACATATTTTATCTCTCTCACTTGTTCTCTAATTCCCACACAAAAGTAGACACGCTGTGGAAAACACAAACCCAATCTTTCTCTCACTCTCCCTCGGCCTTTCAGTCTTTCACACACTGTACATCTCTTCAATTTCATTTTACTCAATTTAGATGTTTAGCCCCTGCTTTCATCCACAGCAAAACACAACGAGTTACTCAGAAGGGGTTTAAAATCTTGCACACAAAAAGTACTACTAAAACAATGCAATAAAAATGCATTTATCTCACAAGAAACAGAATCACTTAAAGGCTACAATGGTGTGAACACATTGTTTCACCATGCTGTACTCATCTGTCTCTGGGATAAATGTACACAAAAAGACAAATGAGAAAGCAAATCGAACAAGCCCATATGTTCTGCCTCTTCCTAATAAACTTCCTAGTTTTGCTTCACTTCACAAAACAGGAGTTAAATAGAATGCAAATTGCCATTCAAAGACAAAACCCTTTCTTTTGGCAGTCAAACAAAATTCTACATTTCCATTATTTTGTGTGAAACAGCGAAAAAGAATGTTCCTCTGAAAAAATGCAGAAAAATGAAAGTAGAAAAATCAAAGCAAAGATGCAATCACACAAAGGTAAAACCAACAGATTATTATTCCTATTCATCTCTTTGTAATTTCATATACAGTATATGACTGACTCTAATATGTTTCAATGTATCTGTGAGAACAGGTTTTTTGTTAAAGAAAAGCATCCACCCTGTTACAGTGTCTTAGGTTTTCTAGTAGGTTTATAAGCAGTCCTAAAAAATCAGCAGTATTATGTCCACGCTTTCTAGTCCCTTGTTCTACAGCTGGTACTTTTTAAATTGCAGTGGGTTTGTGCACAACCGTGATTGAATGTATGGGGCCCAAAAACACTTTTATGCCATGAACAACACATACTGTGTTTATCATACAGCTGAGCCAGGTATTTTACAAACAGCTGGTAGGGATAAAAGGGTACTTTTCATGCAAATAAATAGTCTTAAAATTGCACATTGAGCATATCAATTTGCTCAGTGCAATAAAGATGTCTTGCCATGCAGTACTCAGAGTAAACATGTTTACATATTTGGAGTGTAATTCGTTGGGGATGATACGATTCAGCTACAATTCTTTGGTGTCTGTTTTGATTCAAAATCAATTCTTGACCGAATCAATAAAAAAGGTACACAATTTTCAGTCTTTTAATCTACTTTACTGTAAGACAAACCATAAACTAGAGTCTTTATTCCACTGTAATACAATATGAAACATAACTGGTAATTAATAGAAATGGTCTTCAGCCGTTTTATTTTTAAAGAATTCTGCCTTTTTTTGCATTTACATCACAATATTAACATTTAGAAAACTGATTTTTGACATTTGCGCTATGATGAATCTTTCATGTCCACATCGCATTGCATCTAATGGTGCTTTCAGACCTAGAGTCGTCTCCTTTGGTCTGAATCAGGAACCAATTTTGTTCCAAAGTTGTATAATTGCCTAGAGTTGGTTTGTGTTCTCACAGCAGCATTTACAAGCAGACCAGGTCAAATGCCTTGTGTGAGAAAGCTGCTCTTGATTGGTCAGAATTTCCATGTGGGAAAAATCCAGGAAGTAAAGCAAACGTTGAAGAAGAGTACACTTGCAAGATAAATGTGACACTTTCTAATGTCACAATGGAGGGACAACTACGCAGGTTGATTTTAGCGCTGCTCATCGTGGACTATATTGCTGTCATTGTTCATTTTAGTTCATTTAGTTCATTTTAGAGTTAGAGTTTGTTTGTAACCGGACCGAGACCACCTCTTCAAGAAGGTCTTGGTCCGGTTGTTTGATGAGTATTACTAAAAGAGAAGAGTTACTCTCATTGTGCTCCATGTTGTCTTCACTATGAACTGTTTAAACTGGCATCAGAGAAAGCATAAAAATTTGAGTTAACTGTCTCTACTGAAATTTAATAAACTGCAAAATAATGTACAACAACTGCTTTATACTGAAAAGCCAAATGCTGGAAGTGTTTGGAGTGCAGCAGTTGAAGATATGTTATGAAGGGGGCAAAAATGGAGGATGGATGAGAGATTCAAACAAAATTAATGATCCACCAAGAAGAGAGTCAATGATTTGCCTTTTTTTTTCTCTTGAGGCCCCTATGCCGTACATGATTTAAATCTCCATTAGCCAGTTCTTGTGTCTCTGACATGAAATCAGAGAGAATCAAAAGTCTGGGTCAGAGAAACAAGAGGTGGTGATGAAGGGCAGAGAGGGAGAACCAAAAAGAAGGGTGGGGGTGAAAAAGAGAGGCTCCAGAATAAATATCCAGGAGAAACCGATGGAAATGGACAGATTAATAAAGTGAGAGAGACAGAGAAACCAAAAAGACAGAGGGAAGGTGGAGTGAGACAAAGACGAGAGAGCTCAAAGCGAGAATCTGTGTTTCTCATTAGCTGTGTCTTTGTCCTCATGGCTCATAAATAATGGAAATTACATGACAGGTACTGATCACAGTTCAACTTCCTGAGTGGAACTGAGAAAGGTGCCAAAACAAGGAGAGCAATGACATGAATACTGATGATCGTCTACTGTACTCTGTGTTCAATGCAAATACTTGTACTAATATCTTAAAATGGTTTAAGTGCATAAATGAGCTACATCTTTTTCAGTCTCTGAACCTATCGGCTATTGATCTCATTATGATGGGCCTCTGGTGGGAACACTCAACACTCCAGGAGATCGGGTGTAGCAGCAGATATCCACGCCAAGACTTCTTCCATCGCTTTACACAGACAGCTACTTCTACGTCCTACGTCGTATCTTCCCTGGGGAAAGTTACCTCTGGCAAGACTACTTGCTTGATTCCCATGGACATCAGGACCACGTCTGCAGTGAGTGCGGTACCTGCCATAGTTTTTGAGGGAGCCTCAGTATTCTCCAGTCTCTTGCTGTTGCAGGCAGATGACAAAGGCAATAGTAGTCTTTGTTGGGTGTTGATACTTGCTGTAGCGGATGCCAGTGCAGACAGTGCAGATGGTGTCTGGAACCGTCCATAAAACGTGATCATGGCACCAATGATGTCGCCCCTCTCCCAAGGCATTTGGACAGCATCTGGGGATGTGGTCCAAGGATCCCCTTTTCTGGCAGAGCTGGCAAGAAGGTGAGTCCACTGGGCCCCGGCTGAACACACTGGAAAGGATCAGGAGGACACCATAAACTGGCTGCACCAAAGATCTTAAATCAGCATGGACCATACTCTTTTGGTCGACCATTAACAAGCAGCCCTGGAATAAACTGATGTATTTTCCTAGCGACATCTGAATTTGACCAACACACTACAAACATTTATTAGACACTGAACTGTCACCAGTGTCCCCACTACAGTATTCAGTGTGCACAGATAAAAATGTAACATGAATAGTGTAACAGGTTGCTGCTGATTGAGAGTGATGACTAAAGCAATAATATAATTTTTGTTATTGAGACTTAAAATTGCATATACTTTGTATTTATTAATGTTACAAAATTTATACTCAGCCTTTGAAGCAAAATGGAGTCTAAAATTACAGTTAAGGGGAGGTAAGAGGAACAGAGAGAGAAAATGATGGTGAGGATGAAAAGACTCAGACAGAGTTGAAAAGACGGAGGGAATATGATGGGTTTGAGAGAGGTGAGAAAGCAGCAAGGAGGAAGAAATAGATTAAAAGAGACAGGAGACAGAAAGACAGAGATAACACAGAGAATACATCAGTCATAAAAGAAAAGAGGAGGATAAAAGACAAGAGGAACATGGCTCAGTCGTCTTGTCAGTGATCTTCTCTGTCAGTCAAACTCATCTCTAAGCCGGGCCTTTGAAAATGTTACAAATGAATCAAGTTCCCTAACTAGCTAACACCCTTCACTTGTATGCCGGATGAAATGAAATGTCCTCTTCAATTCTGCTCTCTGTCTCTCTGCCAACTTTAGTTTAGATGTGATGCATTTTAGGTGACTGTCTGCACAATGCAACTGCACGATAAGCTGTCATTTCAACGTCACCAACATTACAAACCAGCAACTATAAAGAGGCCAGAGTGTAACATTTGCTTGTGTCATTCCTCATTTATCTCTTTTTATCTATGTTCTTCCTTTCATGCTGTCATTCTCCTCTGTCACTCCTTTGCCTCTCACTGCAAACAGGAGTGCCTCTCTTTAAATACCCTTTACTTCATGTCTAATCATTTATTTACTTTTTATTAGAAATATCAGAGAAATGACTCGGACTGCCCCCTAAATGCTGTGAAGTTTAGTTGATTCAAAACACACATTAAACACACATTAAACACACATTAAACATGGCTTAATAGAGACAATTTCAAACACAAGTACACAAATCAGCTTCACTATAACTCGCAGCATTCACAGACAAACACTTGTCTTTATCTGGAGACATTTTCCCCACAAATACAACATGCTAATGTAATTAGCACAAGCCTATGGCATTTTGCATTGCATAAATTAGCCTAGCAGCTACCGATCTTTTCCTCTACTCATGTAAAATCAGGGACAACAGCATCATTTAACAAAGGTAACGTTACAAAATTCGGCTCCATTACAACTCACAAGGTTCACTGAAAAAACAACTGTCTTATACTAAACACGTTTACCAAACAAATATAACATGCTAACGTTATTAGCACAAGCCTATGGCATTTTACAGTGTATAAATTAGCCAAGTGGCTAGTGGACTTTTCCTCTGCTCATATGAAGCCAGGATAAATCACACACAAGACTTAAAATGCTATTTTTGTGGAGGCTTTATTGTCTTAACAATTTATTGTTTCTTATCTGTGAAATTAAAGTAAATAAAAGCTTTGTTTCCACTGAGGGAAATGGTTTCAGCTTACAGAAATAGACAGGAGGTCTGTGTTGCTGCGATGTATAGTTACATTTCTGGCGAGGTTACAGCATAGGTTACTGTGTAGGCTCTATGTCAACCCAGAGCACAACACAGAAGTATAAATTCCACCTAACAGTCGACCGAGTGTAAGTGGACCATGAGGTCATTAGTCGGCAAGATTTCATTGGTCGTAAGTTGCAGGAAAAAAAACTGTAAAGAGCTGGTCTGAGTATGGTTTAACTGTGTTCTTTGCCTACTGTGTTGTACTAAAAATTACCCCTATCAAGACATTAAAGTCATTTCACTAAAATACAGACCATACTGAGCGTACTGACTGGCAGCAGAGAAGTGGAATATGTCTGCAAGAGTGCTTTGAGAACTTTATCTGAACATTTTGTGTTTTGGCGTAAAGGCAATCATTCAGAACGATAATGTTCTACGACAGTGTTACTGCTGTAATCACAGACTTTTTACAGACGTCTTTTATGTCTGCAGTGAGTTAGAGAAGTACAGTATGACTCACACAATACGTACAACTTTGATATGTGACAGCCTTATGTGCTTGCAATCAAAAAACTAAATTATTCAATGTATGACACATTCATCTGCAGATTCATTTCCTGCTGTTATGCAGTGTTTTTAAATGAGTAAGACGGGGGGAGATTAGTAAGCATGTACAGTTTTCTACCTCACTGCTTTCTCATTAAGAACACATACCACACTTGCAATAAGCCTTCAGGGTTCACACACACACACACACACACACATACAAAGACACACTTGTATAGAGACAAACACATGCTCACAGGGAGATGCAAACACACACACACACACGGATGCAGACTGATTCAGACAAAGGCATATCCACACACACTAAAATGACCCCAACACACACAGACAGTAACTCCCTCAGATCTTTTTGTTACTCTGTATAATAACAAAATGAGAGGCCAACAGTCAGACAGCCAGTGAAGAAGAAGAGGAAGAAAGAAAAGAGGAGAAGGAGAAAGATCTATTCCTGTGTCGTCTCGGCGGGAGCACCCCAAAGTAGAAACTCATTAACTACTGCCTCTCCGAGAGCGATATTACAACTGGCGTGACTAAAAAGGCAAACAATTTAAATTGTTAATGCCCAGCAATCAGCCAGAGGGGGGAGAGGGGAGGGAGGGGGAACACACAGGGAGAGAGGAGGGGGAGACACATGTGGTTGGCATAATACTGCTCAGAGAGGAAACAAGGGATCAGCAGCAGAGACCTCTATTTGAATCACAATTATTCTACGATGATTGTCTGTTGGCAGAATGGTGATGACTTTACAACAGCACTAAGACCAAATGACGCTCATCAAGTTATGTTACTACTCATGCATCCACATGTGCAAAATTTGACAGAAATTTAATCAGTCAGTTCAGGTAGGCAAACAGAAACACACTGATAAATCCATTAGAAACGTGTGAAGTTAGTGGCCAGTATCAGTCAAAGAATCGGAGGTTAAACTGGTACAGTCGTGCTAGCTGGGAGCACACTGTAGAGCTGGTGCAAAAGTTTAAAATGCCTTTATTTTACATGACAGCAATATAGATTAAAGAGACCAAACGTTCCACCTAAAGTTACCGGCGGTCAGCCCAATTATTAATTATTTTATCTTAGTCTACTGCTGCTGCTGGAGGCAGCAAAACATCCTTTAATTTTATAGTTATAGTTTACTAATGTATGTAAACGGTGGTTACATATAAGCTCCTAAACCTGCCACAACTCATGCTGTGTTCCATTTGTAGTGGGGAGTCAGAATTTCGGAGTTCCCAGTTGGAAATTTTGCACTTGGGAAGTCAGAAGAACGTCACCAGCCCGGACCTCCAATATGGCTGCTCCACGCATCATCGGCAGCGAAAGCTCTAGTAATATACAGTTTATTAGCATGTGCATCTTATTTGTGTCTCACTAAAATGCTAGCTACCCTGGCCTAAACTGGTATCAAGGTGTCAGGCCGGACGCTGAGAACATGTGCCGACCAGCTGGCAGGAGTGTTCCTGGACATATTCAACCTGTCCCTGCAGCTCTCCATGGTTCCTGAGTGTCTCAAGTCCTCCACCATCATACCGGTCCCGAAGAAGACATCCCCCACCTGCCTCAATGATTACAGGCCTGTTGCCCTGACTCCTGTAATCATGAAGTGCTTTGAGCGGATTCTTCTCAGGCACATCAGAGGCCTCATCCCCTCGGACCTGGACAGCCTTCAGTTCGCCTACAGAGGGAACCGGTCTACAGAGGATGCTGTCTCCATCACCCTGCACACGGCCCTCACCCACCTGCAGCAGCCCAATACCTACGCCAGGATGCTGTTTGTAGACTTCAGCTCAGCTTTCAACACCGTCATCCCAGACAAGCTGGCGCTGAAGCTACACGCGGTGGGTCTGCCTGCGTCACTGTGCCACTGGATCAGAGACTTTCTCACCAACAGGCCTCAGGTGGTGAGAATAGGAAACAAGATATCATCCCCTCTGGTCCTCAGCACGGGCACGCCACAGGGCTGTGTGCTTAGCCCGGTCCTCTTCACCCTGTTCACCCACGACTGTGCTGCCATCCATCCCACCAACACAGTCGTGAAGTTCGCAGACGACACCACAGTAGTGGGTCTCATCTCGGATAACAACGAGACCCACTACAGAGAGGAGATACACCAGCTCACACAGTGGTGTTCAGCCAACAACCTGGTGCTGAACACAGGGAAGACCAAGGAGGTCATCGTGGACTTCAGGAGGTCCAGGAAGACTGATCACGCCCCCCTCCTCATGGACGGAGAAGCGGTGGAGCGTGTGGACAACATCAAGTTCCTGGGCCTCCACCTCACCTCTGACCTCTCCTGGTCCCTGAACACCTGCCGCCTGGTGAAGAAGGCCCAACAGACGCTCTTCTTCCTCAGGAAACTGAAACGGGCTGGACTCTCCTCTCGGCTGCTCGTGAACTTCTACAGGGCCACAATCGAGAGCATCCTCTGCCTCAGTCTGACCGTGTGGTATGGCAGCTGCACGGCACAGGAGAGGAAACAACTGGCACGGGTGGTTAAGACTGCACAGGGCATCGTGGGCTGCCCCCTCCCTGACTTGGACTCGATATATGCAGGCCGGGTCAGGAAGAGGGCAAGAGCCATCGCCACGGACCCCAGCCACCCGGGCCACAGACTGTTTGTACCGCTTCCATCAGGAAAACGGTACAGGAACATCCGCACCACCACCAACAGACTGAGAGACAGCTTCTTTCCCAGAGCTGTCAAAGCTATCAGCCCCTGCACCGCAGGACAATAGACTGGGAGCCAATGCACACTGCACTTTGTATAGTTCTATTTATATTATTTTATTTTATTCTATTTTTTTATTGCATGCCAGTTAGTTTATCTTGTTTGTCATTTTATTATCTTACATGGGGGTTGCACTGAAAATTTCATTGACATGTAAATGCTCAGTGACAATAAAGACTTCTTGAATCTTGAATCTTGAATCTATCAACATCTTGGTTGTCCGACTTCTTGAATTGGAATGTGATGAACTCAGGTTTGACGTCATTCCCAACTCCAACTTCCCACTTGAGAGGTAAATACAACACACCATCAGTCCTGAGCAAGAGTGATGGTTCTCTACTGACCAATCAACAGACTGCAGTGCTTCTAGCTCCATTTTTTAGTACCAGATCAGTGTGCTACGTACGGTGTTTATTTTTGGATTTAATCCCAGTCTCGAGATGAAAATGCTTTTTAGTTTTGATCACATTTTCGTCATTTTTAACCTTCATAGTTAGTAGTCATCATGTTTTATATAGTTTTTTTGTCTTAAAACTAATCAATTTAGGCAACAAAAAATTGCCTAACTCAACGAAAATGAATCAATGATTTGTCTTAGTTTTTATTATCAAAATCCATTTTTAGCTTGTCATCATCTTGTTTTCATTGTTAAAAAATGGTCAATGATGAATTTTTTTTGTCATATTTTTCGTAAATGACTTTAACACTGGCTAGGTCCCCCAACACAGGGGTGACAAAATAGGAACTGTAAGGAACGGTTCTATTGGTACCAGCAACAACAAGAGGGAAACAGAAACTATGTGTATTGAACTAAACTGAACTGACTGCCTGGTGGAAACACACTTAAGTGAACAACTTTCTTTGAAACTGGTCCAATATTGAGCGAGAGCGCTGCAGGTGGCAGCCGCCAAACAGGCTGCAACCCCTCGGGGCAGGTGGGCAGTTTGCATCTATTAAAAGTGCTTGTTTTTGCTATTGACAGGCTCAGATTGTTAGTATGAATGAATGTCTTCCAACGTTACAAAAAGGACCCTGCAGAGCAACAAACTTTTTCCTTACCTGTCGTTTGTTTCAGGTCTGTTTTGCATCCAAGTCACTGAAGGAGGTCAAATCTCACGGGAAGTGACTTGTTGCTGGAAGAAAACCATGGAAACCCACATAAAAAAAGTTGAAGAGAGTTAGAGTGCAGAAGGCAATTGCCACCATTGTCTTCCTGCAACAAGTCACCCCTCGTGAGACTTTAGAGCAAGGCTTCTCCTTTAGTGACACTTACAGTCGGGGAAAAAACAAGCACTTTTAATGGCTGTAAATTGGCGGTGTGCACCTGCCCTGTGTGGTTACACTGCAGCCAGTTTTCATGGCTGCAGCACTCTCTCTCAAAACTGGACCAATTTTCAAAAATTGTTGTTCCCACGAGTCACTCAGACACAAAAACATGGGGAAAAAAGTCCAGGTTGAAAAATACTGGAGTTACTCCAACACGGCCACACAGAGAGGAAACAGCTACGTGCTTGAGATTTAATGGGGTTGTAGGCATAGCGGAGGAATCTTTGACAAGATTAAACACACTGACTGGAAGGTTACAGTTTCCATACTGAAAACATGCAAAGAACCGGTAAATGTGATTTCTATTCAAAATCACAGCTGAAGCACATTCAGCACTTGGCTTCAGGTAAACATCCGTGGCCCTTACTGCAACTACACACACACACACACACACAAACCGCTGCACCTACCAAGCACACCGAGAAAAATTAAATACACTGAAATTTGCACATATGGATACATAAATCACACAAATTAACAGACTTCCGGACAAAGGTACACACACACACACACACACACACACTCACACACACACACACATGGAACATGCAGCCACACCGTGTGGATAAATAGGAACATATAATTATATATATGTATACATATATATATATATATATATATATATATATATATATATATATATATATATATATATATATATATATATATATATGTATATATATATATATATATATATATATATATATGTATATATATATATATGTATATATATATGTATATATATATATATATAAAATCAATAAAGAAATAAAAGTAAAATTTACTCCTAAGTTGATGTTTATAAGCTGCTTGGTTTATGTAACAGTTCTTGTAAATACACACCGCTACAATCAAATGAACACGGCTGTTTTCAAGAGACTACATAAGGATATATTCTATCCTTCATACAATGTAACCTTGGAAATACATGTATGATAATAGGTCTATAAATGTCTGTCTTAGTTTGAGGATAGTTGCGGTACTTTTGTATGGAGCATCCTCCATGACAAACACAATATGATGATGCACAAGGTCAGTTTGCTGTCGGAGGGTTTTATTACTCACTTCCACTCCTCACTAGCTGGTTCAGGAAGGCACTCGGTGAACGTGGAAATGAAGTAAAAGTGGGTAGGGAGAGGGTGTAGGGGGTGGTTAGGGAAAGGCCTGAAAACATATGCACAAACTTGATGTCACATTTGAAAATGGGGCTCACACACATACTGTACACTGAAATGCAGACGTGTGTGTGTGTGTGTGTGTGTGTGTGTGTGTGTGTGTGTGTGTGTGTGTGTGTGTGTGTGTGTGTGTGTGTGTGTGTGTGTGTGTGTGTGTGTATAAACAGTTACACACAAAACTTTTCCCTCTTTTCGTTTGAATTCTGTGTGTGGCTGAAAAAGTGGGAGGCCCAATATGAATATTTAGCAAGGGAAATACAGTGCATATCTAACCTTGCATTCACACCAAAGGCGATGGAGGCGATGAACGCCACAAGTTACCATCCAAAATCAATGTAAATGACGCAATGACACGCGATGTTGCTTCTGGCGACGCGTTTCGGGCGATAAGAGCGACGTGATGAAGTGATGACGCGTCCATCGCCTCATCGCGTCTGTCGCTCGGAGTTGAAAAATTTGAACTTTTCAAGCAACATCGCGTGACGCTGTGCTGCGACATCCAATCAGCGTTGATATATTAACTTATTACCGCAGCTGGGATGGAGTGCAAAGGATGGAGTGCAAAGTTACACCCTGATCACTCTGCTGAAAACACTCCTGTCCAACTCTCTGACACCTCAGCAGCGATCAAGATAATCATCACAGGTAAACACATGTACTATCAGAACACACCATGAGTGTTGTTGTAAAGCTGGTGGATGCTGCTGTCTTTGACAGTGCTGGCAGAGAGCTGCTGTCAACAGCGGTCCAAGTCAACATATCATTATTATACGGCCTGAGGAGTGAGCTTATCGTCTGATGGACATCCTGCTGCTCAAGTTATATCAGTGTCCAAATACTGCCACTGCTCGCTTTCCACATTTTATTCCATCTGAAGCACTTCTCTCTGATGTTGCAGCATTGTCAGCATCAGTCATTTCTTATTGATGTTATTTTTCGGTTTTCAGGGTCAGTAACTCCACAGCCCTCTTGTTTTTAATATGATTTCTTCCTTTCTCGGCAGCTGAACTTTTTGTGTTTAACCCTTCTCCATTTTTTTAACAAGTGCTTTCCTATTTGCTCATGGCCGTCAGGACAGCACTTCTTTATTGCCGGGGCATGTGTGGTAATCAGATCCAACAGGCACTCACATCCAATTTAGAAAACAAAGTAGTATCCATTATCTGTTCTATCAATTAGGGACTGGTGGGCTATTTCTTCAGCACAAACAGCCAGTTATCATTCACAGGCTTTCAAATGCAGATGCTTTGTCACACCCCTTTGGCGTGTGAAACCGACACCGAAGGCACCATTTAGCGTCTTTATGAGATGCATCTGGCTTTTAACTAACTCCATGTAAACCCATCCACAGCAATATTTGCTGCTCAGAGCAACTGATGTAGTATAAAGAGCAGAAAATCTGTGTAAGGGATGTAGGGAGGGGGTGGATGGGTCAAACAAACTGACTTTCAGACTTTCACCCAGGACACCGCTGTTCATGTCCTGTGTGAAACTAAAAGTAAATGCTTTTGTAACATAATGTTGCATCACTTAGTTCTGTCCGTCATGTACTCTTAGGACATATTTGAGTCATGTTACACACTTATTTCAACCTTTAAACCTCAGTGTAACTGTCTGAGAGACATTTTAGACTGAAATTTGATTGAAATGCCTTTAATGTTTAAATTCATTGTCATTAAAAAGTGATTAAAAATGTAAGAAACAGGTAGTTAAAAAGGTAACTTTAATTTCACAATGATTTAAAATATGCTACCTTTAAAAATATTGTTAAGTTGAAGAAATATCTATTGTTCTATATGTAAGTTCAATTTGATCTGGAGTAATAGCTCACATAATTAGAGTTGGGGGTCTCACCTGTTGCATTATGGGCTGAGGCAGTATGGCAGCAGAGAGCGCCAACATGGTTGCAAAGGAAGTACATACAGCCCCAAAATAATAATAATATTCTGCATGGTTCAAGAGGCGCACACAGTAATTGTCATTTTGCACATTAATTTGGTTTTATAGCTGATTATAATATTTGTTTAAGTGGCCTGTTTGGACAGTTCAACATATTTTCTCTTGTTGTGCAAACTTTTTGACACTGACGGGTGCCGAGGAGTGTAAGAAAAGCGTCGGTACATGACTATGTGTTGGCGTATTATACTATTTCTTTTAGCTTTGTCTGAAAGAACAAAGGGCGGCACGGTGGTGCAGCGGTTAGCACTGTCGGCTCACAGCAAGATGATTCCTGGTTCAAACCCCGGAGGGAGCTCTTCTGTGCAAAGTTTGCATGCTTCCTCCCATGCAGGTTGGGGATAGGTTAATTGGTGACTCTAAATTGGCCGTAGGTTTGAATGGTTGTCTTTCTCTATGTGTCAGCCCTGTGATAGTCTGGCGACCTGTGCCCCGCCTCTCGCCCAATGTCAGCAGGGATAGGCTCCAGCGACCCCCAAGAGGATAAGCAGTAACACAACAAAATGTGTTTGCAACATCCATTCACCCATCCATCCATTTTCATCTTCTTATCTGGGGCCAGGTCGCTGGGGCAACTGGCTAAGCAAAGTACTCCAGATGTCCCTGTCCCCAGCAACGCCCGAGGTGTTCCGCGGCAAGATGAGATATATAATCCCTCAAGTGTGTTCTGGTTCTGCCCCAGGGCCTCCTGCCAGTTAGACATACCTGTAAGACCTCTAACGGGAGGGAGGCTTTGGATGTCTGGGATTTTCTCCCTATCTCTAAGGCTGAGCCCAGCCACTCTACGGAGGACACTCATTTCAACTGCTTGTGTCCAAGATCTTATTCTTTTGGTCGCTACCCAAAACTTATTACCATAGGTGAAGGTTTGTACGAAGATGGACCAGTTAATCAAAAGCTTTGCCCTCTGGCTCAGCTCTCTCTTTACCACTACAGTCCAGTGCAGCGCCCGCCAAAACATCCATCCATCTCACGCTGCATTTTACCCTCACTTGTGAACAAGACCCTGAGATACTTGAACACCTTCACTTGTGGCAATCCACCATTTGTGCAACATGAAAAAATAAGTATTTGCTACTTAGTTATGGATCATTTTCTAAAATAATTTTAAAAGAAGCTTAGTTGAAAGACTTCCTCTACACAAATAAAAGCTAATTCCAGCATACCTTAAGGACTGAGAATGTTTGCTCATCAAAGGACAGTCAAAGAGACTGGTGAAAAAAATAACCTTCCAACTTCCCTTGAGCTAAATGTCAAAGCCCAGAGTACATGCACAAGGTCTAAATGTCAAACCAATGTGTTGGTAACATATGCATTATGTAAATGCAATTTCTGTTTCTGGCCCTTGGCTCCTTCATGTCAGCATGAAATCACATATTTTAGGCATGTTTCTGACAAAAAAATAATCGTAGAACCTTCACTTTTGTACTAATAGAAAAGTTCCAGCAAGCAGGTGCAGAAATGTTCAGAATCTGGCACCGTATAATGCCTGGGCTTACTGCACAAATCAGTGATTACACGCTTTCTTTCTGAAGGACATACTTCAACATGAACACACAAAAGAGCCCAATTCTACAAAACATCCAAGCCTGGGTTTTGGTTTATTACGAAAGTCCTCCAAGGGATCCTTCAATTACACTGCAATACCTGACTCACTCCCAGTTCTCCTCTCCTCAGAAGCGATTGATATAGCCAGAAAATACTCATTTTACAGGCATTATTCCAGAGCTTTGTATTAAAACTCCCCTGAAAGACCCGCGATCGCAGCGTTCAAAGCTTGCGGAGACAATCACAGAGCGAAAGAAGGTCATGTCGGCGGGAGGATAGAAAATCCTCTCCTTTTTCACACGGGAGAGGGGTAATAAATAGTAGGTTTTTCATACCCTATGGAATTGAAATCTGAAGCTGGGGTGGAGGGAGGAAAAGGCAAACTGAGTGTATTTAACAGTGATTCTCAACCTTTCCTAAGCCTTCAAAAGAAAGTGATGCTTTAAAAAGCAGAAAACATGAGGAATAAATTTGCTTTCAGTTAAATAGACCGGTTGCTGTACCTGATCCAAAAATTTTGCAGGTAATATTTGCACCTGTTTAGCTTAGCATTTTGAGGGGCATAGTATGGATGAAGGAGTTCTCTTCTTCATTTTGTGTTTTTTTTCCCTTCTTTCTTCCACAACCACTTCAAAAGCTTGCTTGTAAATAAATATATCAGTCAGAGCCGACATTGTGTGCAGATTTAATACGTGCTTCTCTTCATCACCCAATGACCCAGCACAGTCACAGGAGAAGAGGCTCAGAGTTTCTGCAATCATTAGATTTCTGCCAGATTCTTTCATCACTCCTCTAAAATCATGACCCCCTTATGCACCCCAAGGCCCCGACTTAGCCGCTGGTATGAAGGGAGCCAAAAAAACAGCTAGAGATGAAGAGATGGAGGGATAGATAGATGTTACTAGGACTCTATTTGATCTAAGACATTCAAAGAGAAGTCTTGGAGGACAGCGCTGAGAAGTGTGAAGTGAGAGAGAGGGAGTACAGAAAAGGAAGCATGAGGAGCTGCAAATGGTGAGGCAGAGAGTGTGTGTCCGTGTGTGTGTGTGTGTGTGTGTGTGTGTCTTTGGCACGAGATTGACTATCAGAAACAAACAGAGAGGGAGGGCGTGTGTGTGCTTGGCAGGATGCAACTGAAGAAGAGATGGAAAATCTTAGAGGAAGAGGTTGAGGACCACAAACACCTGACATAAAAAAAGCAGACCAAGAAGAATAAGCTTTCAACCGATGGTCGAAGACATTGGTATTCACACTGAATAGAAATGGGTAATTTGTACCTGTCGGTGATGAAGGTGCAATTTCACAGCTACAGTAACGCTTTAAAACATTAGTTAAGTGGCAAGGTTTATACCTGTTTGACTAGAATAAGGTCCAGTAAACCCAAAATGTAATGTCCCCATAGGAGGATATGAAACGGTTCTCGGGAGAATCTCCTGGGTAGGTTGTTGTTGGTTCTGGATAGAACCCCCAGAGAAGGTTCTGGGTGAAGGACTTTCTGTATAACCTCTTCGTAGGTGGTTTTGGGTTATAACCCTTTAGAATTGGTTCTAGGTAGAAACCTCTGACAGGGTCTGACAGGCGAAACCTTTATATGAGGTTTTATCACAGGGTGTCTGCAGGGTCTTAAAAAGTATTAAAAGTTGATTATTTAAATGTCTGAAAATTAAGGCCCTTGAAAAGTATTAAAAAGTCTTAATTGCGATTTTATGAAGTATTAAATTTTCTTGTATCCATGACTGTATAATTTATTTACCTCCTCACGTCTATTACAAACAACGATGTGTAGGTAGGCACACTCGGACTGAGGTTTTATTAAGATAGAAGATAAAAACAGAAAAAATAGTTAGAGGATAAAAATATTCACAAACAAAAAACACTTCTGGTTGCTGATAAGTAGTGTTTAACTTTTGATTTTTCACACTAAAAATTAAAACCCTCGGCGCGCACTGCAGCGCAAGCAGACAGATGCGCGACTCAGAGCAGCATCACAGACACCAGACTCAGAGCGCAGCGGACCGGTAGAAAATGTCACCATCAGCATATTATTTTACATCAATGAAATCTATTCTATCATTATTTTGAGTCACATTGTTGAAAGAATTTAGTCGTCTGTATTCAAGCAGGATAATAGGTCTCCATTCATTGCACGTTACATGATAGCTATTCTCCCTTAACTCACCATTAAAGAATACCTTTGTTCATTTCAAATAACCCGTGGCAATAATAATATCCCTGTTCTCTGATTTACTGTGAATTTTTTTTAGGCAATTCATGCAACAATCAGACCAGATGACGTCTTTACTCGGCCTAATGGGGCCGGCCTTTATTTGTCAACCAACCAAAAACAATCAATCAATTAAAAACACAAACTGGAGCTGGAACATGAAGTCTTACAGGCCTAAAAGACATTGCTTCTCATTCTTTGAGTTTGCATATGGCTAAAGGGAGAAAAAACAACCATAAACAGACGGCATGATTAGTGTTGTGTTCAAGGTCCCCCAAATTTTTTCACAATCGAATCCCATGCCATCAAACAAATTTTTTGGGTCAGCCCTAAATCCCACATGCCAGGGGCTATAGCTGATGTTGAGCTGTAGAGCTGTGTTACTTGTTATGACCTAAGGTGTATTTGAATAAACCTGTCTTTGGTTTAATTTATTCTTTCAAGCTTTATTCCTTTTCATCTTATCTACTACAACTGTTTAGTGAGTTAAAGATGCCTTGCTGCTAACGACAGCTTGAAGTGGCGATGAGATCTTAAAGTTTTTTTGGAAAAAAGTCTTAAAAAAGGTACTGAAATTAACCTCAGGATTCCTGCAGATACCCTGCATCAGGACACAAACAAGGTTCTCCAATGGGCACAAGCAAAAAAAACCCTGTATGGTTCTAATCAGTACCTTTATTTCTAAGAGTGCACATGTAAATATAATTCATAACACTTCATTTCTTTTTTGCCTGTAGTCAAATGCAAAAGATCTTCCAGAATCATTCGTCATAAAATCATTTACAGAGTTGTAAACATAATAAACTAAACATGAGATTGTATTTCGTTAAAATACTCGACACTTGTGGACTGAATAAATGGATTTTGTCAACAAAGGCATTTAGTGTTTGCTCTTAATCTAAAGGCTTTTTTGTTTATTCCTGTTCCTACAAGAATTTATTCAAAGATACACCAACAGATTGGCAAATTATTCAGCAGACAAATATAATGAAAAAGGAACCACTAAATGCAGGATGAATGCTCAAACATCAACTAGACAAACAACATAGGCAGATGTGTATATGTGCATCACCCAGAGCATGATGGGACATTTAAGATAGGACAGGGGAAGGGCGGGGGATCCAATCATTGCTGGATTGATTTTCCACGAAACCAAGAGAAACAATTACAGGCCTGAGAGAAGCGTGGGGAGTCTGGTGTTAAAAGACGTTAAGAGAAACAGGGATGCGCTATTGATCCAGGTTCATTCCCACACATTGGTAAACACTTTGCATTAAAAGGTGCTAAATTGCTCTTGCCCGCGGAGCAGTGATGCCTTCTGTGTAAGTAATAATAGACACACAAATGTTGAGAGACTCGCTGGTGGAACACGCTGCTGATAGGACAATCACAAGTCTAAGTGGAACGCTTTAGCATCAAGCTGAAGTAGAGCATGAAAAATGGATGAAGGGATAAATAGAAAGAATAGAATAAGAAGGGGCATTTAAAAGGAAAGTGTCTGGGCTGTTGTGGACTTTGTCAGGGTGACAGGACTGCAGTCCTTAACAGTCCCTGTCAGTTGTTGGCGAGTGTCTAAGGCCTCCCAACTTACATTTTAATGTGGTAATGTTGCAGTGAAGAATAAAGAATGGTTGCCAGTATGAAGTTAAAAAAACTAACTGCTTCTTAAAGTGTCAGGAAACCAACCCTACTGCCAGACACGATTCTACAAAACCCTGCATCACGTGTTTGCACAACACATCATGGCTCTGACCTCGTCATATATCCACATTCGATCATGGACTTTTAATGTCCAGATATGATGTGCAAGGTACCCTGGGTGCATTGGTTGCTGAGGCTCTGCGATGTCATGTCAAGTTCTGCCTGTTAAATGCATTGTCTTCTTTCAAAATACACGTCTGTTGTTACAACACTGTGAATTTTTCCTTCAACAACTAACACACCTGGTTGGGTTTAGGCAATCAAAACACGTGGTTGGGTTTAGGAAAAAAGAACAGGGTTTGGCTTTCTAAACTTACAGGTTGCCAAACTTGATATCTTTACCATCGTTTCTCTTGGTGCCAGGCTATCCTGGTAAATTATGATTAGTGGGGGAGAAAGATCTATGGGTAATGTAGTCACTTACTATTTTTAGAGCTCCCCTTGGTGGCTTCAAAATGAAACCCTTGGGAGTATAAAAGAGTTCTTAATAGAATCCTCCTGGGTGACTTTTAGATGAAGCCCTTGGAATATGAAAGGGTTCTCAGAGAACCTTCTGGGTAGGTTGTTGTTGGTAGCCCGCTGCGGAGGTGCTGGATAGAACCTCCAGAGAATGTTCTGCGTGAAACCATTAAACTATTGAATGGCTTTCTGTATAACCTCTCATAGCTGGCTTTGGGTGGAACCTTTCACAGACGGTTCTAGGTATAACTCTTTATGCTATAACCACGACCGGCCACGTATCATGCCAGCATTACAGGGCAGCTTTTTTCTTCGGTGTCTGACGCTGCAAGTCACTGCCCAAGCACCTGATTTCGACGACTTCAGAGTGAGACTGGGTTGGTCTGTAGAAACATAATGTCCGCAAAGTTTAACGTTTTTTAAGGTTCAGTGTTTAGGATTTAGGTGGCTATAATGGCAGAAATGGAATTCATAACTATGTTTTAATTAGTTTATTTATACCTACATATGGAGCAAGTTCTCTTCCACGGAGTTCGTCATGTTGTTGATACAGAGGCTTAGGATGGACAAACCAAACACTGGCTCAAGATAAGGCTTTGCATGTTTTCGCAGTGGCCACTGTAGCTCTCCTACACATTTGGCACATGAGAGAAGTTTCAGTTGGTTGCAATCTGCAATCTCACCACTAGATGCCACTAAATCCTTTACAGTAAACCTTTAAAGATCTTTCTTTCACAATACCCTCACGTGGAAACAACAGTATGTGTATGGTTGGGGATGATCTAGGTTTGGCCACATAACATTATCATACAATAGACCTGAACACTAATGCAATAATAATAACAAAGAACAAGGAGATGATTGATCAAATTGGGTATCTTTGATCTTGACAACACCCTACAGATTACTTTTACAGATTAAACCATGTCCTCTCTGTTGACTTGTATGTATGCTCACTGTGTTGTATTCCTTTGGTGAGCTGTACCGTCGATTTGTCTGCGATTTAGAAGTCTTTCTCAACCAGTACTTTTGTAAACAGGAGCTTTTTATACAATTTTATAGGGTTGTTCATGGTCCTCAGAGGAAGGATCTTTGTGCTTTTCAAGGGCATTTATCGACACAATAAAAACATCGAAATCTAATGGGCATACTGCCATGAATTATTATTAACACTTCTGGCCAAGCTTTGGAGCTGTAAGAGGGCACAAGCACAACACAAGTGTATTTAGCTTTGTGGAGAATTAAGCTGAGTGGAGTAATTGTAGCATACGGATCAATGGCGAAGAAGTGGATTATTGACACTGACATTTTTTCTTCACCGTGACTCTTGGTCTCCATTGAAATCCATTAGAAATGCTATGAATAAAACTGGTCAAAAGTTTTTCACAGCCACATTTCACGCCTCCAGTCAGCGAGTATTTGGTTCTCAAAAGACAGATTATAAGTGAAGTATTCCTTTTATGTGGTCGTATTGATTTGCTTTTGCATTTTGCTCAGTCAGTGGATATCATTTTATGAAATAAATCTGTGCTGGTGCAATGTATAACACTTGTGGTAAAATATTTAAGAATAGCAGCATGACTGTCTGAATGATCCAGTGGATTCTGTGGAAATAACAGTCGACTGCTGATCAGGTGTACCGGACATGATGCTACTTGGATGTGGTTGTATTGATTTACTTTTGCCTTTTCTATGTTTATTTTCGTTTCTATCCTTCTTGTATGCCACTTCTCTTTCTGTTTGTCACTTTATTCCCCAACTCTTTCTGTCACCTTAATTTGCCTTTCAATACTTGTTGTCCATGGATGTGTGTGTGTGTGTGTGTGTGTGTGTGTGTGTGTGTGTGTGTGTGTGTGTGTGTGTGTGTGTGTGTGTGTGTGTGTGTGTGTGTGTAACCCCGTCAGTCTGCCCAATCTCCAGTGACAGTCTGTATTATTGAGGCTCGCCTTCATTAAAAGAGATAAAAAGAGAACGAGACAAACATGAAAAAGGAGTCACAAAGGGAGGACTTGCACTTCTAATCTTTCATTTCCTGTCCACGGTCATTACTTAAGACAATTAATCCTTGTTTCTTCTGCATGGCACCTTTGTCATCACACCTTCTATTCGTCTTTACCTTTTTTGTCCCTTTACCCCCAAGTCCAAAAAACACAACACAACAAAACATAACACTTTGAGGCAATTTTGGAGTAATGTCTACTGTCAGAATTTCAAGTTATGTGATAGCCACCAGTCCTAAAGACCTTCCCAGATCCCCCAAACACAGTCAGCGAAATGTTCGGAAGCCTGTAGGAGCTCAGCGCACTGCAAACTAAATAAATACGTGCAAACAGACAAAACACGAGCAAACTAGAGAAACATCTCCACCACATCTCCACCAAAACTAGAGTATAGTGTTAGCCTTTAGCTTGTTATGACCTTATTAATTCAAATAACATGTGTTTGGTCAGCGGGCTGTAACATTAATAGTTACTTTCAAAAGATCCGTGTCTTGACTTACAAACCTTGAAATGGGCCAACCTAGCATACATAATAGATGTCAGAGGTAAGATCTGATGGAGCTGATGTTTTACGAGTGTGAGTTCTCTTAATGCTAATCAGAATAATTGTTTTTAAACCAACTTTTATTTCGTTTTGATTTGGAAGGGCTACAGAGTTGACCTGTTATGGTTGAGACACACCCAATAGCAATATTATTAAATGAATTTATAAAGAAAATAAAACATTTTTGACACTGATGTCATCACTACGTACTGTTAGGTTTAGGTTTTAACACATTTTTTAACAGTTGTGAATTCTTGTCTGGGACAAAGCTGGTTTTTGACAAAGGGCAAGTTCAGACCTTAAAAAAAAGATCAGAAATAAAATAATATATTTTATAAATCATATTTACCCAGTCCTCAAGAATGATAAATTAACAACAGGTATCTTCAAGACTATCTGAAGTATGCAATCACAATGGTAAACTAACTGCTGTCTTTCCTTCCACATCTCTTGTTTCTAATTATTTTTCTTGTATTATAGTCTCTTGTATTTTACTCTACAATTTTCTTGTTCTATTTTATATGTCCCCTTCTTTTTCTGTCTCCTCTCATCTCCTCTGGCACCTTGTCAGTCCCCCATCACCAGGTGAACCAATCAGAAGCAGTGAATCTGCAAAGCAATCCTGGCTCAGCCAATTACAAGAGGCGGGAGATTTGGCTGAGAACTTGACTTCCCCAGAGTTTCTTGCAACAACAGGTAGGTTCAAGGTTATGAGAGTTAATACACACACACACACACACAGCCTGAAGCACACTGGCTTCTTGCCCAAATAAAAGATCAAATTAGATTTGCGAGAGAGGAGCTGAGCTAAGGGAAGGAGAAAGACAATGAGAGGGTATCCCGTGGAGGAGGACTGGTGTGTGAGTGTGTGTGTGTGTGCACGCATGTGTGTTGAAGAGAAATTGAGAGAAAGTGAGTAAATGTCTAAATCCAACTCTGGGAGACCTAGAAACAAAAACAGGGGCTGCTCAATAAAGCTTTCTGATGAATATGAGCTGACACAATGCGTGTCACATTAAAGCACATGCTTAACAGGCATGTTCAGTATTTGAACAAACCAACCACTAACACAGAATCCTCAAGCTGAACTGCAAATACAAAATCATCAGTGTCACTTACAGAATTAGCAGCTTTTTGCTCTGGAACTCTCCTCACTGTCCACAGGGCGATCATCTGTTGATTGACAGGACTACATTTATTTAGGATCCTTAAGAGTGAACGGAGGAGGGTCACCAACAGTGCCATAACACCATGGAGCTCTAAGGAGTGATGTGATCACTTACCTTGAAAAACACACAGCACACTAATTGTGAATACTGAGTCCATGACTGTGAAAAATAACAAAGTGATTTGTTGTTCACGTGCTGAATGCTTAGCATTCACTTCTGAAGGGTTTTGTATGGACAGGTGATTAACGTGAGGACTTAAATCAGCCTAAACTCAATCTGGAGATCCATTGGTAAAAAAAATAAATACATGCAGGGGGTGCAGGGGCCTCGGGGATCGTTCACCCCCTTCACTTCAAGCTGTGTATAAAAACTCCAGTCCGGAGTATAGAAACGTTGCCACTAACCCCAGGAAGACTAGCTTGTCACCTGGGCGGCAGCTAATGGGGATCCTTTTAATAAATAAATGAAATGAATGCCCTTTTTTCCTGTCGTGAGGAGCGGAGGGTGTGCTGGTGGATGCACAACGCTTGTAAGTTGTCCATGTTTTTCACGTTGATGAGACGGCGTTTTGGGTGGAGCGGTCGCCACGGATGCAGAGCTTGCTGTTTCTATAGGTAGACATTTCCTGGGGACACCTGCACGTCTCGGCCCCGCCCCCTCCATTGTGATTGGCTAAAGTGCAGCATCGTTCAACCTCAAAGCCCCGCCCTCACCCACCTCTGTAGTTGTCTTTCACACAGGGCTGCCGACAGATTCTACAATGTAAACTGAGAGATTAGCCTAAACTGAACCGATGTCATTCAGTGGGCCTACTTATGGTAGAAGCACAAGTATCATGGAAAACGGACCAAATCAACAAAAAACTCTTTGCTTCTGAAACACTCTTGGTGTGCTATGACACCGTGCAGAGTATGAAACAAAACTGAATCAAAGCAACGCAGCACAGCTGTGCCCAATGGCACTGTCCCTCCCAGCTCCCTTACAGTCAAGATGGCGGCAGAGATAACATTGATCTCGTCTTGTGCCTAACTTTAGTGGATCATAATATATCAGGTGCAGAATTAATCTGGAGATGTTGCATTTCAAAATAGGTGCTTTTACTGTTATTAAACAGTAGGATGTTTTTGGTGGGCGGGGCTTAGCTAAACAATTCTCCACAGGCATTAGCTAGTGCTAGCTAGCAAGTTCTGTTGGCTTGTTTTTGACAGTGGAGGAAGATGATGCAAGTGGTGCGTTCAGAAATACTCGCTCAGAGTGCAAGACGCACCCTGGCAAACACTGGACCATTCTTACCATTTGGTTATCCAGAGCACCGACCAGACTGGCCGACCCGTACGCTGTCACTCAGTGGATGGATGATGTCACAGGAAGCTTTGTGGTTGATTAAGCCAATCTAACAAGGGAAGGACGACACTTGGAACGGTTTCCTCCAGTTTGTTCAGCTATCAAAGCTAACGTTAGGTAATACGCTGAAAAGTTTGAGAATGAGAAATTCAATATTCCTCTCAAGAGCCTATTTGGTGAGTCGTGTTTTGCAGTATATTTCATATCACTATCATTTTGTCTTGAGGTAACCTGCCCCTTCAGTTACTAATTTCCAACATTTACTGGCATGACTTTCATCTCACACACAAACAACTATGCTTTTTAATAGCATTGCATTCAGGTCTATTGAGTTTACAGCTGGTGGAGAAATCTTGTCTTTGTCCCTTCGATGGTGGACTTTAGCCTCCATGACTTTTTAATGCTGCTAAATCGTGGCTTTAGAAAGAAGGCTTTGCTCTTTGATTCCTTCTTTTTATGCTCTTTGCTTTTCGTCTTTGATGTGATCTGAAGGACCAAACACCCAGACCAAATGCGGCATTGTTAAATATTAACATATTTACTTCTCAAAGACCAAAGATGTTTGATGAAATGCATTTCCAAAGTCTTTTATATTTCTGCATGTATCTCCAGACTGACCTTCGTGTCTCTCTCTGAACCTCAACGTTTCTGCCTAAAAGCCTTTATGAATCTCTCTTTAGTCTGAATTCTCCTCAAGTCACACTTCAGTGATGGAGAGGCTCTTTCCCTGTACGTTTCAGTGGCAGATGTTGAAATAACCAAACACAGAAATAACTTTTCCACATGAGCTCTACCTATCACGTATTTCAACCCAATGTTTTGCCTTTAATGAAACAGACCAGGTTATAAAAAGTCTCACTAAACTCTCTCCCTCATGTTTCCCCCAACTTTTCCATTAAAGAAATAAGCATGACATGACTGTAAATGGTAAAAGCCTTAAAAAGATAATTTATTCCCAATGTCACAATTTAAGTTAAATGTCTTACTGCTGATCCAGAAGCTTTCCATTTCCTTTCAAATGCATTATTCAAATGACCCAAACTCATCAATGACGTTGGAGACTGACTGACCGTCTGTATCTGAGAATGAGTTTGTGTATTTGTTCCAGCGTCATGTTTGTCTCTTTGAGATGCTTCAGGAATACATTTTAAAGAGTATTCTTAGATTGTGTCCTCAAAGTAAGAAAGGGATTTAATCTTATTGTTTTCTGTTTTCCACTCTATTCTGATTCATTATACATCTGTTTCCTGTTTGACGACACTGTAAGTCGACAGTCATGCTAGCCGCTCTGTGCTGTTGGCTCGGGCACAGTGATGCTTTGAGCTAAATGCTTACATCAGCAATAGACTGTCATTTACATGTTAATCGATGTTTAGCAGGTTATGTTGATCATATTTACCACATAAATCCAGTGTGCTAACATGCTAACATAATTAGCGCTAGACACGAGGCACAGCTGCACAAACACAAGGTTATGGGAATCCATGGGGATGTCTGCAAACAATCCAATCCCATTAAAAATGTTGGCATTCAAACCAAAGATACATTACATTTGTATGTTATCACACTGTAAGGTTTAGGCATAAATGCCACTCAGTTATGGTTACGTAAAGCTCATGTTTTGGCTTAAAATATCCGGTTTTGGTGGCACATTCTCCGCTAGAAATACAGCAATGTCTCAGTAAAAAAACGACTGCTTTTCACTGGAAAAACAGCGACGAGTCGCTTTAAAACACCCACATTTGACACCTAATAAGCTGCTGGAAACACATAAATGGAAACAGCATGACAACCAGTTTTGTTGTTTGTTGGTCTCAGACAACGGTCTGCAACTTGGCTGGCCACTGTCCTGGCTGTGCCGTCCTCTTCAGTGGACCAAATCGCCTGGACAACGTCGCGCAGTTACAACAGCTGCTCATTTGGGGGCTGTATTGCCCGAAACGACCGCTGACCAGGAAGAAAAACACATGAGCATAAAGAAAACCTGGCTCATTTAATGGCCAGGACCGAAAACATAAATCTTTTCAACTGACCAGCGATATGTAGTCCTCTGATCATATATCAATAAGCGCCTGCACCTCCTCGCTACTCCACGTCTGCCCATGAGACATTTTCCAACTTTTTCTTTTTTCACCTCTGCTTCTCCCGGTTCACGCAGTTGGCTTTGTTTTTTTTCTACCCAAAATGCACTGCGCTCTACGTCACTTCCTGTCTTTGGCCCTGCACTACATGATCTACTTATCTGTATTTATCAGACTGAATATATGCGGCAGAAGAAAAAGAGATTTGTCAGCTGTGATTGGTTTGTAGCCTGACTCCTGTCTGACTCCTCTTTAAAGAGTTTCACATTTGTTTGTTTATTCTGCAACTCAGCAACCAATGAAATCTTGCCAACTAATGACCTTTCTGGTCGACTAACATTTGGACGGCCATTAGAGGCCAGCTCTAATTGTCTCTTTCTTTTATTCTCCATCAGTAGTTTTATAGATAAGAAAAAAAAATCTTGCTGGTCTGGACGTTACTCTCATGCAGGAGTCACAAAGTGCACATACACAACACAGGGCAAACACACTCATGCGGACTATACAGTTAACATTAACACACACATATTTACACACAAAGACACATGAACACACAATCGCACCTCACCTGTCAGTAGCTTTGACATTCCCAGCTGTAATAACTCCCTCCTCACACATCAAAGACTGACACAACCCCAGGATGGCAAAGGAGAAGTTTGTTTTTCGCTCTCTCTTTCTGTGTGTGTGTGTGTGTGTGTGTGTGTGTGTGTGTGTGTGTGTGTGTGTGTGTGTGTGTGTGTGTGTGTGTGTGTGTTTAAAGGCCTTACCAAGCCACAAAATGTGTGTTTCTTTCTGTGCTGCATGCCCGCAGTAAAATATGAGGCGTCTCCCAAAGGTTGAAAACTAAATACAATTGCTGTGTGTTTGAAAACTCTTAGAGAAAAAGAGAAATACTTTGTTCCATAATAACTTTGACTCCAAACCTTTCTCTGTCTTACTTTCAAAGGATCAAAGGATGTCTGCTGTGCCCTCCCTGCTGAGCACTCGCTAATTTAGCTGGAAGCTTATAGATCACTGTACACTAAGCAGAGAGCGTTACACACACAGAGATCATTGTACACAAAGCGACAGATTTCTCAGAGGAGCTGTTTGGATGGTGTGAAAGTGGTGAAAACATTTGCAGACATTCGGAGAGGAGTCTGTGTTCACTCTGAAACAAAGACTCGTGTTTCTAGGAATGGATGTAGCACATTCTTTCACCAACACTCCCTTTTTTTAAAAAATCACAGTGCCCTGTTGGTATTCTACACACACCAGGAAGTGTAGCTACCGCAGCTGTGGTCAAGACCACCTAAGTCCAAATCTGAGCAGTTTCAAGGTCGAGTCAACACAGAGTCCAAACAGGCTCTCAGTCAGGACTGAGACCAATCAAACATAACTCTCACAGTAACTGATACCAATATATTCAGTATCAGTACAAACACATAACGGATAATGTATAGTGAGCCGGTGACAGTTGAAAAATAACTCCCGACAGGGGAATGTAACCCCGACACGCAGCGGAGTTATTTTTCAACTGCCACCGGCTCACTGTACATTATCCCGCTTAGAACATGGCTTACTACTAAAACATTCAAATGTTACAACTGGCATCAATATTATTGCTGAATGAAATGTAGCACTGTGCCCACTTTGTGCTGCATTTTTAATGTATGAAAAGTGCTATACAAATAAAGTTTGATTGATTGATTGATTATTAAACTGTTGGAAGAGTGTACTGACAGAGGTCTAGCTAACATTTAGCCGTGTTACTTACTGATCCATTAGAAAGAAAGCTAGCTGGACATGGGTTTTGAAGCCTCTTTGGTCACGGACCTCCCTCCATCAAAGCCATTAAGTAACCCATGTAAACGCTGACAGTCTGATTTTACTGTGTATACTACCCTGTGCAACCCACATTATTTTCATTGTGATATATTTAGGAAAAATGCTGTCTGTTGCCTCTTTAATGGAGGCTGGAGAAGACAGTGGATGAGTAGAGTCTGAAGAGATTTTTGCTGCTTGTCTCATGCCCGACTGGTTGTACAGATTCTCTGTGGACTCATATTGTTTCATACCAGTTATCTTCATTGCTGTCCAGTGCATATTGGCCAACCTGTTTTTCAGTTGTACTGTTAGGTTGCCAAACCAGGCTGTGATTCCATATCTGATGAGGCTCTCTAAAATAGCTTTGTATTAAATCAGCAAAATCTGATTGCTAACCCCATACAGCCTCAGTCTGCCACAAAGCTTCATGGTGTGATTGTAAATTGAGTCTGACGCTCTACACTAAAATGAGAGCCCTGTTGGTCGAAGAAATGAGCCATTATGTTCTATTTGAAATAATGAACATTTAAGTCAATCACACATTCACTCCGCTCAGTGCCGAGAGTGCGCTCTGCCACTCCGAGAGTGCGGTGCTCTGGATAACTAAGAGGAAAATGTCGACACGTGACGTCTGTGTCACCTGTTATGCCCAAAATGGAAGCAGATCCAGTTCTTGCAGCCACAGCTCCTCAGTCTGGCTCAATAATAAGCTGTATAAAAATATCCATATTATTTAGTATATAGGCTATTTTATTAATGTATGTATGCGATAGGTTGATACATATCATGGATGTTTAAATTAAATATTGCAACTTCAACTTGGAGTTCAGTTTTCCACTGCAGTGCTGTTGACTGCAGCAGTGTTTTCTTTCCCTACTGTTTTTCAAACCTCCTGTGATGCCACTTTTCAGTCTCCAAAACAACCAGCTGGTTAAATTGGACCTGTGACGTCAGCGTTTCCACTCCTAACTCAGAGAAGTTTCTCTTCTTGTCTGTATTACCCCTCTCCGTGTCGTAAGGGCAAAGCCTCTAAACTGGGAATAAACTGGGGCAGGGAATGTAAAGGAATCTTGCATCGATGGGGAACTGACGGCGGTCTGAAAGCAGAGCAGCCTGTGACACTCGGGGAGCATGGGATGGGAGGATTACTGAATGGGCCTACCGGGGACAGGCCCAGGGGCCCACTGGTCTTCACCTGCAAAATGTCCCCTTGAAGAGACACATACCGGCCAGGAAGAGGCACAAAAACGACCACAGAGAGATGAAAAACAGCTGCAAATAGACAACATCTGTGCATCTCTCTCTTATGTAGGAGAGGTATGGGGGCCTCTGCATGTCTGGGCCCATTGGCACAGGCATTGTGTCTTAATCTGCCCACGTGGGGGAGGAAAAGCACAAAAAAGACCAAAGGAAGCAACAAAAGAAGCCAGCTGGATTCAGCGAGACCAAAAACAAAATACCTGCTGCTGAAACCAAGACAAGCCTGACTCAGAACATCAACAAGACCTTGAGACTGAGACAGGACTCGAGCACTACGATCCCCTCTCTTAAAACCACTCTAAAAAAACACATACAACTTGGCTTTTCCATCATGACAGACAACACATGCTCTAAACTAAATAATCAGAAACAACCTCATACACGACTCCAATAAGGAGTAGAAATAAACATTTGGTATTAACAATAGACTATTCTGTGGTTTATTCTGTGGTTTACTGTCAACTTGATTCTGATGTTTTATACAAAAGTGAATCATGAAGGTAAAAGTGTCCTGTAAGTGTTGTATGGACAGCTCACTCACCGTTTTTCTCAGAGTAATTAGATTCAGCTCCCAAAGGTGCACTCCACTGAAAACCTGTCTTCAAAAACGTAGCAAGCAAACACGGTTTCCCACAGAAAATTAGTTAAACAAGATCAACTCTGAGTGCTGCTGAGCAACTTTCTCGTCTCATATTCCTTCTGTGTGACTGATTGAGCAGCAGTCAAGTTGTTTTTCTCCCACAAACTTTTCTAAAACGAATATACAATACGAACAATCAATAATCGCCGCCAGCTGACCTGAATCTGATAAATCCTGATGCATCGCCTCGCCTTGTGATCAATTCAGTACCTAGATGAGGGTTTAAGCAGGTGCCTTGGTTATTAAATGTGCTGCCTTTGCTGTGTGATGCAGTGCCTGTGAACTTTTACTGTGAAGCCTGATGTTACATTTCATGAAAGTGTAATAACTTACAATCTAGACCACTGCAGGAAACTCTGCCGTTGGATACAACCAAGGTAAACAGATAACTGTGCCGGAAACAAATAGAAGCTGTGCGTTTAGAAAAAATATTAGATTGCATTTGGATCGTCCGAAGCATACAAATGACCTAAAAGTATTGTTTGAGAAGTTTCTCTGGACATTTGGATCGCTAACTGAATCCACTGAGTCAGTTAGAGATGCGGCCGATTTCCAGTTTTGCTGGTGTATAAGCCTAAACCAGTGTGATTTTATCCAAACCAGCTGAACTGGCATTGGCCATTATGACACATTCTGTCTACATCTCAAACAGTGTCACAGCATTAAATCCAGCTTGTATTGCATAAGCAATAATAACTATTACAGCGTGATATGTCGTCCGTTTGGACACTTGCAGACAAGGAAAGTACGAATCGTGTTTGGCTTTACAATCATACAGGAAATGAACACCGTCCTCCAGGGTCAAAGTCAGTGGCTGTCGGACCTATCCGCCACCACTCCCACCCGCTCTACCCTGACTTTCGCTTCCTGAACTTACACTGTTGTCTGCTGGAAGTCACTGCCCAATCGCAGGTCGATGACTTTGGAATGAAACCAGGTTGCAAACACAGCCTTTTGTGCCAACGGACATGGCCTAAAGAGTGAGAAAGTCCACAAAGGGTGCAAGGGAGGGGAGGTCAAAGAAAGCCGGACTTTCATCCAGGAGATCACAGTTTGTGTTCCATGTGAAACCAAAAGTGGATGTTGTTTTAATCATTCCCTCCAGAATCTTGCGGCAAAAAAACCTTGAATTTGAGGCCAATTTTGCCAAAAATTGCGACAAAAAATGCAGCATTTTTATGTGATTTATGGCAGGAAATTGTGTCACGACAGAAATTGCAGCTAATGACAAAAGGAGGTAAAAAATGTGATTTTTTTAAACTACTACCTCACTCTACTCGGGACCTGCTGCTGAGTCAAGTGTGAGACCTAGGGGTAATTTCGTTTTACCGGACTAGTCCAGAGCTTGGCAAAATATCAAAACAGCTCAACACCAACTAATGCTGCCATGCTTTGGAAATACGCACATTACAGTCTTTTCAGAGCCCCTTTCAAGCACAGCAGGGTGCTGATACACATATCATAGGGTTCCCTGTCGAGTATCATTTTAAGATTTGATCCAATGGCATGAAAATTACCCGTCACGGCCTTCACATGTCACCTGTAGTCAACTCAAGGAGGATTTTGAACACATTTGTGATGTCTCCATTAGTAGGGATGGGATGCACCTATGTGTTGCATACTCAATTAGTAATTCAGGCTGGTGAAACCTGCGTTTAAAGAGTGTTGAGAGTAGTTTTTAGGTCCACTTGGCTGAGGCCGTGCACATCAGTTTGCATGACAGCAGGACTGTTTCATAGCCACTTCAAATATCAATCAGTTACCATTAATACAGCCAGCCTCTCATATTTACCAGATTGCTCTGCAGTTATTCAAACTGACACAGTCCATATGAGTGACTGATTGAGGGTGTCCTTCGTATTTTTTACCTTGTCGTTTTGTGATGAGAAAAACTCCAAACCCCGCTGTCTCATTACTGGAGACTGTAATCAATCTGAGAGGAGAAAGCAGGATGAGCTGTCTGAAAAAAAAAATCAAATAATCAATGGGATGGAAGAAACTTTTGGAACCTTTTTGGTTTTGTTTTTAAAGTAGTTCATTGAGCTATAAGAATATATTGTGGCAAGCTGAGGTTTCTCTGCTGTAAGAATAAGGCAAGAGATGAATGCTGAACCAGGAAGTGCTCTGTATTTCCCCTCTCCACTCCCACCCGCGCTACTTGGATTTTTGCCGGCTTAACTTTGGTTCTTGTCCCGCCACGTTTCCCCCTCACAGGCCACCATTAAACTATAATGGCAACTTTGGTGTGAGACCTGGATGGAAGAATGTGACAAAGAGCTCAAGGTGTCAACCTGGCCTCAAAATTCCAGATTTGTTAAGAACACAATTATGAGACTAATGTGTGATTATTTAAAAAGGACAGAGGAGGAAAAGAAAATGAGAAGAGTGCAAAGGAACGAAGGAATCGTGAAGGAATTAAGTGAGGAGTAAACAGCAGAACGCACTTGAAGCCTGATTGTTGTAATTGAACACAGGCCTACTTTGTAGTTCGGACAGCAGATTATATTATTGATTATTTAATTTATTCAAGGAACAATGTTTATCGATTTTGTGTAACGTTTCATTGCTTGTGAATGGTTATCGATTTTATGGACCACTAAAAATGTGGTCTGTAAAATCAGTAAGAAAACCATGTGGCATTGTTTTATTTGTTGTTGCCTTTTAGAATCTAAGCGACGCTCACCTTTCTGGAAATTTTACGCTTTTATTTGTTTAGGTTAAAATGCTATTAATAAGCTGATGGCACACGAAAATGTAAGTGAATTCCCCCAGAGATAAAAACTCATAATTATACCATTCTCATACGGTTCTAAGAAAACCAATCATGAATGCAATGATTGGCCGAGCGTCCTGTCTATCTTCCCCACGTAGAGGCCTCCGACTGACATAACCGCTCGCGTCAGGGGATAGTAGCCCTTTGGAGGGAGGTGGAGTTGCAGGAGGAGGGGGACGGGACTTTGAAGGTAGGCGGGAGTTGTGGATGTTCAAATTTTTTCTAAGTGCTGTGTGCAATGCCAGAAAGCTAAGAGTAGCTTTGAGTGAATGTGAATGTTTATGTGTAAGAGCTGCAGGGTGCATATAGTAAAGATCTTGAGACACCTCAGACAAACATTTCCCCCACTCATAACTGTGCATAAATGCATTAAATATATTTAGACCTCAAGAGCTCTTCTGGAAGTAGCAGGCACATAGAAACCTCTTGGCAGGGGTTTGCAAGTGAACAAAAATAATTGCTATATCCCCCATGCAAAGGAATATTTGTGGATAGATAGATGCCCTATTTGTACGTCTCACTCGTGACTTGCCTCGTGTTTTTCAGAACTTTTTAAGTCTTCCTCAGTCATTCACTCACATTCCACAAGACACTCTGAGGAGCTTCATCTTCCATATTGTCAGACTTCTCTTCATCAGTATGAATTGAAATACAGAGGAGCATCTCTTTGGTACAACCTTCTTCCATCTATACAATCATCGTCTACATTGTCGTTATTCAATATACATGTGATTTGCAAAGACTCTTAACAGACTCTTAACTCTTGTTGTAAATTCAACATCTTTAACAATTTTGTATTACTTCTTAGTCCAGAACTCTTATCTAATTATGCAATCTTTGTTTTCATCCTTTTCTTTTTATATATGATTGTTATTTTTTAATAGATGAGGTATCTTTATACGCCATTTTTTGGCTTCTAACCTCTCCTGCACAATGTTTTAACTTTTAATTTTCTTTTTCCCGTACTTTCTATACCTGTGCAAATAAACTAAACTTTTTCATATTTGAGCACCTGCCCCACCAATTGCCTGTGCAAAGCACTGATTCCAGTTTGATATGTATAAGCGATACAGTTTTACATGGAAAATCTCCAAAATGGCTCATTTTAATTTAACTTTTTATACAGATGCAAAGTAAAATAGTGGATTATGTGACAGAAGTGGTTCGTATGGTTCCTTTGGATGTTTGATATATTTTTCCACTGGAAACTTTTATTGTGATTTTTTTTTTGTATTGAAGTTCTAAACAAAAATATTCATATTTACACCGTTAGAAGTTTAGTCAGTGCAATGCAAGAGACGACATCATCCCATTGTGTATTATACTTTCTTTCTCTTCAGTGCAGACTGAGACACTGCGTTGAGTTTTCTGACTGACTGACTGAGTCTCCTTGGAGCAAAGCTTTTCTGGGTTACGGAGACAGTGAGGGATTACGTTTCCCTGGTGCCAAGACGTTAAAATCCCCGTTGTTATTAATAAACCCCTAAAAACCCACGGGACACCACCCACCCCCCCGTCCGCCTGTTCTCCTATAATTGACTCATTAATTGACTCATTTAAATCTGTCTAATTATTTAATCAATTAAATTCAATTTAGCTGATTGCACACTTCCCATTTAGAATCAACTGCATGGTCTTGAGAGGGAGTGGAGGTGAAGAAAGAGAGCAAGAGAACTGACGAATAAATGTGTTTCGTGGTAATAACAGCTAATGTGCAGGCTAATTACTGGAGTAAATTGATCATTTTGTCTTAATTGATTTAAGCTTGTTCAAAGGGCACGACGCCAGCTTCGTTAGTGTGCCGTGAGCACTTTATCTGGATGACAGTAATTGGAGGTGAATGCTCTCGTTTCTTGTCATTCTCTGCTCTAACTAGGCCTGCAAGACATCAATCATAACTTACGGACAAGTACTGTAAGTGTGTGATGGAAAGAATGCTCGAAAGAAATCTGCCTGAGAGGCTTTTCTACTGCAGAGCCATGATAGCTAACTAGGGACAACTGGAAATACGCCACCTCAGTACAACCTATTAAATAGTTTCTCATGCTGTTTTCACAGTTCACAACAGAGATTAGGATGCGACGCAATCATTTCAGATTTTTGCCCCTCTATGTAGCATTTGATCATGCTGCCTTAGCCTTCCTATAATGGACACTTGGGGAATGTAATCAAACTAGTGGTGCTGTCACATGTAATATCGCCACTTCAAACTGGTGCCTTGTCTCGTGTTTCAATCATCGTATAAAATCATTTTGATGGGTTTGTGGACGCCCGTTTGGCATTTTGACCATCGCCATGTTGGATTTTTGGACCCAGAAGTGACCATATTTAGACAAGAGAATGGAGCTAACTCCAACGCTAGCTGCTAGCTTGGTTAGGACACTTCATTTACAGCTATGGCTAAATGTGATAATGTTAATGTTAACTAAGTAGCAGGAACAGGTTTTAAACTATTTTTAAAAAGTGTACAGTACAAACTGGAAAAACTGAACATTCGACACTTAAGACAGGCTGTTCTCTTAAAATGTTTCTATGTTTTCCTTTAAATAGTAATGCACCCAGATTGGTATATATCTCACATATTGTGAAAGGCTGCAATCATGTGACCAGTACGCCAACGGGAGTAAATAAGGAAGCAGTCACAAGTGGTCTTGTAAGGATGGCTGGTTGGGGTGGTCCAAAAACGTGGACTTTCCCCTCAGACTATATGGGACACACACACTGCCAGGTGTGCTAGAGGTCGCCCAGCTATGCCTATCTGTTAATCTAAGGTTATGCCAGTGGTGACATTACCTAACCAACATTGTCGCCATGGGAACAACTTGTCACTGGACATAATTGTGCATAACATTGAGCCTTTGTAACATTTAAATGGGTGAGTTATGTAGGAGTTTACCCCAGTATAGCTGCCATGACAGGGGAAATTGCCTATAGAGACCAAAACTTTTTTCATCATGGATTGCATTACGTGCTTTTAGGAGAGTACTGGAATGTTTTGCTAATCCCAGTTACCGTGGAAAGTCCTCAAACCTCATTGTCAGCAATTTTCAGGACTGTTTCTCTGGAAGAAAGTGTGAGCAATGTTCTCAGTGAGGTCTGTGAATTATTCAGAGAAGCCAGGACATCATTCTGGAGAGACATGTTGCTGCTGAGGTTTTCAAATAGAATTTTTCAACACTTTGAAAACCAAAAACAAAGTTCTCTTCAACCCCAGAGCAACAGCGTAAAACTGTGTAAAACTGTGTCTGAGTGGCCACATATCACGAGGTGTACATGGAGAATTGGGTCTTTTTGTGAAATGGGTTAATTGACCTTTTTAATATGAACTGTTCTTTAAAGCAACCCTTAAGAACTTTCAGTTTTGGTTGATTTTGGCGGCGCCAGTGGTCCAAAGCGGTAGTGTTTTGCCTGAAGGAAGACCACATTTCCCATGAGGACCAGCGCATAGTGTCGTAAAATCCTGATCTCCCGGTCGCCTGTAGTTGGATTGAGCTACATTGCTGTTTCCAGTGGCTGTGTGAAGGATGAATAGCGATGAGGTAATGAATGTAATTGTGGCTAAACAATATCATATGACGACGCTGAAAATAAGAAACGTCTAACTTTGGTTTAGTGCCGTATTCCCCCACCGCCCCCCCTCACCCGACTTGTCAGCGGCGGCTGACGAGTTGAGCCTTGAAACAGATAAATAAGACGTTATGTTGGATCATTTCACAGTAAACACACGTACAGATACCGGCAGGAAGGTGCCGCATTGCCTGAATATCAACCCTGCACAATGCGCACGAATATACAGTTCAGTCTCTCAGGGAAAGTACTACTGTTCATTCTAAACAGTTTCTTCACATTGTATTGTTTCCTATACTGTTATAATTCTATTATTAGGATTCTATATGGAGAATTATACATACATTTATTACTAAAATTACTCTATGCAAGTCTGTTATTGTCACTGTCATTTTTGAATTACTAAAAGCCAAGACGAATTCCTGTATGTCCTTGGCAATAACGTTCAATATGATTCTGATGCTTATTGAACATCAAAATTTTTTATATTTGTTACATAACATTTCTGTCTGTTGTTTTATCAGGAATTTGCTGTCCCGGACACTACCTCCACCAGTTTGAGCCCCCACACACTAGTGCTGGCAGGGGCAGGGGCAGAGGGGCGAGGGGAGTAGGTGCAGGCAGAGGGAGAGGGAGAGGGAGGGGAAGAAGTAGGACACCAGAGGACTTGAACCCCGAGACCCAGACAGACCCAGACAAACTTTTATTTCTACACCCTCTTTCACAGTTGTCAAAATTCAAGTACTTTGTCACATTCAACACATTCAAATTGTTATTTTGCCACTTGTCCCTTCACCGTAAAGGAAGTAACAAGTAAAACATACAACCTAGAGAAAAAAGAAAAACATTTCCAGGCACATGCACAGTGTTACGCAAGAAATATCATGGAAAAAAAAAGAGTGGCATAAATGCAATGTGCATTTTTGCAATGACGGGGTATGTGTATGATTTGAATAAATAAATGGCACAACAACACTGTATTACAGTGGTAGTAAATGAACGACAGTGACAGCTGAAAAAAATTACTGTGAATAAAAAAAACAAAACAAAAGGGGAGTGTGATGCATGTACATGGATAAATAGAGCAGGATAAAAAATAAACTATGACAGTTAAAATAAGAAACACTGAATAATCTGTGTGACAATGTTAGAAGTTATCTGGAGTCATCTGGAGAGTCATGCCGCTCTTCTTCCTCCACAACACTCAGAGAATGCATGCTGCAGATAGAGTAGATTGTAAGATTCTGCCGCAGCGCCTTCTTCCAGCATTTGGACACCCTCTATCGGTTCTCCCCTGAGTCAAAACAGAAAATAGGACATGTTGAAAAATACTAAACGTTGCCAAAAACAAACAAATGCAGGCCCTGGGAAACACAAAGTACCTAACATGATCCGACTCTTCTGTAAAGCTGGAAACTATAGGCTGTAGCGGTTGGAGGTGTTGCTTGTGGGGAGTAGACGTTACTTGCTTCTTTTGATAGCTGTAGAGAAATAACATGTAAGAAATTTATATGGATAAAGAGTAATGCAAGACAAACAAAAGTATACACACTGGAAATAAAGACACTATATAAACATCACACTGTAATAAAATGCATCATCTATGTTATACTAGAGAATTATAAGATAAGAATAACAATAATTAGCAATACAACATAAAATATAAAAAGATAATAACATGAAAAAAATAAATATGGAACAACACCGTACACCTTACACAACATAATGTCCAATAGACACATAACAATAACAAAAATATCTTGTTATCAGACTGACTTGAAGATGTCAAGTTTACTGGCTAACTGAGATTGTAACCTTCAAAGTTAGGTGCTTGGTGCTACTGAAGTGAGCTACACACAGACCCTTCAGGACTGACTAAATAAACATTACATGTAGAATTTTAAACATGCAACAATCCCTGTAGTTTTAGCTACACTCAGCACAAGGTGCTATTGATAAGCAGGACTATGAAAAGTCATAACTCAATGCACATTGCACACGGGTTTTGTTTTACTGATTATTTAGAGCAAGCAACATGGTTTGACTTCTTTTGCAATCACTGTAGTCAACTCAACAAAAACACGACAAGAATCCTGTTATTCTCTGAAACTATTGCATAACAATCATCAGAAACTACTGTCACGTACACACAAACTGACACGATAACACCACAATGATTCAGTATGACTGATCTTTCCACAATAGGAACCTACATATTTTACTCAAACTTTATATTTGCGGTTTGCAGCCATCGCATTGTTTTATCTTTATACAGTACTTTTGAGCTTGTTGCGTGGCTGGTCGCGTCAGTGTGGAACTGCAAACTATCACGCTGGTGGCTATTCATTGCTACCACGCATATTTCCGATAGCTAACATCAGCATTATCATTTTGATTTGAGCATCGAAAGCTACTTACTAGTCCAGCAGGAACAGAGCCAAGGCAGCATCGGTCGGAAATCCCTCCTCGTCTTTGAGCTCAGCGAGTGAAAGCTGGGCCAATGTTGATCCTTGGCTGTCCTTTCATCCGGGTAGCCTCCCTCTTTCTTTTTTTGTCTCCTCAGACAAAACTTTTCATTTCCTTGGTTGTTTTGCAGCTTCTGCCATGATAGCAGTAATTGCGCGCAGGCTTTCGCATCGACTTCCGCCGTTGTAACGAATGGGGAAAGGGGGAAGTGACGTATGCCGTAAAGCAGTCAACACATTTGTAGTTTTTTGTGTGGCAGGGTTCCTGCCACCCTCCTCGAAGTTGCTTAGTGCCAGTTAAAACAATACAGACCCCCTCAGGCCATGACAGAGGTGTCATTCAACTAGTTGTAAGTCGATGTATCATCACAAAAGTTATGAAAATATTTTATGAAGGTTGAAAAGTTACTAAGTGCTGGTTTAAAACATCGCTGACAGATGAGGGCACAGTTTATGAATAGTTCCGAGGAAAAACCAACTTATCCTCCAGTGAAAAGCCCTGACTGGGCCCTGCAGGGGAAGCCGGAGGTTTTGTTCCACATCTACTTGGAAATTCTGGGCAGCAGGTCCAGTAGAAAGCTATTTTAGAGAGCACTTAGGATTAGATTGGCCCTATGGTGGCAGTCAACCTATTTCCTCACAAAGGGGACGAGGGAGGAAAAGTACTGTTTTCAAAAAAAGTTTTAGGGAACCTTTTTCTGTGACTACAGCATCTGGTCCAGATTCTCTGTCAGATTGCCATCCTTCCATTTAGCTTTACCATTTATTTCCAGAAATGGATCTTTGGGGGGAAGAATGTGTGATATAGAGAAAGAGAAGAGAGAGAGAGAGGAGAATTACAGGTTTTCAGACTGAAGATGATGACACTGCGAAAGACCCAAGTCAACCGTGTGTGTGTGTGTGTGTGTGTGTGTGTGTGTGTGTGTGTGTGTGTGTGTGTGGGTGGGTGGGTGCGTTTGTATCTTCCTGCCCATCCAGCCATGGAATGTCAGATACAGAAAAAGATATGGCTCTGCAGGGAATGGCTGCTACCTAGCGTGTGCGTGTGTGTGTGTGTGTGTGTGTGTGTGTGTGTGTGTGTGTGTGTGTGTGTGTGTGTGTGTGTGTGGCATGGGATATTGCACTGCAGGGGACAATCCTAAACTTCAGTATCTATCATTAAATCCTCCTTGAGTTCTCTACACACACAAACACACACATTTACGCACATTCACGCACACACACACATTCACACACTCCTTTTAAACTTTCATAGTGTATGCTGAAGGGTGCAAACTTTTGCCCTCAACTCAAAAAAAAACTCTACAGAAGAAAGTTCTTGGACTGCAGAATCTTGCTGGGAGTATTTTTGCAGAAATCCACCATTACTCCAGTTTCAGGTCATTTGTAAGAAGACGACTTATTACACACTGATAGAAATAAGAGAATAATAAAAAGAAAATATTACTTTTCCTGCATATAAAAGGTCACTAATTTGAACACATGAGCTCGATCTGAGTCCCATATTTCCCACTCTATGCAGATTTTTAGAAAAAAAGAAAAAAAAAAATATATATATATATAGAAAAAATTGCTTTGCTACAAAAAGGGCCATGCACCACCGTCTGAATAACCATAATTTAACTCAACAAATTACCATTATTATCACCACTGCTTCTAATATTATGGTGTACTGCAGCTCTGTGTGTGGTTTGTCCATGTGGTGTTGCCGTATCACAGCAGAAGACATTACTCAGCTGCTGTGTTTAGGTGCAATCAGTGTCAAACACTTTAATCACTCTCCATTTAATGACTTTGTATTAAAAAGTGTAAAACTAGAATTCATATGACTATTAGATAGGCTAGATTAGTGTTAAATGTTATAGTTTTAATAAAGTATTAGTATGTCATAAAAAAAAACTTAATAAAAAGTCACAGTGTGTGCACTTTTCCTGTGTGGCCCTCCAAACGGCACTCCATCATCAAGACTTTGTGAACCACTGATCTAAGATTTTGGTTTTTAAAATACTTTCAGTTTAGCTGTTAAGTTTTAAATCATTTCTCCTGGAGTGAAATTCTCTCTAGACCCCTCTGGAAGGTTGGGTTGCACAATATTAAAATGGTGATTTTAGCCCAGATGTAATGCATTCACGTTGCATGATAAGACTAAATTAGATGTTAAAAAATGTCAATTCACATCCGTCTTTAGCTTCTTGATTTTCTGTTGAGGTTTTTGCTGATGTACCGGCCCGTACTCATTCTGAAGTTGTCAAATACCACCGCTTTGTCGGTGATTTCAGCATCAGACACCTGAAGGCAAAAGTCACCTTTCCCAGCGGTATGACACACCATAGGGCAGCGTCAGATGGTAACCAGCCAGATGTAACCTTTTCCGGCGTTATGCCACACCATTGGTTGGCCAGACGGCATCCATCAGGGCAATATGAAACACAGACATGCGGTGTTAATTCATAGGCTGGATAGCTCCTGTTGCAGTGGTATGATACGCTGCTGGACGGCGTTCAGTTGAAATGTTGCCGGTAACCATGTAATATAAAGAGCTGCGAAGTTCCTATAACAGGGGTGTCACATACATTCCAATGTTCAATATCTTTAAACATGGTCACAGTAAGTATTTGTTGTTATATCAGGTGACTGTACTCTGGTCAGGGTGGAAAAGCCTCTGAAGCAGAATTTTACATCATGTAAGCAATGCATTGTTTAACTTGCCCCTGAAATCTGGCACCTCTTGGTTATCTAGTGGGCCAGATTGGACCCTTTGGCGGGCCGGTTCTGGCCCATGGGCTGTATGTTTGACACCCCTGCCCTATAGGATGGGTGGGAGGGAGGAGTGGTGGATGGATCCAACAAACCTAGACTTTCACCCAGGAGCCTGGTGGTCACTTCTCATATGAATGTAAATGCAAGATCAGCTGTCTCACTCCTGGGGGAACTCGGAGGCTGGGTTTGTTGAAGGTGGGGCTGCTGTTTGGGCTGAGAAAGCCATGTGTAAGTAAGGTAAAGGAGGTTATTGTGGTGCGGGGAGCAGTGAGTCCTGGCATTAGGGGAGTGTCTCTGGGACGCCAGAGATCACTGTCCAGCCTCCTGGAGGTGTCGTGGGACCAACTAGACGAAACACTGGTGAAAGGGGGTTCCCACCCGATGACCCCAAAGACATGTTAGTCATCACTGCTGGTCTGTATAGTTAAGCTTTGCCATAATAGCTCATCATAGGGCTTAGGAGGTTATTCACTGAGTGCTGATCCTTTCTCTAGAGCACAAACTTCTTATCTGAATAGAGCCAAAACATGACAGGGTTTTTTAACCATGTGCTTTTGTTGGCATCTCAGCATTGGTTGCTGCATCCTGGAACGTCGACAGCAGACGAAGGATACCTTGTGTGTAATATGTAGAAGTAAAAGTCCACTGACAGAGCGGTGACATGTGACGACTTGGGATAAAAACGTGTTGGATGTACACTGTATCCCCATGATGCCATGCACAAATCAAAATTGCCAAGACAGTAAAATCTACTCAACATGAATGACTCTATGGTGGTTTCTGAGCTTAAAGTATTCAAACCGCGACATTATTCTCATCATTACTACAATCTTAACCTCAGGAGCTACAATATTAAGAAAATCAAAGCAACAAAAGCACAAGAGCCTAATTCATGTTGCTCACTTCCAGAAAACTATTCAGGTTTCAAGGTACCAGCTCTCTGCATGCTTACAGTATGAAACGCAGAGAGCCACAGTTTTGTGTTATTTATATATGTAAATACTGAAACACACTCGAGCATGTGCAAGTACTCAACCCATTGTTTCCCCCAAATCCCTCTGCAGGTCCCAAAGGGATTGTTCGTTTATTAAATATTAATACGGCTAAGGAAATTCACTCATTTGAATATTGACTGGATGTTTATCATTTACTGTGTGCAGTGGAAAAACAATAATCCTGTTAAATCAACATCAGCCATTTTTCAGAAAATGTAATTTCCTTGGCCTCATTTTCTCTCTCACACACACACACTTATACACACACACCTGTACTTACGGAGACACACACGCGTCTACACACACTCGGAGTCTCGTGGGAACAACTCAACACAGGTATAGGACTTCAATCATGCAACATGACGGGTTCCACAAGGAAACACACACTCCAAATCCCTGCAGGACTGAGCCTGCGGCTATACAACCTAGAGGCTGCTGCTGATTTTGATTCAACTTCTCTTTATTAAAATCCTCAGAGACTCTCACCTGCATCTCTGCTTGCTGGTAACAGAAGGGCCTCGTCTACACTACAAAAGATTTCACTGCAAAGAGCTCAGGGAAGAACCGGGGTGAATAAACCAATATACAGTATGCTGTGAATGTTTTCTTTATTTATCAACGGGGCGGTGTGAACCCCGCAGAGATTCAACCTGCACACTCCAGTGGAGCAGCTCACAGTCTTGCTCAGGGGCAGCTGTTGAGGGAAGACAAGATAGCAGGGTTCATGTGATCACACCTATGGTTTGTTTTCTTTGGACAGAGCACTCAAAAAGTTTACTTTGGTGCATTTTGTTCCATACAGCAGCACATTTACTGTCGAGAGTTTTGGTAGCCACATTTTGGCTGCAATTGAAACTTATTTAACATCACCACGGCATACGTCTGTGGTCTTGATGCCACACTGACATGTAGTACTGACATGCAATCTGTATTTGGATGCCTTATTTGGATAATTACATCTGAAAAGGCCTTTGCATTTCCCTCTGGTGTTGACAAGCATTCTCATTACCTCCTTTAAGATCATATATGTAAAGCAGGTAGGCAAAGCTGGCAGACTTGACAACACACACAGGGTGCCTTGGTTAAGGGACGTGATGGTGCTATGGGTTCTACTTACTCTTCCTTTGCAAAGGAAGCAGTCACCAAAGTTGTCTACCAGGCTTGCCCAAGATAGGGGCTCAGCTTTAGAGATAGGGTGAGGAGCTCGGACATCTGGAGGGAGCTGAGAGTAGAGCCGGTGATTCGGGCATCTGATCAGGATCCTCCTGGGTGCCTCCCGTTAGAGGTGTTTTCAGCACATCCAACTGCTAGGAGGTCCCGGGGCAGACCCAGAATACACTGGAGAGATTACATATCTTATCTGGTCTGGGAACACCTTGGGGTCCCCCAGGAGGAGCTGGAAAATGTCGCTGGGGAGAGGTATCTGGGGTGCTTTGCTTGGCCTACTGCCCCCACAACCCGGCCCTGGATAAGTGAATGAAAATGAATGAATGGATGGAATACATTTTGAAATCTGCCTGATTCGGTTTGTATTGACATCGTCACACACACAAATCCTGGAAGCAATTATGTTTGCCCTCACAACATAACTGCGAAAACTATTTACTTAAATATATCCAGTATATAGGACCTAAAGATCATTTCTAGGAGACAGGGTTGGTTCTGAAAGGGCTGAAGAAAAAGTAACAGGGGAAGGCCACGTTAGCTGGTTATTGAACGTCTCTTTTAATATGTTTTCAAAGTCCAACTGACACCACATTTAGTCATCTTGTCAAAATGTCAATGCGTTAAATATATTGTAAAAGTTTTTAGTATTAATTAAAAAAGAAATAAAAAGGTCTCTGGGGAAATATCACAAATGCTCCTTTTATTAGTCTCAGCCGTCTGGTGGGGTGTGTCTGCGTCTGACTGACAGCACCGTGGGGACCATGAGACAAAGTAAACAAACCTGAGCCGTCTGACTCAGTGTGATAAATGTGTAATGTGTGTATGTATCAGTTGGACTTAAAACTTTTTGGAGTGGCAGCAGTTCGACAGCAGCATTTTCCTTTAAAAACCCTAAAATCTGACTGTTAGAATGCAGCTCCAGTGTAAACACGGCCTCTGTACTCTGTGCAGACTGACAAGAGTCCTACCTGTCCATCTCCCTCTATCCACACTGGTCAAAGAACAAAACACACATTCAATATTTACAACCATGTCGAAAAAAGGGCTGACGTGAAAAGAGGGCCATGCCGAGAGAAAGAAGAAGAAGGAGTGAAGAGGAGGGCATCGGAGAAATGACATACTGTATATTAACAAGAATAAAAGAGGACAAGATGGAGGAAAAAGAGACAGCAGAGATCCAGGAATAAAAGACAGGGGTAGGAAAGGAAAACAAGAGGAAGAGAGATGAAGACGGGGGTACAAGGAGGGGGGAAGGTGAGGTAGTAAAACCAGTGATAGGGAGAGAGGTGGAGCAGGGATGAGATGGAGTGGAGCAGCAGAGAACGTGACATTGACATAGAGAGAGTAATGCATTCTATACCTGCTGGAGTACAGAATGCCCCGAGGGAGCCGAGTATACACACACACACACACACACACACACACCATACATGAAATAGGAGACACGTACACACACAAAACCATCAAATGAAACTAGCACATTGAAAAAAAGACGTGACTCCATCGATGCAAAGCCAGATCTGGAAACACACATTTCCCTCTCCCGTCTGCACTGAACCACAGCTTTTCCACTATGTGACAAGTGAATGACAACTTTGCTTCTCCTTTAACCCAGTCTTCATCACTATGCTGATAATTAACCTGTATTTATGTCAGACAACTGCACAATTAGGACGTAGTGATTTAATCTACATCTTAGAGCACTTTCTCTCTGCGCCCAACAAACTGAGAGATGCAGGTGATTTTATACCCAGAAGTTTAACTTTTTTGGCATCATGCACCACTGAGCAACGCTGGGGCCCCGCCTCCAACACTGTATCCAGTTCTCTTTGTACATCCATGTCATTTATAAGTGAATGCATCACCATTTTTGTGTACTTCTTGTTCAGTGTGTTCAAATTGATGATTACAGTTCACTCCAAATTCAAATATACAGGTAGGGCCTACATATTGATCCTCTTACCTGTAGCGCTATTCATCAAGCTGGAATTTTTGGTGTGAGTTGCCGAGTGTTGGAGATATCAGTCATAGAGATGTCTGTCCTTTCTCGAGTATAATGGAACTAGATGGTACTTGGTTTGTGATCATCCTTAGGTACTATTTCCTTTCTACCGAACAACACCCATCAGTTTTATTAGTGCACAAAAGAAAGTGTGCATCTACTCATGGATGAGAGGCTCGTGCTCCTGACAGTGCTGATTTTGCCTTAATATACCACATAGAAAAATGTTTACCACACCCATGTTTGGTATCTTTTTTTTCCCGGCACCTTAACCTACTTTATTAACATATTGGGCCCAAAACTACTCCAAAATCATCAAATCTGAATTAAAAAAATATGCTATTTGTTACAATAAAAACCCCAAACGTTCTCAATGAACTGTTTTAGAACTTGAAAAAGTAAACATAGGTTGCAAATATGAACGTATAAAGGTAAAATTGAAATATAGTAAAGCTATATACTAATATTTCCCATAAAAAAACATGTATATAGGCGTTTTTTTACCTTGTCAGGTGCAACTCTTCAAAATAGACTGTGCAAAATCACACTCTTTCTTCTTCCTACTAAAACATTCTTGCCGCTAGCTAACTCCCCCGGTTGATTTCAGGTACAGCAATTTTGGCCCCGCCCCGATCCACGTCAGGGGCCATTCACATGCAGCGTCTAAAAGCGCATGGAAAACGCCAGCTGTGCCGTTTCCATCCTTTTATCCAAGGCGCTTCGGAGGTTGCGCTACTGTCGCGCCTGCCGTTACTAAGCAACCAAAACCGACATCACTCACAGGGGGAGTAAAAAAGTTTTCAAAAAAGTTAAATGGATTTCCAGCAAGCATCAGGAGGTGAGGTGTATGCATGTGTGTGTGTGGAGGAGAGGGAGATGCTGGTAGAGAGATAGTGTGTGTTATTAGATACATAATGTTGTGAAGTCCGTTGGACGGAAAGGAAGAAGCAGATCCGTGGAGCTGATTGGTTAATTCTTATCACATGACATGCGGTGCGCTTGCTGCATTTGAAAAAGTTGAGATTTTTCCATCTCTGTGCGGCGCGTCGCGCCGGATGTGCACTGCTACGGCGTCGCTTTGAATTGTGAGCGCACTTAGTGCGCATCTACATTGAAACTAATGGATTTGTGCACACAAAAGACGCTACATGTGAACGGCCCCTCGGACCTCTCTGGTATATTCACCTCGTAGAGTAGAATCAGCTGATTCGACCACTTCTTTCAGTTTTGTAAAATGACAAAAAATACCTAATATATCGAAAGAAATGCAACACCTGCCCATCCCATCCCAATTTTAGGCACGGAAAAATATTTAAAATATAGTACTTTGAGCACCACAAGCTGAGAGCCATCTAGTTCCATTATACTGGAAAGAAGGCAGACATCTTTATAGTCAATATCTCCAACACTCTGCGACTCTCACAAAAACAATGTAGACTGATAAATAACACTGCAGGTAAAAGTGTCGGTTACACACTTAAACAGCATTTCCAGATTCAACTGATGTAGTAGCGGTTTTAGATACAAAGATATATGGAGTAATCATCTGTACAACTGATACACACAGACACACAAATACCATACCAACCTTGTAACCAAAAAATGCAAACACAGATAACCTTCTGTCTCTTGCAGACATTAACACACACACACACACACACACACACACACACACACACACACAAGGTGTAAGGGCTCCACTGGGGCTGCCAGGTAGCCCCTGCCGGAGAGTTCACATCTAGTTCAGGTCATGTATCAGAGTAATTACACACACATGCACACACACACAGAGCTCATGTGATGCATCTTAGTGATTAGATGTACCACTGGGCCCAGAAGTGCTTCTCCTTTTTCTTCCTTTCTTGCCCCCCATCTCTCTCTCACACACACACGCACACACAATAACTTCACGTGAAGCATCAGTGTAATTACTTCAGACTCAGTTGGGTGTCATACACAAACAGAGTTCTGGTGAAGTTTGAGTTATATCTTTGCTGTGCTCACAACACCCTCACGCAGACACACATATTCAGTTTAAATATGGGCGTAATTACTCCTAACTTTGCTCTCATTGGTCACAGGTGTTGCCTCCAAATGAGTGTAAATGAAAGCCATTAATCGTGGCTGGAGGCGAAGCTGAAAGAGAGTGATTAGCAACAACACAGTGGGCACTGCAACAGAAAAATGACTGCAGGTAGGAGATGGATGGATGGAAGGAGAGATGGATGAACGGAGGGAGGAAGGAAAGGTTGCTTGCATAAATTTTAACTTGTGCAAGCAAATGGACGGTTTTGTTGTAGACTGATGGATGCACTGACGGCTGGCTGGGACTTTCTGACACAGTATACAAGGTTAGCTCCTAAACAACTGGATGGATGTCTTATTCCTGTTGTAGTACGTCCTGATACAGAAACATGAAGCAGATGGTGGTCAGAAATCCTAGAAAGGACGATTCCTGTTTATTTAAACTGGGGCTTTATTTTCTGTCATTGTGTGTGGTTTTGATATGATTGTGTTCAACAACTTAATTGCTGGAATCTGAGAACTTTTCTTTTTAAATTTTTTAATTGTGCTCCTCCAATTAAGGATGTCAGTTTCTGTTAGTTATGCTTACCCATTAACCAGTGAATAACCAAAAATATATATATATTTATAAAGACGTGAAATATGAGAGGATTTTTTCTTTTAAATTCAAATTGAATTTTTTTTTTTTTTTCTTTTTTTTAAATGTTAATGCTTGTTATGTAAAGCCAAAGTAACAGAGTGTGCGTAGAAACACAGCGCTCATTGCCCTCCCTCCGATCTCCACTGCTAAGCTAGCCGCTCTACACTGCACTGCAGCCAGTAGCAGCCAGTAGCAGCTAGCTAGCATCCCTGTTAATTCAGAGATTACCGCTAGTAACGCCAACCTGACGCGTAGTCATGGATGGCATTGTTGCGGAAACATGGTGACCACCCTCTGATGTCCCCTCCGTCAACCCTGGGAATAAGTGACTTCATTTTGAGCTGCAAAACCCTTTTAGCATTGTTAGCTTTGTTCGTACCACTAGCTGATGCTGCTAAAAGTGCTAACAAAACTTACAGTGATAACATTGCTGGCCATGCTAAAGGGGTTTTGAAATTCAGCCACTTATTCATTGGGGAGACTGAAGGGTGGGCACAGTGTCAGGTGATCACTGAATGAGTGGTGAAGCTAGCTAGCCCCCACCTAGCTTTTAGCTTTGCTGTGATACAGTAGAGTTCTAATACGAGGCCTTACAAAACTCAAGTGGCAAATTAACCTTTACATAGCTTATTGACAGTGTTGGGCAAGCTACTGTTACTCTACGTCAAATAAAGTTTAAGTACACTGAAGCTATCTCCAGAGAAATGTAGCAAGTACTGCCCGACCCTGTATATCAACATGTGTAACAAGTCAAAAATATTCTCAGAGGGTTAAGCAATTAACCTTTAACATCCTCACCCACAGCTAAATGCCTCATTCTATTTTCTGCAAAACCTTAAGGTAAGGAAACTTAAATAGTTTGGCTAAGGTCACATTCGATCACTCCAATTTTTATAATTGCAAAGATTACACATATGCCAGAAATGGATCGGACGGATCGATTAATAACTGAGAGGGAAGACGGATAAATTATCCCTCTGAAGAACAAAGAGCAAGTTAGAATCTGCTGAAGTAGAAGGCATGACCACGCTGCAGGAGTCATGAGGGGAGGGGGAGGATAAATTGGTCTGGGCCTAGGAGAGGATGATTAGCAACAACATTAAGTAATGAGCAAAAGACGAATGACAAGCGGCATACTACTGAGCACTGTACGGGTGGTGCAGGTGGAAGGACGAAAGGAGAGAGAAAGCAGGACGCATGGAGAGAGATGAAGGAAATCGTCACAGGGATGGAGGTAAAGACAGAGTTAAGAGAAGCTAAAGATGGATCATGGTAAAGATACAAGAGTTCATTAGAACGAGTAACAACCAGTAACTGTAGATTGATGGATGAACTAATGGCTTTGTGTGTCTTTGTAGAGTGGTTAAATTAACAAACTGATGATGGACCCTTGTCTCTCATTTGTGTGTTAAAGAAATTGATACATAAATTCACTGTTTACATATCATCAATCAGCCAGCCAACTGTACTGATTTACACAATAGGTCACTCACATTACACTGCTCTAGTGATGTAGGTTAGACTGACATCACCTCAATCTGGAACAGTGATTCTTCAGTACATCAATTCCTGCTTAGAGGAAAGCAGTTTACACCATGGCCACTTAGAACGGCTGACTCTGATTGGCTGGCAGGTCTCCATTAATTTCTTGTAAGGGACAGCGTAACCTGAAATGTCTGACACAGGTGTTTGTTGGTCGTCTGATTTAATGCAGCAGCTCACAGCAGAGTGAGAGAGAGAGACTTAACAGCACTCTGTGCTCCACACCTTATGATGTGGATGTCAGCTGTAGTGTGGAATGCAGTGGTGTTAAGTGTTTGTAGGTCAAGTGTGTCAGTGATTTGAGAGCAGGTCATCTATGAATTTTGACTTTAAAACCAACCTGGTGTCAGGAATATAAATCCTGTATTTTAGTTGAGTCAAGACAAACTTTCGACAGCCTAACTCAGAGAACTGTTCAGGCTGTTTTCATGCGCTGTTGGAAAGTAAAGCGTCGTCTTATTGGCCTGCCAAATTGGCACAAGAGTTCGTTTTGGAGCGACGCCAGTTAGGGATGCACGGTTATGGATTTTTTCAACCGATACCGACCTGCTTCTCATGGCTGATAACAGATATGATAACCTATAATTTCACATTTTTGTATTTTGAGAAGAAGTGCATAATCTGTAGTTTATGTACAACTGAGGGTAAGAAAGGCTGAGACGTAGTGAGAATATATGGAAAATTAACCACATCTAACTAAATAAAACCAACACCACTATTGTTAACACAACGAAAGTATAAACACACCCAGGCGCCGTGTCACTGTGCCATATTAGACTAGCCTGCAACTACCAAGCAGAACAGTGATGCATTATTGATTCACCTCACACATTAACACTCAACTCAGGCAAACAAGCGGCTATGTCTCACACACACAACCAGAGAGGTGACGATACAAATACTTGCTAACTGTAGCATGATATGGCAAGTGGTTATGAAAAAGTTTAACAGCAGAGTCGAGCTTTTTAAAAGCTTGGTGTTGGATGTTAGCCGCTGCTGCTAATTAGCTTGTGCTAACACTAATGTTGAAAAATGTTGGTCTGTCTCTCCCAAACCCCAAAATTATGTCATCTAATGTCTTGTTTCGTACTCACACAATGGGATTTAGTTCACCGTCATGGGAGAGTGTGTGAAGCTGCCAATATTTGAACGTAAGAAGCTGCAACAAGAGTATTTTGGGGTACTTTATAGTACTTTTCTATGAAAAATGACTCAAACCAATTAGTCAACTACTAAAATAGTCACCGATTATTTTAACCGTCGATTAGTCATCGATTAGTCGACTAATCGTTGCAGCCCTACTAGACAGTGTGCTGTAGTTGTTGTTGTTCTTCTTCTCTGTGTTTATTGGCGGCTCGCAAACAAAGTTTAAAGGTACATGTAGCATCACCCACTGTGTCGGGTGTGAAGATGCTGCCCTTGGTAAGTCAATGAAAGCAGTCTGGCTTCCTATCAGCGCTATTTATCAGCTCTCATTTTAATTATCGGAATAATGCATAATTATAAAAATGTCCCATCACTGTCCAATGATTTATCAGCCCTATATATATATATATATATATATATATATATATATATATATATATATGTATAGTGCATTCCTAACGCCAATATTTAATTTTAAAGCCTCTATCTGCCGATATTATCATGCATGCCTATTTTAGAGCCATCCGTTACACTGAACTGGCAGAAAAAATGTTAAAATAATTTAATCAAAATTAATAAAGTCCATGAGATTCCAGTTTGCCTTAAAATGGGAATACACAATAAGGAGAAATACTTTCATATCCAGCAGCTGCTCCCACTTTACCACGCTATGTAGGATTACAAAAAAAGTAGGAGCATGATTTAAAAAATGAAACAAATATGAAATAAGCAAATAAATAAATCAAACTTATAATTTTCATCACGTGATGGAAAGTGACCAAAGTATAAGTAGAAAAAACCCTCAGTTTTGTACATTCCATGACTGAACTCAATTCTGCTGACTCACGAGGCCTTTTCTCTTCCTCTACTGATTCTGTGATGTCACAGATATATCTAAAATAAAGTACTGCAAATATGGTTTCAGTGAACACACCTGGCATCTCCACAGCTCGACTCCTGCAGGACGTAATGTCAGGAGATAGGAGTTTTTCACCTGGCATTAGAAGGTTGGAAGACAGTGGGTAGGACACTGGCATCAGACGCTGCGCTCCCTGCTGTGTCAGTATCACACGTCCACTCTACTTAACAACCTCCTCCATCACTGAGCAACCATCACCAAGGTGACACCTTGAAGCTGTCACTGCCATACCCTTAGAGACTGTCACCATGGTAACATACTGCTGTGCATGCTATGCCAACAAGGCAAGGTACAGGGGGAAAGGATGGGTAGAGGGTAAAAGCTCAAGATCAACATTAAGTTTTGTTTATTCGGTTAGATGAAAAAACAGCGGTGGAAGAATTGAACGCGTATCTAAAATCAGGCAAACATTTAAAGTTGATTTTAAAAAGTTAAAAGAAAAATAACACTGTCAGGCATCAAATATTTAACTTTGATTTTCTGGCAGAGGTAGGACGGCACGCTGGCGTCAGGGCCAAATTCCACAGAGTTGATGAGTGTTGCAGGCTTTAACTCTGCTCGTGTCAACAATAGATATCTCTACAGGGTCTAAATCTTTCCTTTGCCTCTGCGAATGAGTGTGTTTAAGAGAGTGTGACTGATTGAGTGATAGAGAGGACAGATGGTATTTGCCAGTCTGTCAGTCAACAGTGACAAATCAGAACAGTCTTAATATTGTAGTATCGAGGCTACACGAGGACATCGGGGATATGCTGCTGACCTTACTCAACTAGTTTAACTGGTTTAAACACAAGTTAACTGCTCATAAGAGGGTCACAGGGTGGCTGGGGCCTGTCAATCACAGTGCTGACACAGAGACAGACAACCAATCACACTCCCATTCATTACAACGGGCAATTTAGTCATCATAACCTGCATGTTTTTAAAATGTGACGTTAAAGGATCCGGAGAAACCCACACTGAGATCATGCAAACTCCACACAGAGGAGCCCACTAAACAATGCACCCCCTGCCCTAAGTTACAACATGTAGTTCTTAAAGCATAAAACATTACCAGCAGAGACAGAAACCATCTGTGATGACTCTGAATGCAGATTAGCTGATTACAGGGACCATTAATACCCCAAAAGATTTTTTTAACCTTGGTCAGTGTTACTTCTACAAACCAAGAGGCAACCTCCAAGGCTGAACATTAAAGTCAAAGTTTAAGTGCCAAACATTTTTCTTGAATACTTGAGGCTGGCTCCGGGACAAATCACTCCTCACACACACCCCCAGTGTTAACCTGCCCAACTTTAAGGCAGAAAAGATGTTTAAAGCCTCTTACAAAAAACAGTACTGGTCTCTATAGCTGTAAAACATGTTATAAAACTCAACCGTTTGCATTTTATTAAGACTCACATTTTTACAATAACAAGAACATGGCTATTTTGAGTGACAGGTGGGTGCTGTCCGTGGACAAGACAAGACGCATGTTCTCTTCTCCGGGCACTCCGGCTTCCTCCAGCAGTCCAAAGACATGCAGGTTAATTGGTGACTCTAAATTGGCCGTAGGTGTGAATGTGAAACTTTAAGCTTGTATTTAGATAGCCAAATTAGCATTAGCATCATCATAGTAAACCATGACTGTATATATCCACCATGCTAACCAAGCTAGCAGCAAGTGTTGAGGCTGTCTCCACCCTCTCTTCCAAGTATCACTTCTGGTTCCAAAAAAATCCAAGATGGCAAAAGCAAAAATGACTCGAGGCTTCAAAATGGGAGTCCAAAAACTGATGGGTGATATTATGGTGGCTACATCCATTTTTTTATACAGTCTATGATTCAAATATGGCTATAGAAGTTACAATATAGGTTACAAGGCTCCATGATGGTCAAGATGCTTGAAACTTAATTATTTGTTTTAATATAGTTAATATCTTAAAACAGGACAACAAAGAAAGTTCTTAAAACATAAATTTATGCACAAGCTACTCAATCTTAAAATGACTGGTTTGTTTAATTATAAAGCGGCAGTAGAAAGATAGACAGAGAGATGAGCAGCAAAGATCCCCAGCTGGACTCATATTGCTGACATTGTGGTCAACGTGTTCACCCTTAAGACACAGATGTGCCCCATTTTTGGTATTTTAATTCTGCAGCTTAATACATTCAAACAACAACAGATCTGAAAACCTTGAAATAATAATAAAAAGAACATTCATTTTTAAAATACCCAGCAGAAACTTCCTCTAATATTAAGGCCTGCACAACACTACTGTTAATACCAATATCAATTTAAACATCAACTGTGAGAGACAGGCCTTAAAGAGGGGGGATAATGAGAGGAGAAAAGAAATCAACACACAGCTCTCACCTTCACTCTACTGGTTTTCTTATGGTTTTCTTTAGTTAGCTTCTCTATTTAACCTCATAACAACATGACAAGTCCTGACGGCGGCAGGAGAGAGCAGGGTTCTAGCAGAGGCTGATGGTGAAACAGGTACAAATGCTACAGGCAAACACATCTCAGTTTAATGCTATACAACACAACAGCACCACATACAACATGCTCCGAAGTCACAATGCAGCTGAGACAAAACCTCTTTAAAGCTATTATAGCGAACCAGAACAATATAACCTTCATGACAGTGGGATATATCACAGAGCTGTTTGATAAGACTGCATTAGTTTTAGATAAATGTACCTAATAAACTGGCTACTGACATTAAAAGTTGTCCAAATTGTGCCTTTTTTACTGACTCAGCGGACCAGTACACTTAAGGAGAGACCAACCGAACCACTGCCTGCAGGCCATACTCCAGCTCCACAGTATATTGTGCTCCAGGCCATAGCCCAACCCTTCCTTACCTTGTGGTAACCTTTCAGCTTTTAACGCCTCCTTCTGATGTGTCTCCAGTGGTGGACGACCCTCCTTCAAGGTAGGAAATGTATATAAAGTGTGTAAAGTGGCTGAATCACTTTAAACTTCAAGAACAAGTTGGATGGAGCTGGATCCCCACAACTCAACAGCACTTCCTGGTTTCTCTCTGACATGTGACTGACCTAACCAATCAGAGGCAGGGAGGACAATACTGAGGTAAATGTGAGGAGGAGGGACAGAGGTACATTCAGCTGATTACTGGAAGAAAATGTTGTAAATATATAATAAGGCAGCCCTTAAAACTTAAGCCCACATTTTTCCCAGACATAAAAATATCCAAATCATCTGTCACTGATTACCCTTTGGAAAAGTCAGTCATTATTTTTGAATTTTTTAATGGAAAAGTAGGTGAAACAGTGCGTTTTATGGTGGGTCACAACTGTGTTGTATCTGACATTTATTGACCAAATTAACATAATGTCTTATGCAGTCATCAGAATACTTACACATCCCAGCTCAGTTATTAACACATTTAAGTCTCTGTCACTGGCAGTCCACAGCATTGTCACAAGAATGCTCTGTCATATTGTCCAGTGACTATTTTACATATCAAAAACCGTTATACATACACATATCACCGCTTTGTCAGTGGCCTTGTACATTCACGAGACGTGCTAGGTATCCTTCTGCATCTGCTGTTGACGTTCCAGGACATGCAACCAATGCTGGGACATCAACAAAATGTGGTTAGGTTTAGAAAAAAACATCTCCTGGGTGAAAGTCCAGGGATTGTTTGACCCATCCAGATTGTTTGACATTCGGCGAGAGGCAGCAGACTATCACAGGGCTGACACATAGAGACAGACAACCATTCACACTCACACCTACGAACAATTTAGAGTCACCAACTGTGGAAGGAAGCTGGAGCACCTGCAAGCTCAAGCTAAATATTGTACTTTCTACATCTTACACTTGCACTTCATAAACTTCATAAAAATCTGTGAACCTTTTTCTTGCCTCTTTACCGTCTCCCCTTTTCTCAAAAGCTACGTGTATCTGTAAAATCATATTCCCTCTGCTGTTTAACATGACCTGTCAGTCACTGTGGTCAGACAGCTGCAGCTCTGATGTTTGCACTTCCCTCTATTTGAGGCTCGTAGTGTTGCTGATAGAATTTAAGCGCATTCAGAGTCACTCCGGAAAGTGTCTGCTAAATGGCTGAAAAATACGTAGTGCGTGTCTTCCCTCGGGCTACATTATGCATGCCAGTCAGCCTATCAATCACCACCCTGCCAGCACACCAATCACATTCACAACACTCTTAAACGGTAGAATAAAGATGAGGGCCCGCTTGCATTTTTACGGTGTATCGACAGCTACACTTAGAAACACACAGACAGACTTGACACAAGGATAGAAACTTTTGTGATTTTTTTTTCTTCTCTTTTAGCCGACGGGTAAAAAGGCTGAAAAAAACAATGTTTGATGTTTGCCCTGTCAATATGGCTTGTGCTTGATAACCACGCAGGCGAAGCAGGAGGCACTCGGCTGTAATCCTCCAATGGGATTGGGGAAAACAAAGTAGACCAGGAAGGGCTCACGCTGTGCCGGTGATGAGTGGTAATCATGAGAGGATGGCGAGTGCTTTTATTAGGGTAGAGCAGGTCAGGAATGAAAGCACTTCTGAGGCATGCGAGCACGTACACACAACACAATGACGTAGCGAGACATCGTGTCTGTCACAAAAACACCCTTTTCATGGAGGTTAACGCTGTTGAGGCAAGTACGCTCAAGCATGTTGTCACAAGCTGCCATAACACAAGGGGACAGAAAATGACAGAGGTTTTGAAAAAAAAAGAAAAGTCTGTACTCATCACCATCAATGTTATAAAGGTATCGAAACTTCATTTATAGTTTTGTCTCAAATCACTGACAAAGTGGTGGTATTTAATCTAGTTGGGAAAGAGAGCAGGCTTTATTACATCATGTTACTCACAGGAGTGGACAGCACTTCAGTGAGGCACAGACTGTGCTCCTGAACAGAACAGCATCCTCTGAAGTCCAAAACACATTTTTCTTATTTTTTACTCAGACTAATTCTTGGATACAATTTTCACTGAAAACATCTGAACTTTGGTGAATTTTGGTCCCTCTGTTAATCCAGATGCCATTTCCAGATGTTCAGTTCAGAAAGGCAGAATATGCATGCAAATAGAGACACGAAGAATACATGAAAAGAAAGAAAAATCCCTCGATTATGAATCAAAACACAAACAGTGAGACCTCATCACCATGCAAATTCTTCAAAAATAGCTTGACATATTGATAAACACTCAAAAGGCAGTGAAAAGGGCTTATCAAAACCTTGGTCGGCAGCACCAAGTCCACAGTTTAGAAAATACAAAGCCTCCCAAAGGTTAATAAGATTCCTCAACGCCCAACAAAAAATATCTAAAGTTTTTTGGCGAGCCACTGGGATGTGGCGGGGGGGCGATTCAAGGGCTCCACAATGTGTTTACAGAAGATGAAAGACCGAGTAAATGTGAATTTAAATGTCTGTCAATCAACGCTGCCGTAGAGATAACAGAAAGGTTCAGGTTATAGGTTTTTTTTGTTTTTTCCTGGCACACACAATGACAAAGTGAATGACTTAATGAAGGGCTAAACACTGAGTCTCCATTTTGAATTAAAAAAAAAATAGAATTCCTCGAGGGTTTTTTGAAGCATGCTCTCTGGAGCATCAGCATTTTGTAAACCGAGGTTTTAATACTACTCTCAACATTTCTTGACTCTGTTGTATCCCATTTTAAAAATAAACTGAAGCATTTTATTCTCTCAGCCTCTTAAAACTGCTATTTTGTGGGGTGAGCTACACAGCTGTAACATTTAAAGAGTGCAGATATGGGAACATGTAAGCACACAAGCTGACAGACTTGAATAGAACATAAACTACTGTATCAATTAAGAACACAAAGACACCTGATAATCATGGGGAAAAGGAGAAGTTGCCTTTTCATAGAATCGGTCATGCAGTGCACAGATCTACACAGACATGTGGCGTCAAAGGTGGAGCAGAAAATGCCACTTTCTTTAAAGCCTCTGGAAACCCAAATCCACAATAGCCTTCTAACTGTGTAATTTAGGGTCTTATGTACATAATATTAAACATGTAAAACAATTAGAAATCAGTTTCCATCCGAATTCGAAATATTTGTCTTTTAAGTTTTTGTACATTCTTGAAATTGGGTTTGATTGGGCCGTGGTTATCTCTCAGATTTATTACGCAATAAATTCCAAACCAATCATAAATCATCCATCAGTTGTCTCATCCCGCCCCCCAGTGGCAGCGCAACAAAACCTTTCTGCTCCAGCTAAATCTGCCTCTTTGAGTCTGAGCCAACTCGTCTCTTCATAACCATTTGCGATTAGCCACCCAACTTATTTTATATAGCCTATATATCTGTCTATCTATCGTTAGCGATCTAGCTAGCTAACGTTCTCTATCTTTCTATCTATCCATCGATCTATCTATTGATCGGCTTGTGAGCGGCCGGTCTTGCCCCCCGGGTCCGGTGCCGGTGTCGGCTCGCGGGGAGGGGACGTAATGTGCACCCTTCCTCACCCCTAACCCCAACCTCAAGCAGTTAGCTTTGCTACGCATAAACATATCCCCAATCGCGGAGGTGATGCTGCGGGAAACAACACAATTTTAGCCGGAGGGGAACATTATTTGAGGCGGACAAATACTTCTACACAACGCCAGAGAGACGGCCGGCCGGCACCGGTCTCTCCCACTTTGAGGGTCGGTGTGTGTGTCAGAGTAAAGACATATTTAATCTGTTAAGACTGGATGTGTTTGAATGAAAAAGGCTATTATCAGAAAAACGGAGCAGATTTATGCTTTCAATGAAAACGTATCTGAGTGAAGAAAGGCAAAGCGCCAGCCTCCCGCTGTCATTCATCTCAGCTAACACTGCATGTAAAAGTTATGCTAACTATTCTACCAAGTAACATTAACATGAATCACAAAACATTTTGAAACTAATTATTCAGTGACCACCTGAAAGGAGTCATTTTCAGCTTCTGCTTCGTCCTGTGAATCATCAGAGGGCTCAAACATGTCCGGCTGGATTAAATGTGTGGCAGCCATTGCTGAGCCAGGGAGCTGTCAATCAAAACGAGGGAGCTGTCAATCAGAGCGTATCTGCCACGCCCACTCTGTCCTGGCAAGTGGTCTGAACAGCAAAATGAGCTGTTTTTAAACCAGGTTTTCTAATAGTTATGAACAGTTATTTTCACTCAGACCTTTGTGGATGATTAATGAGACACTCGACTTTGATATAATATATGCATTTTTACTATTTCAGGCTGTGTTTCCAAAGGCTTTAATGGCAGACCTGAAGCATGGTCACCATGTGTGTCTGGAGTCCCTCACTGTTAATGGGTCTTGACTGATAATAGTAATTACAGTTTTAAATGGTTTGAGTCAAAGTGAAATGCCTTTTGAAAAATTACTTTTCCCAAAGGTAACAAAGCATGCACTTACAGCTGAGTAGCAACATCCAAGGCTGAGAAATGAAGCCAACACAGAAGTGCCAAAAACTGAATTGTAAAGTTCCCCTGTGTAAATCCTCATTTGGACAAACAGCTTTTTCTGTCCGTGGAATTAACATGTGGAATTCTTTACCTACAAAACTCAAATTGGATCCTGATTTAGATCACTTAAAAACTCAAACTGAAACAGTATTTGAAGATGAATCAGTTATGCAGTCATGAATAATTTGATGTTTCCTATTAAGTGGTGCTGATGTTTTGCAATTTGTGTCTTGTGTTGTTGTGTCTGTATTTTTACTTGTTTATGTTGTTTGTTAGCTTGTAGGCTAACTGTCAGTGTTTGTGGTTGTGAAACATAGAATATCTACATGTTATATTCATAATGGTCTGGTCTACATCCAGAAATTGCCCTCTGCTGTTTGCTCTAAAAACCTTCACGATGCTAATGCACACTCTGCTCGTACTGACAAATCTGCTCTGCGCTAGTAGTTTCATGTTTCTTCGTCGGTGTTATGGATTAACTTTCGTATAGACCCCGTTACTGTTAGTAAACAGTATGGCGTTTTTTGGTGGGCGGGGCTTAGCTGAAGGCAAACAATTCTCCACAGATGTTAGCTTGCCCTAGCTAGCAAGTTCTGTTGGCTTGTTTTAGACAATGGAGGAAGATTCTTATTCTTATTCTGACTCCCAGTAACACAACAAGATGACATTATAAGACTCCAATGTAGCCTATTGACGTCGGCCCTTAAAGGATTTATTAGTGATGTAACTAATTGAGCCTGCCTACCAAGTGCACATACATGGACCCCATCAGTAGAGGAATGTGAAAATGCTCTAGTAACAAACTTTGCAGAGATACAAGTCAGTGTGGTCAAGGTCAGACATTTTCGTAAACGGAAACAGAAGAGTGGAGGGGGACTTTAAGGCTTTGGTGCCACAGGAATTCTATCTTTCCATTAAATGTTTAAACAGTTCAGTAAATACAGTGGTGTGTGACAACATGGTCACCTTAAGATCCACTGTAAAGACCTTGAAATTGAAAGCATGTTTTTGTAACTCCAGGCTACGTCACCCTCTTGTTGAGGTGATCAGCGTTGCCTGTTTGAGCTGATGCAGCCGTACTCTTCAAAACCCTGAGCATATTTTCATTTTCCCTGTGTACCTGCTTTATAAAAGTCTCTGCTGATCAGTGCAGCCTGACCCCCCTCTGCTTGCCCTGCGGTGACCATAATCCTACATCTCCATATCATCATGTTAGCGTCCAGAGCCAAGTGTTCTTCACACAACACCCTCGCAGTTTTAATTGAAGTCTTTCAAGTAGAGAAACACAATAATTACCCCTGCTGACCTTCAAGTTTCTCTTTCATCTCCTCTCATCTCAATTTCTTTCATCGCCCTGAAAGCTGACTCTTTTTTGTTACTTTCTTTCATATCATTTTTGAATCTTTTCTGTTTCCCTTTTTACATCTTTACTTTCCTAGAGTTCCCAGCTAATACCTCTCTCCAGACATACTCATCCAAACATACACCCAGGAATGTACGCGCACATTTCCAGACACAAATACACCACATGCCTTCCTGCAGACATTGTCGTCGTGCCGCCTTAAAGCCTATAATTTGTGGAGAATTATTCTGTTTTGTCCTTTAAGTGGCACGTTGCATCTCTCCGGGGCCTCGGATGTGATAATAGCTGTCTCTTAATAACAATCGCTTTTCTCTTTGGCGGGGTTTATTTTGACAAACAGCGCGTCTGAAACATGCAAACAGATGTGACCTTAACCAAGCGCTCGGCGGATTTGTGTATTCGATTAGGTCTGAAGGGAGAAGACATTCATGCATATTTTGAAAAGAAAGCGAGAGGGAGAGAGAAGGCGACTAGTCTGATTTCATAGTCATGCTGCACATCCATATGGGACTGCCAGGGACAAGTACAAATAAAATCAATGCATTCATTTTCTTGTCTTTATGTGTCATTAACTTTGTTTGTCTTTAATAATCTTATACATCAAGCTTGATTTTGGGATATTCGTAGCAATAAAGGCATTGAGTTCTTTCTAAATGTTCAAATGTAAAACAGTGCAGATGAGAGTTCTTATTAAAATAACCTTAATACATGTAAATGACACTGACATCATACATCTATTAAAGATACGTGGGCATTCAAAGGCCAATGACCTTCATATCTGCAGCTGAGAGCTCTCCGTGTTTCCTTTGTTACCATGTCCATGTGAAGGGATGACCCTTGGCAAAAATAAACATTTCACATCTCATTCAAAAACACAGCTTCAGACATGCTGAGAATAATGTATGGCTCATCTGCCAGCTCAGTGTCATTACATATTATATATTCTATTCATAAAGTGGGGATGGATTTTTTAAAATCAAATGTTTATGTGACACAGAGCAGCCATATAGCAGCCAAACGATACAGTGGAGTAATGCCATCCTGAGCACAAAATGAAGCCAAGCTACCTCTGTGTGTTGTTATCCAAATTTCTCTGTGGTTTGTGGCGGTAAGCCAGGCTGGCAGCATCTGTATATTGGTGAATGGGTGTAATCCACTTGCTGGCTCATCACTGCCGCTTTGCACTGTACTTTGTACATGTACCACGTGGCAGTTACCATTAAAATCAGGATGCCATTGTTGGAGAAGCATGTTAAAGCCCCTACTAGGACCTTTCATTTTCAGCTGATTTTATATACATTTATATACACTATATAGAAATAGCTTATCTTCACACCGATGGTCTCATTTGCTGTTGTAGGTCACACACAGACGTCAGCAGAAACGAGAGACTTTTGCATATCCAGTTAAAAGTTCCTTGTAGCAGCTTTAACCACTCTCTGCTTCCCACTTGGTTTACAATGTTAGCTCTGTCAACACATGATGTTGTGTAGTGTAGTTTATGGGGTTATCGCCGTTAGCTGTTAGCTCCAGAGAATACGCTCTGAATTTCACAATGAGCCATAAAGTTAACAAATATAGCAACAATTTAACACACAAGTACACAAATCAGCTTCACTATAACTCACAGCATTCACAGACAAAGCCTTTGTCTTTATCTGGACACATTTTCCCCACAAATACAACATGCTAACGTTATTAGCACAAGCCTATGGCAATTTACATTGTATAAACTAGCTTAGAAGCTAGCAAACTTTTCCTCTTCTCATATTAAACCAGGGACAACAGCAACATAAACAAAGGTATCATTACAGAATTTGACTCCATTATAACTCACAAGGTTCACTGACAAAACAACTGTGTTATACTAAACATGTTTTCCAAACAAATATAACATGCTAACATTATTAGCACAAGCCTTTAGCATTTTGCATTGTATAAATTAGCCGAGACAAGTGGACTTAAAAGACTTAAAATTTGTGAAGGCTTTATTGTCTTCACAATTTATTGTTTCTTTTCTGTGAAATTAAATTAAAAAGCTTTGATTCCACTGAAGGAACAAAAATAGACAGGAGGTCTGCATCACCACGAAGTGTAGTTTCCCTCTTGCTGATCATCTCTATGCCTCTGTCATGTTGTAGAATAATACTGTGGCTGAATGATTCAATCATGACAATAATTGATGGAGACGAAAGGCCGTCAGTTTCAAGGTTATTTGTAATAGGCTACATTCATAAATGGTGTGTGTTTACATTTCCTGAGACAGCTAAGCCTTCATCATATGGGTGTATGTATGGTCCGAGGCAGGTCCAGCTTGTACGCAGAGTACAAACAAATTCAGGAAAGAATAAATTGATGAATCCGAGATTTTTTGCATTAATTCTTTGTACACAATGTTAGTGAATGAGGCTATGTGTGTCACATAATGTACGCTGGCTACAGTACAATTTGACACCTTTAACAAAAGACACATGTTTAAGTTTGAAATGTGATTTTTCCAGCTCACATTTTTTTACAGAATGCCAGGAACACACTTTCAGCATGCACACACAGACAGTTGTTGGAATAAAAATGTGGCTGAACTCAAGAATTTTACCATGAATACTTTAATGACACCAACGTTAGTTAGAATGCACAAAAGTCTGTCAGCAACCAGCGTGCTACACAGAGGTGACCGGTTCCCTTCCAACTGTGAGGCCTCAAGGAGAGACTGATGAATATTTAAACATCTAATATATTTCACACTGGCTTTCTCTCCCTCTCTCTCAGACACACACACACACACACACACAAGCGATACAGTACATCAATGCTGACTTGGGTCACTACACTAACAAGACTCTGGATATACCCATTAATTTATAATACGTGTGTGTGCATGTGTGCGTGTGTGTGACAGGTGACAGCTAAGGTCACTGCACAGGATGTGATGTACGCAGTCTGCTGCAAAATGACAACAGTAATTTTATGGATGTGGTCACTCACACACACACACACACACACAAGCATATAGCATATATGCTGGACGCGGAACATTGAACATTGCCGGAGGTGAAAAATAAGTAACTAAATAAATGAATTAAATGTAAAATTGATTTTACACATAAGTCTACCCAGAGAAAATCTTACAGTGAGTCCAAGGGTGGCAGAAGCTTCAGTCAGTGGATAACAAGCATAAGAAACAACAAAGTTCAGGAGGTTACAGCATCCTCCTGATAATACTGTGACCAGTGTGATAATTTAATGGTCATCTTACAGGAAGAGAAATACAGAGCCTCCACTGGTCATGGCATTTATTGACCATCTATAACAATAACACACAATAACAAAACAGATTACAAAAGATCACTTAGCATAAATGATTGTATCATATAACCATAATTGTAATTCCCAACCTCTTTTTTTCTCATTCAAACTGCATTTGGAGGAATCGAAGTAGAATTATTAGGTGAAGTTATTGAGCTCAGCTCAGTCACAGTGCTGAACAAGTTACTTTCAAAATGTATTACATTGCATATTATCAGTTACCTTCATTTGAAAGTAATAAGTTACTGTACAGTATTTCTGTCTGAGTAGAGTAATGCATTACTGATTACATTATTTTTGTGTTACTTTCACCAAAATAACCTCAGAAGAACAGCTAGACATTATAACCTGTAACAGCCCAACAAAAACCAAGCTGACCGTTGGTTTTTGTTGGGCTGTTGGTGAACATCTGGCGCCAATAGTTAGGTCTATCCTGCACTGTTCCCCTTCGTCACGACCCGTCATCTATATAGATAGAAAATCATCCAACATGCTGAAGCACATTTGATGGCATCACCCAGATGGGCCCATCACCAGGACGAGGAAAACACAAACCAGAGCCACTGGAAGGTGACAAAGGCTTCAGACCACTGCTCAAGACCAGCAAACAACATAACAGATTGTTTTTCTAGCCAGTCTTAGCCAGCTTTGTAGATTTAATAGCCACAAACACAGGTGGTTTTAGGGACTTGGGGATAGTGCCATGAGAAGTGGTTGTTTTGTACTCAGACATCAGTGGGTTTCCAACCAGGATATGGCCACCAAAAGGTATTTTAAGCAAAATTATGGCCTTTTTAACCATAATGTAAAGTGGTTAACAAAGTAACAAAGTGGTTTTTGTGCATATATATATATCTGACTACACATTAACCTTAATGCTGTTGAAACGTAAACATAAAGTTTCAACTAACTGCTTAATAATGATATAGAATTTTAACAAATCTGTGGTTTGCAGAGATGTGCTGTGGCAACTTTTGTTCTGGTGACTGAGAGCAAAAACTTTAAAAAAGGAAAAACAAAAAAGTTTCGTTATATAGTGATGATGGTGAGGAGAATAGTCTATTTTTATGAGCAAACACACAAATACACAGTCACACACATGTAAAGACGTGCGATGACATCATTGCTAATGAGAGCTAGAGTGTGAGCTATTGCTGCCTTGCCCTCCATGCTCGGCTGCAAACAGGATGAACATGGACTTAACCACAGTCCCCAGAGGAACGGCGACCTTTCCCAACTTAACCACTGAATGTGTTTGTGTGTGTTTATGGGTGTTTGTATGTGCATATTCCAGTTCATGACATTATTAACTGTGAAGGAAGACTGTGCTAAAATAAGCTATGGTACACACTCCTCACAACATCAACATACATGCAGCAGACAGAATACACAGTATGTTCCAGCCATAATACTAATAAGCTAAATATCGATCACATCCTGACTCTGGTGTGGGACCCTCCTGGCCCCGCCCCTGCTTAGCCTCTGGTGAAAGCCACAAGTCAATCCTACACACAGTTGGTTTTTTTAACATATATTTTAAGTATGAAATTGTGGAGATGATTTGGGGCTCTGGAGGTGAAGGTCCTCATCAGTCCAGAAATACAAACACGAATCTGTGACAGTTTGCCAGGTGGAGGATGTGATGAGAACTTTGGGCTGAGACAGGACAATCACAGCAGAGTAATCATTTATCCTTCTGTGGTGTGTGTGTGTCTGCCCTGCCAACCTTGAGCTGAGGAATGACTCTATAATCGTCGCTCTGCTCTGCACCCATCTACCCTGCAAGCATTAGTTATTACGTACTTACATGCACACAGCAAACCATAATTCAGGAATTCACATTAGTAATTACACACACACACACATATGCATACACACAAACACAGGCATACTTTTTTAGTGCCCTGCCCTCTACAGCTATCCATAATTTGCAGAGACCAACCGACAAATACATCTCCATTTTGCCTGCACCACGTGCAGTCATAATTCAGAGACTGGAAGATAGAGAGACACAGTCATGGACATCCGATATATCAATATAACTGTGGTCTCAGCAGTAACCTGTTAGTCAACCCTGCCCATTTGACCCTTTACTGCTAAGTGTGTGTGAGTGTTACACCCCAGTTCTGGGGGGTTAGGAGCCATACGCTGTATAAAACAATGAACGGTGCGACCGTAACGTCACTCATTAGTTTGTGGATTTAGCCCTGAGTTTGACCTTTTGGCCATCATTATCTTGGGTTTTTGAAGCCAGAAGCGACCATATTTGGAAGACAGGGTGAAGCTAACCCTGGCGCTAGCTGCTAGCTTGGCACAGCGTATTTACAGCCATGGTTAACTGTGATATGCTAATGCTAGTGCTATTTTTTGGTAGCAAAAAACAAGCGTAAAACTATTCAAACAAAATGTACTTACTGGAAAAACTGAACATCTGACTTCTTAGAGGGTCGTTAAGTCTTTTTTAGGAGACCAAAACATACAATTAACTTTCAAGAACTTAAAACACGCAGATGTAGCACCATCTACGACTACACCTACAGGCCTATTCTCCGGGGTTACTTTGTTACGCCGGTCTACCAATCCAACGTTGTCACTATGGTGGCCATGTGACTCGTCAACGGATCTGACACACTTGTCACCCAAAGCAGCCACACTCTTAATTATGCATAACTTTGAGCTTTAATAAAATGGAAACAGGACGGTTATAAACATTTTAATCCTGCTGTACAAGTCGGGCATTTTAACATTGGGGTCTATGGAGATTAACTAGGCCCACAGGAAAGCCGCTCAGCCAATTTTTCCCAGTGGCTGTTCGTGGTATTGCAGCTAAAACAATCCCCTACAGCCCAGAAAGCATTTTCCCCATGGGCCACCATTGTAAAAGAGATGTCTGTAAAACTGTTGACAGGACACCTTGAACTGCAAACATGGTCGGTTATGAATCTTTCTATTCTGAATGTCTGAGCCATGGTGTTTTTATATTTGTCAAACTTTCCTCAAGCTGAGAAAAGCAATTTAAAAATCAGTGAAGTCATCGCAGTTGAAATAGTCTATGGGCGGAGCAGGAACTCACAGGCGAAGGCAGTGAGAGGAACACTGCTGCTAGAAAACCTTTTGGCATATGTGCCAGGAGAGCAACTCCACTGGAATGAATAGGCACCATCTTGAAATCTGGTATCAAGGTATTATTAAAATCAGTTGGTCTGACTTGCTTTTGAAGAAAACCTGAAGTGGCCGTTCAAGGAACAGCAGGTTTCGACACTTATGTGTTGGCTTTATTTTGCCCCTTGGTAAGACTGCAGCATAAAAGTTAACAGGTTGTTCCCTTATTGTAAGTTGCTTAGAAAATAATGCGTCAGCTAAATGTAATGTGACGTTCTTTCCCAGGCACTACACCTAACAAGACCCAGGTTAAAGACACAGGTTAAAAAGTGCAGCGAGGGCCGTAACAGTGTGTGTGAGGGTGGTGGAGGGTTTAAATGACCCTTCCATGTTGCTGTGTTAAATGTTAAACTGATTAGACAGTGATTGATTCAGCCTTTCTCGATCAATTGACATGCAGTGATAAATGAGTCAGCATCCTGTCGCCTCACTGACTGCCAGTTGGCTGCTCTGGCCTGCTGGGGTTATTCTCGTCATATTATCTATATTTTTCCATCACAAATGTCGGATTTTAAATGTTGTATATTTCATCTGCATTTAGTTTTTGGTGCAGAGTTCAGTGTGAAGGCATCATACATACAGCAGTACAACGAGCAGATTAGGATTCATGTGATGAATTCTGGGAAGGATTCCCCCCTCTGGACAGGAAGGAATGTCTAATGAGGTCATCACGGCTTGTCAGCTAATCACAGCGCTGTGTGACAGCCAATCGTTCAATCAGATAAATTTATGACAGCTTAGTCAGACCAGACTCCCACTCTTGCCCTGTGGCTGTGTATCTGGTGTGTGTGTGCATGTTGTGTGAAGGAGAGAGAGAGGTTGTGTGTGGTTTCATCAATAGTTTCATACTTTGTGGGGACATTTGCATCCCAGCAGACACATGGATCACACACATACACACAGTGTTGTACACACAGCTCCACGTGGTGATCATTAATGTGGCTGTGTAATGGCTGCACAATTGAGTTTCAGCACTTCTTTATATGAGCTGTTTTTGCTGACAAAACATCACCTGCAAGAAGCCACCTCGAGTTTCCAGCCAAACAAGTGGAAATTTATCCCGAGAGAAGTTTCAGATGTGTGACTCCAAGTGAGGTTGCTGGTTTAAATCATCTTCCACTTTCCAATTTTAATCATTAACTTCACTTGTGTCTTTGTTCGTCAGGGGGTCGTTATTAGGACTGTCAAACAATTCATTTTTTAATTGTGACAGTTTGCCGAACTTCAGTAGTTAATTGTGCTTTATCCCTTTTTTTATCGTATGTTTAAATTTCCATTTGTTTCAATTCGGAAACAGAGCGCTCGGCAGGGATGGAGCACCTGCCACAGCAAGCGAACTTGACTTGACCAGCAGTCTACAAGCTGACTGGATGTAGAAACAGGTGACATGTTCACAGTCTAAAACCAGCCACCGGCAATTTGACCAGCTGAGTTGCAGGTGACACCAGCAGACGACTTGACTCGAGCTCAGACTGGCCAGTTCACACCGCTGCAGCTTTTCTCTACAACATTCTAAAACGGTTTTGTCTCGTTGCGAGTCATCGGTCTGAACTGGGCTTAACCCCCAATTTCCACATACTCCCACTGTGCTGCGCAGCACTGCGTAAAAGATACGCTCCCGTTCTAGTGAATAGCTTCATTTCCAGCGTCTCTGGAGCGTCCCAAAAGCACCACGGCACTCCGCTTCATCGGAGATACGTGCCAGGTCTATTTTTCAGCGACTGCCTGTCCAAAGCACGTCAAGCCACATAGTTCAGATTGCACCAAAACGGAAACAAAACGCACACGGCACCCAGTAAATTTCAAAATACAACACAATGCACGGACTACGGATGTTGATGTGAACAGCAAGGCGATCTCAAGTTAAACTTGTTTTCTCTCCTTGTCCTTCTGAATGAAGTATTGTTTTTGAACAATTGCTTTTTATTGTGTGATTTTGCAGTTCCCACGTGAGCTTGCTGCTCCGCTACGTGGCGCTGGTCACTCTGGATCCGGCGCAGACTGAGTATGTGGAAATTGGGAATTAGCCTTTCCTACCTTCAGGTGAACATGAACTATAAGTTATACCCTTTAGTTAAAAATACAGAGGTGTGAAATCATCGGTTATCAAATTACATATCGGCCATGAGAAGCAGGCAGTTCTTGGTTATCGGTACAGGGTTGGTAGTGAGTTGCTGCCCCAAGTGAGGGAGTTCGAGTGAGGGTAGAATGGAGCGCAGGAGGAGCTGGAGAGTGTTGTTGGGAGAGGGACGTGTGGGGTGCTTTGCTTGGCCTGCTGCCCCCACAACCTGGCTTTGGGTAAGTGGTTAGTAATGGATGGATGATATCGGTAATATTGTGCATCACCACTGCGATTATCTTGTTAAAACATATTGCACGTTTTTTTTTTATTTTGTACATATTTTGATATTATATTTATTTTTTGCAAAAGGATGGCGTTTTAAAAAATACTTTAATAACTATAACCCTCTAACTAAATGTTTTAATTTAAATGAATACAAAGCATTTGGTTTTAGTGCATGTACCTGGAAGAGTTTTTGAATAAGTGGAAGCAGCGAGTGTCAGGACAACAGTGGCAGTAACTGGTGACATTTTTTTTTATTTTTATGGATCATTTATTTGAAGAGCTTAATGAACGACCCGCCGTTGTCAACATCCATTTGATATAATTACTTTTTTAATGCACTCAGAAATGAGTGTTTAAAATGACTGGTTTTAATGACTCCAGTAATTAACACAGACAGGTGTGTTTCTGAGGAAATAAAGCAATTTCACTCAAACAGTGCCCAGTTGAACCTTCTTCAGATTTTATTCTAATTTTCCCAGTCCTCTCTGTCGCTCTGCTTCTCTCTTCTCAACTTTAACATACTCCTTTTTTATATATATCTGTCTCCCTGATTATTTTAGTCTGTCGCCTTTCCTTTTTCTTTCTTTAACTTTGCTCCTTTCTGTCTTTGTCCTCGCTGTTACCTCTCTGTCTCACCATATCTTGCAGGCCTGTCATGAGTCTGTCAATCTGTCAACCAGTAACATTTCTGTGTGACAACGAATCGTCCAATCAGACCGCTCGGTGACAGCTTTCACCACAGTGCAGCACCTTACCAAACAGGGTGCATGTGTGTGAGCGTGCGACAAAAAGAGCGTGAGATTTATTGGGGAGATGTGTGTTTTGTGTGACTATGTGTGTGAGAAAAAGAAAGTCAGATAGTGTGTGTGTGTGTGTGTGTGTGTGTGTGTGTGTGTGTGTGTGTGTGTGTGTGTGTGTGTGTGTGTGTGTGTGTGTGTGCCCCATATGTCCACAGGTAACGTATAATAAAGTGGGTCACAGTCTGAGGCTTATATCAGGTATTATCTCATATGACAGCAGTACTGGCATGTTTTAATGAGCCCGGCTCCACAGAGAGACTAAATCTGGATCCTGCACTGGAAACCTTAAAGTGCTAATCCTCAAGATCCTCTTTCTTTTCTTTTCTTTTGAGAGGGTGGTGATGTGTGTTCTTGGTCTCCACATGTGCTGATAAGTTCTTATTGTTGTTTTGCTGTGGTTGTCTACTACATTAGCAGAGGTCACCTGTCAATCAGAGAACGTAACATGATTCTCTCTGGACTTTCTGTCACTTTATTTTGAGTTTTTGTCTTTTTATTCATCGTGACACTTGTTACATTTATTGCAGACACAAATCAGAAGCTCAAAATGCGCAACACCTTTTCTTTTCTATGGAGCTGAGAAAGTGAAGATCTAAGAGACAAAAACATCTCTTACATGGTATATTTTAAACATTTCCACAGGGTACAAATGACCCAAGGCTGAGGGGTCAGTGGTTGACCCTTAAATTGGATCAGTAGAACAGTTTACACACTGATTTTAGTTATATGTAGTTACATGATATATAAATGTAATAGTATGATTAAAACATATTTAAACATGCTATCTGATACCCTCATGTTATGCTATCTTGTTGGAAAGGGGGCCGATTAATGTTCCAAAGTTACACTAAATTTTGGCAAGGGAAAAAAGAAACATTGCCATTTTTTAAATTGGCGTATTTAATCATTACTGCATCCTGGGGTCCCTGCACAGTCTTGAATTTGCATAAGTTGGGTATGACTGGAAAACTGAGAGTTGACAGCCATATACTCTTCACTGTTTCAGTTCTGCACACAATTTTACCAATTTATTTAATGTAGCCTTGAGACTAAATGAATAAATGAAGAAAAAAATATTTTTTCACTCCTTATTCAATCTTGTGATTTAATACCTTGCAGTAATTTCCTCAATTAGTGGTTTTTATTTTGATTTTACTTTTCTCTAATCATGCCAGGGGTACACCTCTGCTTTTCAAAATAACAAAATAAGGTATTAACAGTGGAAGTAGACACAACATACATGTGGAAATATGATTATTTGGATTATAGTTGCAGGAGGTATAGAAATGTACAGGGATTCCCCCGCCACCCCAGCTGTGGATGAGGGTTCTACTTTTGAAAATGCTGTCCCCCTGCCTGTATCTCCTAACGGCTGGCCTGCACAATTTCCATCATGCTATTCAGAGTTTCTTTTTTAGTGGTTTCATCCAACTATTAATTCAGTTTTTTCCACTTCTCATTTTCCTTGGCGGTTGTTAGACATGCTGTCAGTTCAACTCAACACTTCCTGATTTTGTTTGGGTTTTTTTGTGCAAAAAATGTACAGGAACTGTTTGTTTTATTGGAAGTAGTTTAAAATTTGGAGGAAATAATGGAAAAGTGAAGGATATAGATGAATGAAAACAGCATTTCTGTTCATGAAGACGTAAAGATATAGAGGAGTAACGGCATCCTGAGCAGAGAATGAAGTTACGCTATCTCTGTGTGTTTCGCTATCTGAGCTCTGTGATTTGTTTTGGTAAGCTGGTATGGTTGCACGTGCATGATAGTGCATGTGTGTATCTCACCGGCTAGCTCGTCGCCAGCATTTTTGTACAACGCTACTTACGACTTAACGCTACATATATTAGCAGCGTTACTGCTGATGTTGCGACGGCACTGTCACACAGGCGTAGCACCCACCCTCCAGTCTCCCCTGGTTAACACCATTAGCTCTGTCAACACTGTTGTTAAGTGTCATTTATGCTGGCAGCTAGCAGCTAACAGTGCTAACAGCGTGACTAGCTCTAACTACGAAGAGTGCTGATAGAGATAATGGTATTAACTAAATGGGGGTAGCCTACTAGAGGGTGGGGACGATGCTTCTGCGACAAAGCTATCTGTTATCAGAGGTAACAGCCATACGAGCGCAACAGAGATAGTCATATTTAAACACACTCAGATGTAGCATGACGTCCTTTTCTTGTCTGGACAGCGTTACTTCACTTCATCTTTACTTAACTAATAGTATTTTGCTGCTATATCGATGCTCTTAATGTGTTATAGAGCTCCTTTAATGTATGCATCATCACTGGGTGAGTCAACAACATCTACATGCACCACACCATGATGCATCTGCAACAAAATCACACAGCAGAAACATCCTCTAATTTGAAACGAATGAAGTGCAGTGGGATTAAAGGCTAACACATTCAGCACGTTAAGTGTGATCAAGGCGCGAGCTCATCTGCACAGAGCTGAGAAGTTATTTCCTAAAATGCTTCATATATTCTCTCGGGAGCTGAAAGAAAAATCAATCTAACGTACAGCATTCAGTATTTCCAACTCCCACAGGATCAAGTGGAAAAAGGTATAATTTTAACCCCGGTAAAATGCACACCAGTCATTATGTTTTGCATAAAAGCATTAAAAAATACATGAATGGTTTTTTCTTTGACATAATCATTTTATCTTTTCATACAAGCAAATGGTTTTCTATCATAATTACACCTAGTGTTGTTCTTTCCCTTTAATTTGTCACCCATCAGATTTTCTGGCTGCTACCGACAGTCACTTTTATCAGAAAATGGAAATGTTTATTTATTTTTTTCCTTCCAAAGAGCCTTTGTGTTTGCCAAGCCATGAGATTATCTTGCAAGTTATCTCCACCTGGAGAGGATCATGCCTTTGGGCGTGTGCGTGACTGCGTGTGTGATTCTGTGTATCTATCTGTCTGCAGCTAATCTCACAAACTACAAGAAAAAACAGTCTGATATTTTGTGTGGATATGTATGACTGTACGCTCAACAATCTCTCGTGGCTGTGGTGATTTTTGACGAAACTTTGCTGCATTTCCCAGCAGCATTTAGGCCAACAATCCCAAGTGTTTTTATCAACTTTTCGTGGCATTTTCTGGTAGTGTTAGAGCCACCAATCTCCGGTGTTTTTACTGAACCTTCGGTGCATGTCCAAGCAGCATTTGAGCCATCAGACCCAAGTGTTTCCCCTACCCTTCACAATGTTTCCCAGTGGCATTTGAGCCACCAATCCCACTTGTATTTATCAACCCTTTACGGCATTTCCTAGCAACCCAGCAACGTTTAAGCCACAGATTCTGGATGCATTTATCAACCCCTTGTGGCATTTCCCAGAAGCGTTCGAGCCAACAAACCCAGGTGTTTTCCACTGACCTGTCCCTGCAACATTTGAGCCACACATTCTGGGTGAATTTATCAACTTTTTCAGCGACTTTGGTGCACACCATCACCATAAAAGCAAAGTCTTTAGGTGATTTGTTTGTATAGGGAGACAAAATGTGCAATGTCTTCGCAAAGATTTGCAATTTCTAGAAGGGTTCAGTCTGTCTCCATCTCTAAGGTTGAGCATAAATGAGTCCCTTGTCCCGTCCAAATTTTGATCCTTAACTTAAACAGGACTGTCTAAGCACTTTGTCTCCCCTAAACCCCTTTTCTGTGTCCTTGTCTCCTCACCTACTGTCATTCCTCAAAATGATACCTCTCAGTCTTCACCCATCCATAACTGGCCTTTAGATCCCCAGGTCATCCCATCTTCCTCAACCGTCATTCATCCCTGTGCTTTATCTACATGCATAAGTGTTGTGGTATTTGTTCTGTGACTTGTTTTATGGGACAAAAATCTTGTGTTTGCACCCGTCCTGAACTCTCTCTCTCGCTCCTTCCTCAGCAGTATTGAATCTCACCCCTCCGTCCTCCCCCTCCTCCTCCTCATCTCGCTGTCGTACTCTCCTTGTTGTCTATTACTGGTGTGTGGATACAGTGGGAGACGGATGGTGTCAATGCTTTATTTAACTCTGGGCGACCGGGCTGACATCCGTTTGGTTTCCCTCCAGGACAACAACTGTTACTGATCACTGCCTGATAGCGGGATGGAGGAGAGGTGGAGAGAGAAAGGAAAACAGGGAGGTAGGAACGGGGACAGAGACTTGGTGAGCTCAGGTGATTTAAAAAATGAGGGTAGGAGGAAGGAATTGAAAACAGAGGGAAGTACAGTAAATAGAAAAAACAACAGAGGAATGAGGGGAAGGAGAAAGGATGGATGAGAGAGGGGCAAATGAGAGCGAATGGGATAAAAGGAGTAAAAAATGAGGGATAACAATTCATGCCGGCTTTACACCAAATAACTTTTCTTTTTTTTTTCTTTTAAAAGATTTTTTGCCTTTAATCAACAGGACAGTTGTTTTAGCGTGAAAGAGTGGATGACATGCAGCAAAGGGCTTTAGGTTGGAATCAAACCTGTGGTCACTGTAGCAAGGACAAAGCTTTGACCAACCTGATCTCACTCAGAAGTCATCGGAACCCAGTGTTTGGGCAGTGAATAGTGGTGTCAGACACTGATGAACAAAACCATTTTTTATCTTTGGCATGATACGTGGCCAGTCACTGTTATAGTTTAACCGCACACAGCAGCATCAGGGGGAAATGTGGCGGGACAAGAATGAAAGTTAAGATGGCAGAAGTCCAAATTGGGCAGGCGGGAGGTGCCGTGGATGGGTCCAACAAAAACTGACCTACATCTGCAAGGTTGTTGGCCGCTACTCATGAGATTGTAAAGCCAAACCCTGTTCTTGCTTCCTAAACCCAACCACTTGCTTTTGTTGTCTAATCCCAACATGTGCGTTAGTTGTTGAAGAAAAAAAAAGTCAGGTATTTTGAAAGAAGGCAATGCATGTAACAGGCAGGAGTTGACGTGGTGACCCAGAACATCATCAACCAATGTACCCAGGGTACCTTGCACGTTGTGTCTAGACCTGAAAAGTCCATGACCAAACACCTTCTCATGTGACTTCACTGCTACAGACAAATGTCCAGTGTCAGAGAAGACAAAAATCATCAGAGTTTAACCTCAGTTTGTGTGTGCTTTTGTGAGGTGGTCAAAAAACTCAGTTAAGTCTTTTTCTCGTCTTGACGTTCCAACAAAATCAAACCAGGTAGACAGCAAACATGGAGGGGAATGCAGGGAGGCGGTGTCTGTTCTGTGGAAAAGAAGAAGAAACTGGTGGAGTTGTGGAGTGAACAAGAGTCAGTATTTTAGTGAATAATATTAACTAACCCATTGGTAGCTTTGTCACCTTCTACCTATGCCAATCCTCAATGCCTATGTGCAGTTTCACATAGATTGACCACGTCAGTGAGTAGAAAAACGTTGGACAGACAGAATGACTGACTGACAGAATGACGCAGTTTCCATGATTATGTACAGCATACCATACCATGACTTAGTCATACCAAAAATTTGAAAAAACAACAACAACATTGGTCCACAGGGGGAGCCACAGCGATCGGTCGCATTTTAGCCATTTTTAAGCAATTAGAGTTAAATTTCTCCAGTCACCTTGAGGCGTCCTGTTCTACATATCTACCAAGTTTAGTAAAAATCCATATGGCGGTTAGGCCTAGATAAGAAATCAGCTCTCTAGCGCCCCCATTTTGTTTGATGGGGTCAATAATGGAGGGGTCCCCTCAGATTATGTGTGGTCATATGCCTACAAAGTTGCGTGGTCATGGGTGAAACCCTTGAGATGTTATACACCTTTATGTGATGAGCCACGCCCTCCGCAATATTCATTGCCTTATAGAAGCTCAGTTTTAGTAAGTTTTCCAACTTTTGCCAAGAGGGAACTTTAGATATTGCTCCCTAGATTATGTTCACCCAGTTTCATGCAGATCGCTCAAACTTCCTAGGAAGAGATCCATTTGAAGTGTTTTTCAAAAAAATTCAAAATGGCGGAAAATCTATATAAGTGGAAGTTATGGGTTCTTGAGGCAAATGTGTTCCTCATGAGGAGAGGCATCTCTGTGCAAAGTTTCATGTCTCTACCACATACGGGGCATGAGATATGCCCATTCAAAGTTTGACATTTCAATGATGTAATATTGCTTCATTGGCATCCTCCCATGACCCTCTACCACTGTGCCACATTTCACATGGATTGACCAAGTCAATGAGGAGACAAACATGGAACACACACACAGACAGAGTTTTCCTCATTATATAGTAAGATAAAAGGTTTGCCTCTTATTCTTACAGTCTCCTCCCACTGAAATAACACAGCTAGCCGACAGAGGCTCATAGAGAATCATTAGTGCTATATCGTAGGCAACTGGACTTGCGTTTCTTGAAGATGAAGCTTCAGAACTGAAGAAGCTTCTCGGATGTGAGGCGAAACGTCTTCAAGAAACACAAGCAAGTCCAGTTGCCTACGATATAGCACTTGCCATGACCTGGATGACTGAATCTTCACCGACAGGCTCGTAGAGAGTTGAGGCAACAAAATCCAAAACACAAAGTTTTTACGCCAAACAAATTCATTTTTGTGGATTGTAATGATGCAGAATTGACAAAAATACTGTCAGCTTATGACACCTTTTACGATATGTTTCTATAATTACATGTTTTTGAGGACGAGCCAAAAATTGTTAATATGTCATGTTTTAAAAGGGAGTTTGGTGTAATATTTTCCACCAGGAGCAGGGTGGGAAATAATCTCAAAAGGAATCTAGCTGCAGTCTTCAGTCCCAGTCTTTGGAAAATCTTACAGTGTGTGACGAAAACCTCACGTTGTCTTCAGATGTCAGATGTGAGAAGGTGTCAGACATTTAAAAGTGTTTTCAAAGTTTTCTAGGTAGGACTCAGATGGGAGAGAGACGGAGGGGGATGGAGATAATGGATGGAAAATACAGGCAGATGACAGATGAAGGAAAAAGACAGGAGAAGAGGAAGAAGACTGGAAGAGGAGGAGAAAGGTCGAAAAGGTGGAAATGGAGGGCAAACAGTGAGCTCTCTGTGTCTCCCACCTCCTCGTACGTGGCGTTCTGTCCCCTGTACGCAGAGTTAGGAGGCTGATAACTTGCTGCAATCTGTCACAACACTCATTACTGTCTACCTCCATCGCTCCGAGACAGAGAGAGGGATGAGGGAGAGGAGAGGAAGAAGGAGGGAGTAAGAAGAGTTAAGGGAGAAAGAAAGGAAAAGGGGGACATGAAGGAGAGGAGAAAGGGGTAAAGAAAGGGAGGAGGGAGTGGGAGAAAGGGAAGGAGGGAATGGAGTTGAGGAGAGGAGAGTCAGAGGGGAAGAAGTTCACTCTATCATCTGTCTTTTCTGCATTCCTCTTTTGAACTCCTCATCCTTTTCCCTCTTTTATTTCACCCCATCCCTCTGTTCCTCTCCCCTTCATCAGCCCCACCTCACCACTGGTCTACTCCTCTTCCTTGCCATCACCTTTCCTCCCTCCCCTCCCCTCCTCTCTCTGACCTCACTTTCTTCCCCATCAGTCTTCTCATCCATCTCTCCTGCTTCCCTTCTCTCCTTCACACTTTCTCCCTCCATCCAGTCCAGTTAAAACCAGTTTGTGTGTATTCTGACTGAACCGACTGGACTGAGCTTTGTGTATTCCCTTATCAGTCTGCGCTGCAGCTGACTGCATGCCATCCACCCGCTGTGCTGGCTTTCAACACTCAGCAGATGCCAGCGGAGGAAATGTCACGGCACAGTGTGACAATGCCGCCCCCTATGGGTGGACGTGAATACTGCAACCTCTGTGCAGAGGAGGAGAGGAGGAAGGGATCTGCTGGACAGATGCTGATGGGAGACACTGTATTTTAATAATATATTTTTATTTTATTTTAATATTTATTTTTAAAAATCTTTTTATATAACATTACCGATATTATATTGAATTTGTTTTCTTTTTTTGGATACAGCACTTTTTTGTGATTTGTAAAAACAAACATTTTTCTATTAACTTTAATTAACTGATTAATTTGTTTGTTTTGTTTATTTTTGCACATGCATTATATTGTAAATTACAGCTTAAAACTAAACCAAACTACTTAATCAAACTATAAACTAATGCACCACTATGAAGATTTGCATTTAAAGGATTTATGACAATATGGGTCTTGTCTTTGTGCTTTTGGACATCATTTCCATCTTTCATAACAACACACTGTTATTATACATGCAGTAGTGTTGTTAATAGAAGTCCAACAGGGCAAATAACTCAAGGAATGAGACCACAGACTTTCCATTAATGAGCCTAAATGAGGAATCATTACTCACATTAAGGGGTTTAAATGATCCGGATAAACTGTCCTTCTGATCGTCTGACTACTTGTGTTTCTTGCCCCAAGTTACTTTGTTGTAGAGATGTCACCACATTCCCAGATCTCAGCAATGACTTTGCTAAGAAGTTACTCAAACTGGTAGAGAAGTTGACAAAACAAGGGTAATGGTTGTTTATTCACTATGACTCAGCTCATGTGGTATATTTTTTTGAATTTGCCAACACGGTCTCATTCCAAAGTCGTCGAATACCAGTGCTTGGGCAGTGACTTCTGCGTCAGACACCAACAAAAAAAGCCGCATGATACGCTGTCAGATGCTGTCAGAGTGTAATGGTGCCAAACGGCGTCCAGGGAAAACACAGTGGGACAACAATGTAAATAAATCGAGGGAGGGGCGGAGGATGGGTCCATTGTTTTTTTCGTAACCTTACCATGTGCTTTTGTTGCCTAAACCCATCCACGTATGTATGTTGACTAAACATAACCACGTGTATTTGTCTTTGAAGGAAAAAGGCATCAATTGGTGGTGTTGTACCGATGTAGTACTTTTATTTTGAAAGAGACAGTATGCAAACTGTACATTTCCTGTGAAAACTGAGGTGTATTTTGAAAAAACAAAAGGAAAACGACGTTTTCTCATCCGTATAACTTCCATATTCCTACGCATGACACTGTGCCATGCAGTGTATCACGCCGCAGGTCAGCTGTTTGGGTCAGAGAATGTGGTTGCACAATGCGACTGAGACATAACTTCACTTTCTAAAGGTTTCTAATAGTGTGTGCTTGTTTCTCCAGGCTGTTCAAAAGAATTGAAAACAGCTGTGGCTACTCATACTGAATATAGACATCAACACCTGCAAGACTGAGACAATTCAGCACTTACAGTGAACATTTCTCTCAAGAGGATTATATAAAACCACCGCCAGATAAGCCAGAGAGACACTTACTGAAGAGCACTGCTGTAACCAACCATCAGGTAAAATAACACTAAATACCTAGAAATGAATAAAACAATTTACCAAACAAGTTGGCTTGTCTTTCTGGGCCTCTTTTTCAGCCCATTCAGTCCCCCTCCACAAAAGTTCTTTTTCTCTATACTGTGGTTCATTAAAGTATCCCTTTGTCTCCATTTCATCACTGCTGTCATAATCACTCTAATTTTTTTCTTTAAATTTTCTTTAATTTATTGTCTCTTCTATAAACAGCTGCACTTACTGTATGTGTAGGAATATGGAAGTTATACGATAAAGAAAATGTAGAGCCAAAGTAAAACACTGTCTGATGGCAAAAGGGAAGGCCAGCCCCAGCTTTGTCCAAGTGGACATACGACGTAGCCACCATGATGTCACATGGACTCACATTTTGAGCCGAGCCTCCTACCTGCCTGTCAAACAGCAATCAACCCATAAACCTTCCTGAAACAGTCCAGATCTGAATAGAGTCCTGCAGGGATCAACAGATGTGGAGTCCGGCTGCTGGTGGCTGCTTGCTCCGCTGCCATTCAGCAGCAAACAAGCAGAGCTAACTGGCAACAGCCACCGCAGCAACTAACAAACTCCACAAATCCATTCAGCCATTCACCACCATCCACAGTCAGACACACATGGCTGATTATTTACTGCTGAATTACAGCTCACAACATCTGACACTGCTTTGGCGTGAGTGTTTTCACTGGCTAGCAAAAATTCCCGGTGTAGACTATTTACTGGAGTTTGCCAGTGTGTCACTCATGTGGCATAAGTCAAGAAAAGAAAGGTCTGGCTGGGCCGACTCTCACTTTAAGATTGGAGACAAAAGCGCCCCAGTTGCTTGTATTTCTTTCAACCAATCACAGTCGTTCTGGGCAGTGTCACAGCAACCGTGCGCTTGCAAAAATATTGCCGGGGGGAGCAGGTTCAGTGTAACACGGCCACAAAAATATCGCCTACAGGACGCGAACCGTGGCAGAAAAATGGCTACATCCCCACAAGATCAAACACCGAAAAGTTAGTAAAGGACTCAGACTAATGAGGACTGACTCGCTCTTGGAGCCAGCCTCAAGTGGCCATTCAAGGAACTGCAGTTTCTGACGATTCAGCATTGGCTTCATCTCTCAACCCCCCTATTGTTCTCTCCCCACTGTAGTAGCTTTTTTTTTTTTGCAACTGTGTTCAAGATTTTTGCAGCTGTCTCTTGGATGCATGATGCTTACAGTCGGACACCCAATCACTACCTTTTTATACAGTCCTGATCTCGCCTCACATGCTGCACCCAGGAATGTTGAAAACATCACAAAAAAAATAAATAAATAAGAAAACACACACAGGCAAGACACTGTCACACACTTCTAGTGGGTCATATGATTAAATTAGTTTACCTTTGTAGAGTCTATATGTTGTTTTTAGGAGAAATCCTGTATAGTAAACCTTTGAAGTTTTGTGATTAGGTGATGTTCATACCAGTTTGCTCTGGTGTTATTCATATTACAGTGACAGGTTTATGCTGTGATGTAATTTACAGAAATAGAAAGAGGTGCCATACGTTTCTGTTCTAAAACACTGGTTATGGAGACAGATGAGAACGTCTGGAAACAACAAGCAAAGAGAAAAACACTCAGACAGAAAGAGATTCATATTGCACAGAGGATTAATATGAGTTTTCTCCCCTCTACAATCGTTTCTTCTCAAATTCTCTCTCTGCTCTTATCTTCATCAAAACAACTTCACAAACAACAACACAGACACAAGAAAAACCAGCAAGCATCCAGCCGGAGGTGTTACTTTTTACTTATGAAAAGAAAAGAAGACCCAGAATTAAAGATCAAAATCTAGAGCAAGAGATTTCAAGATGAAGCTTTCGATTACTTTGCTACCCCCCACCCAGACACTTTCTTTCCCTACTTTGATACCTGGAGCTCCTCCACCCCCACCTCCCGTTCTCACTTTGGCTTTTATTGTTGTGAAGCCCTTACACATCAGTTCCAACTGGGTCAGATATGAGACAGGGGGAAGAGAAGAGAGGAGAGGAGAGGAGTGAGGAGAAGTAGTGTCTCTCTTTCAGCAACTCTGGCTGCCTTTGTGTCATATCAACTTGTTCATGTCAGCTGTCATCTCTCTCATCTGACACAACAGCCCAATGTGTTGTATTACCACACATAAACAGAGCTGATAAAGTAGAGAAACACATTTTGTTTGCGTGTGTGTGTGTGTGTGTGTGTGTGTGTGTGTGTGTGTGTGTGTGTGTGTGTGTGTGTGTGTGTGTGTGTGTGTGTGTGTGTGTGTGCAGAGAGGGCTCTATTTTTGTGAATCAAGAGCGGGGATGGAAAATACAGTTGAATTTTGCTCAGTGAGGGTTTGCCAGCACACGTTTGGCATTTGTGTTGCCCAGAGGCATCAAACAATGTCGGTAGATGTCAGGTGGGTGGGTGACAATTGGGCAAACAGGAACAGTTTCAGGGTTTATTGATAAGATGGAGCTACATGAGTTTACAGGCAGGCTCAGGCTCAGGCTCAGATGTCTGATAAGCAAGGCATGATGCAACAGTGACAGTCTGGCATCTAAGACTGGGTAAAAGGGTCTGGTACATGTGCTGAGAGGGTGATTGGGGAAGGAGACACAGGTGAGCAGAAGGCTGTGGGAGTCAGGTGACCAGGATTGATGAGGAACGTCTAAGGGCATCTGGCGGACAGGTGGAGAATGGCAATGAGGCTTAATAAAGATGCAGGGGGCTTGGAAAGTGGAATGTGGCTAAAAAGAGGGACAGAGAGGCAGACTGGGCAAAGTAAACACAACAGAGACAGCCATTGTGACGGATAGATATGTCAGCAGGTACTGCAGTCGTTGCCAAAAACACCCCCTCCTCTCATCCCCTTTGAATTTTAATTAAAACTGGGTAACCACATTTGCGGTTAAACATCCAGCCCAGTCGCTTGGAATAAATTTTGGCACTGTACATGACATTTGTATGTTTCATATCTCATATCAATGTTGCTAAAGTGACGAGCTGTCTTTGTCATTGAGAGGTGAAGGGGATGGTTGATGGCATGTCCCCTAGATGAGGCTCATGCCACGCTGCAGACCAACAAACAACAAAATGCCAACATTTATTCTGGTGACTGGGTTGGAACACCACTGCAGGCTAAGTCAATTAAAAGCATAGTGAAACGATCACTCAGAAAGCATTTTAGCAGCTGGAGGCGCCTTTTTGTAATTGTTTATTATGAGAATGAGGCTTCTTGTTCGTGGTTTTTGCATTGCAATGCGCAGTGTATTTCTGCACTCTAGGTGCCTGGCATTTTTTCCAGAGCACTTTAAACTCCTCGAGTTGAAAAAACTTCAACTCAGAGTGGAAAAGCGCCCCACATCATCTCTACTTTTTGTCATTTTTATCCCCATCATCCAATCGGATGATTTGAGAGTCTTCTGTGGTGGTCACGACAACACGTTCACAGTTGGTAAACAATATGAAACCTCCACGGATCAATGCATATTATAGTAGAAAGATTCATAATTGACCTTGTTTGCTGTTCAGGTGATCTGTTAACAGTTTTACAGATGTCTCTTTTAACGGTGGTCAGGGGATTTTTTTAGCTGCAATACCACCGAGGAAATTGGAGGGAAGGCTGAGCTGCATTCCTGGAGGCCTGGGTGTACTTAGCTAGCTAAATGCTAACCTCAGAATGCTAGCATGCTCACGATGACAATTTTTAACTGATGAATGTGTTTATCAAATCTCACGGTAATCCATCCAGTACAGTAGTTATCCATCAAAGCCATCTGGGAACAATAAAAAGTCATGATGTTTCCTCCTCTGGGCACCATAGCAATCCATCCCATAGTTACTGAGTTACACCAGTCCGAACCGAAGTGGTGGACCAATATCAGCATGTAGAGCCATCTCTCTAAAAAGTGAAACTGGAAGACTGAAAAAGATGGAGAGGCAGAGCAATAAAAAGATGGATGGAAAGTGAAGGCTGAAGAAGAACAAGATGAGAAGAGAGCTGAAAGAAGAGGAAGAGGGACGGAAAAGGGAGAAGTGGAGAAAGAAAACTGCATGTGAAGTCAAAATTACTGAGCAGTGCAGCTCATACAAAAAACACAGAGAGTGGGGCGCATCATCAAATATTAACCGTGGTGGTTAATATTTGATGGTGGAAATAAAAGATGCTTCATGCACACAAACACACACACACTCACACACACACACACGCTGTCTTGACACCGTGACGCTGCTTCACGTGACACACATTTTCATGAGATCGACAACTGCTGTCTACTCTGTCTCCCTCCTCAATCTTCTGGTTTAGTCTCTTTACTGTATTTAATATCAGCTCTTCTACTGATCTACTCTGTCGCTCTCTCTGTGCTGAACTCAAATCATATTAGACTTGCTACTTTTTATTTTAAAAACAATCTCAGCATTAGTGTTCAGCCCATGGATGTATATACCCAATTCCAAAAAAACTGGGACACTGTGTAGAAGGTCAATAAACACAGAATGTAATGCTGTGCGATCCTTTTTGTCCAAAGACAAAGTATTTAATGTTTAAACTGTTAAATGTTATTGTTGTTTTGTAAATATATACTAATTCTGAATTAGCATATATTTACAAAACACAAATCACACAAATTTTTGAAGTTATGATTTTTTTTTCCATCCTTGCTTGACGTACAATCTAAGTCGTTTGAGGTCCGCCATCTCCTAGGTCGTCCCAAGTCTCTTATTTGTGCAGCAAGGAGCTAGCGCTAGGAGCTAGCAGCAAGCTTTAAGCAGCTACGCGCTAGGATGGTCGAGAGCTTCCTATCCGGAAGACTTTTTCAGCTGAACGCCATGACGTATAAATATCAGGGTCGGGCAGATCCAGCGGTGCCGCCGTCATCAGGAATCGACGTCGCTTCACGTGACGCTTCAGTGGAAAGGACGTCTCATGTCTCTTAAACCGACAATGCTCGCTCATCGCTCCTAGGGGAGGGGCTAAACAGCTAGCAAAGTCAGCTAGGTAAGATAACTAGCAGTAATTTAAGAAACTTGGGACGGACATAGAGACAGACAACCATTCACACTCACATTCACACCCACTGACAATATAGAGTCACCAATTAACCTGCATGTCTTTGGACTGTGGGAGGAAGCTGGAGCACCTGGAGGAAACCCACGCTGACACAGGGAGAACATGTAGACTCTGCACAGAAGGGCTACTGGGATCGAACCAGGAACCCTCTTGCCGTGAGGCGACAGTGCTAACCACTTGACTACTGTGGCAACCAACGTGTAGAATGTGGCTCTGATGAGTAGGAACATCCTTGAAAAAGATGTCGTCTGAATGGCAGCATATGTTGCCCCAAAACCTGTACGTACCTTTTAGTATTCATGGTGTCTTCACAGATGTGAAGTTACCCATGATGCCCCAATGCGGTCTCACTCCAAAGGCGGCAAAAACCGGTACATGGTCAGTTACTATCACCGTTAGACACCCACAGAAAAAGCCGTCCTTTCACGTCAGTGTGATTCGCAACCGGTTGCTGTTATTGTGTAACTGTGCCCAGCATCGTCAGGGGGAAACACAGCAGGACAAGAACGGAAGTTAAGGTGGCAAAAGTCTGAGTGAGGTGGGCTGAAGGGGTGCTGGATGGGCCCAACAAACACCAACACCAACATAATCCAGTAAGACTATTTTTTTTTTTTAAAACATGAGTGTATTTTGAAAGAAGACAATGCATGTGACAGGCAGAACTTGACACGATGTCTCAGAACGTCAACAACCAGCTCACCCAGGGTACCTTGCACGTCATATCTAGACATGGAAAGTCATTAAGTCCATGACCAAACATCAATATGTGACGAGGTTGGAGTGAGAATGTGTTGTGCAAACAGGCAAGATGCCATGTGTCGTAATCTGCGGTAAAACCCCAGCTGACACGTTTATTCTGGATGCACTGTGTACATGTCCAAAGATTGCTGTTTGTTATGTATACTTGCAATTTAGCTGGACTGGTCAATTTTCAGATTTTCTACTGTTTCACAGACGAGAAAAACTGTTTGGCCAGAGGTTATAAAGAAAAGGTCACGAGGTGGAAGAGAGATAAGTTGTTAAACACAACTGAGAGATATGTAAAAGGTGAAAAGTTCACAGAGGAGAAAGAATTAGAGGCAAATAAACAGGTATACAGAGAGTATGAGAGGAGGATGAGCAGTTACTCTCTCACCTCCTGCTTTTTTTGGTCACAACCTTTGCTTCACTCTTTCCTGATCTCTTGTTTTCTCCACCCTTTGGTCTGAAAAGCACTCTTTTCCTCTTCCCCTTTGTTGCATCCATTATCTACTCCTTCTTTTTTGAGCTCTTGTGTTCTCTCCTCTCAGTTGCCCTCTTGTTTTGTTCGTTTAGTCTCTCTACCTTTAACCTTTCCTCCTCCTCGTTACCACCATCTTTTATTCCTCTTGTCTACTCTGTTTCTTTTCCATGTTCTCCTGTCTTTCCCTTTTTCCCCCTCACCTCATCCCGTTAATTACCTTCCCTCTCCCGTCCTCCATTCTTGTTTTCCCTCAAACCTTCCTCTCTGACCTCATCTCCTTTCCTTACCTCCTCCTCTCACTCCTCTCCCCCTGCCGCCTCTCCTTTCAGTCTCCCTTGCCTTCACTCATCTCTCCTGTCCTCTAACCATTTCCTCTTCTCCGTTCTCGTCTCTCCTCTCCTCTCATCCCACTCCATCCCCTTTCCTCCTCAGAGATTTTCTCCCACAGGAGGCGGCAGGAGCTAATCCCAAAAAGCTGTTTTTGAAAGGCGGCAGAGAAGCAGCGGCCCTCCCTTTCAAAACAAACACCCACAAACCTAACGCCATCTCTTCCCCGTTTCCTTCGCTCCCGTTTGATTTCAGGCTTCTCTCGCTCTTCGGTTGATGTGTCCACGCACAAATAAAGCGCACACCTCCATAAACCTTCTCCAGCTTTGTATTTATCATCATCATCCTCTCCCTCTGACCAGTAGACCAGAGTCACTGCAGAGCTCCATAAGTGTGTGTGTGTATCATTGTTTGCCGGGGCGGCACTTTGGGGATCACCGCTATGAGAAGCCGGACATAGCACTGAGTGGGCAGAGGATGCTCACTCAAGCCTGCAGCTATAATGAGGCCTTGTAATAAACAGATAACGCTGTTTGATTCTGCACTGCTCCTCCATCTCAACTAGCTAATGCTCCCTCTTTTTATGTTTAATTGCGCCACCGACTTGGCAAAACTGCTCATTTCCCTTAAAAAAAGAAAAAAAAAGAAACGTCTCCCACGGCAGCAGAGAACAAAGCAAAAACAGGCTTCCAGCTTGCCTTTCGTTTCATCTTTTAATAAACTCATGAAAAGAAATATTTAGAATCCAACAACAGGGAGACATATTGCCTCCCAGTGTATGAGAATCTCCTCGGCATGAAATTGTTAAATGTGCTCTAAATAAGGTGGCAATGAAACGTAAAATGACTGGCTGGTAGCGGCGGTGGGATGGGAAGACGGAGGGAACGGCTCAGGCGAATCCTGGAGGAGGTGATAAGGAGAATTGGTTGGGAAAGGAGGAAGAGGAGATGATGGGGGGGTGAGGAAGGAGGCGGAAGAGGGGGAATGAAAAAGTGCAGAGGAAGAAAGTGGGGAAAAGAGCTTGGGTGGGAAGAGAGGAGGAGATTGAACGAGGATTGAGAGGAAAAGCAGAGGAAGGGAGTTATGTGGGGGAAAGGGATGAGATGGCAAAAGGTGAGAAGATGATCGGTGAGCAAAAGGAGGGGGTGGAGAGGAAGGAGGAGATTAGATCAGGTATGTAAGGAGGCGCGGGTAAGCAAAAACTCAGTTAAAAAAGGAGAATTATAGAGAAGAAGAGGGAAGAGAAAACGACAAAGTGACAAAAAGCAGGAGGGAAAAAGGGATGAGAGAAGAGAGAAGCTTGGGGAGAGATGTGATCAGGTAAGAGAGGAACAATGGAGGAGAGCAGGAGTAGTACAAACAGGATTAGACGGGAGATGAGAGGGGGAAAAAAGCAGACGAGAACTGGGAAGGAGGGAGGAAAGAGACGGGAGGAGGGAAGCAAAACTAAGAGTGGGGAGGCAGGAGAAGGTGAGGAGGAGAGGAGAGGAGATATAGGAGGATTGGAGGAGAGTATATAGCGAACACAATGGATTTGGATGGCTGAGTTAGAGACCTCCAAATCCCCCGAAGAAAACAACACAGTGAGGCAGAGAGAGACAGAGCCCTGCATGAGGGGAGATAGAGGTAAACCACACTGGATTCTCACTCGCAGCCAGAACCAGCCTACATTTTCTGCACACTCTCTGGCCCCCAACCCAACAGCGTTACCCAAAAGCACACACCATGCAGCGGCTGCGTAATCCAAATTCCAAAGGCATGTAATTAGGAGAGTTAAATTGGGAACTGTTGTGTGTCGTGCGAGGCGGCGCTTATTTAGAAAATGCCAAATCGCCTCGTGTTGCAAAGTTGCACACCAGATTTTTCAAAGCGCAACATTTCCATTACTGCTGGTTCTGTGAAATCCTGGAAGAAAAACATGTTATCTATATTTCTACTTATAATTCCATGTCATTATGATCTCAAGTTTGTAGAATTGTGATGTGAAATTAATCTCTGGAATCCAACAGTGTAAACTGATCGTATGATGGAAATTACCACTAAACTCTAAGCTGTTGTTTTTCCTACCTGGATTGAAGAGTTACCTGTGAAGCCGCCTGCTCAGTTCAGTTTGTTTGAGCTTGTTATGTACACTTCTCAAGATATGGAGCACACTATGGAGCATGGGGGATGAACTGGTTTGGGTCTACTAAAATGTAAAACTGGGATGTGTCTACTATGGGCATATGAATCTTGAACCGCCTTGACTTTAGTTCTTGTCGCGTTGCTTTTCTCCCTGACATCGCCGGGCACCGTTAAACTTTAATGGCAGCTCGCCTTTTTTGTTTGTTTCTGACGCTGCAAGTCACTGCCCAAGCGCACCGAACTTCAGAGTAAGACCGAGCTCGATAATCTAAAGCCTCAGTTATACCTTCGCCTGTCTCCGTTCGTGGATTGCGCATGCACCTCAACAGAGCGCAAAGGAATTTATATTTGGCACATTCTCCGTTGCAGTATTTGCCGCAAAGACGGGGCGGTAGAGGAAAAAATACGATAGGAAGTAGTAGAAGCAGGCAAAAAACAGTGGAAGTAGAAGCAAGTGGAAACAATGTAAACAGCAATGATGGCGGCACGAAAAGTATGGATTGCAGAGGAGGAGAATTGTTATGTTTATGGCTTTTGACCAGACAAAAGCGTTGCAAAAGAAGATGGTCTGTCTGTAACATGTAGCGAGATATCTGACTGGGAAACTCAGCCAGCTAGTCTTCCCTCAGATTCATCCGTTTTGTGACATTAGCGCGGCTTCTGAAAAGTTTCAAAATCCTGGAGGTGTGCAACCTCGCGAAGCGCCAGCACACGCGACTGTCGCCAGGTGCGCGATTACATAATTTGTGCTTGACTGCGTCGAGCATAAACTAAACTTAAGTCTTAGTCAAAAGCTGCTGCTCCAATAGAATTTTAAATCTAGCTTTATTGTCGTCCTGTGTGACATGTCGAGGGGGTGAACTCCATTCATGCACACCTCTGTACATTACTGTGCATTTGATTGACTTTGTTCTTCTTTTCTTCTCTTGTAGCATGTCTTGAAGGGTAGTCATGTCTATCTGAACTAACACATAATATTTTAAACATAACTTTTGTAATTGAGATATTCCTGATGAGCATTAGTCATACAGCAGTCACAGATTTGATCCCAGCCTGTGCTGTTAGCCTGCTTTTATTTAGCAGTGGACATTTTGTTCCACTTTGTGTTAACTCTCAAGAAACCTTTTGATTATTTAATGCAAAGCAGCTAAAGTGGAAAGCAAACTGTTACAACTGAGTTATGAAGAAATATAGAGAGAGAGAGCGAGACACGCATTTGGTTTAAAAACAAGACAGTACAGTCAGTCACAGGAATACATTATGCATGAGCGTCCATGAAGGAAATATACAGACGAATGTGAGCGGGGGTGAAGTTAGTTTTGCTATGTGTGAACTAACAGTCACATCAGCGCGGGTAACCTTCACCTCACTTTACATTATAAATGAATGCATAATGTATGAGTGAGTGTGACTTTATGTTTGCTTGTTTTCTTACCTCGTGGTTGTCGAGGCCTTTTCACTGTTCCTTTCAACAGCAGGAATAATCTGTTTATTGATTTACATTTTAAGCAGATTTAGAGGCCGTTAAACTGTTATGTCTTTGTTACTCTACACTGAGTCTGGTAGCATTAGCAATACATTGCAGCAAAGTAAAGTGGAGATACATTAATACTTGTTCAGATGCAGTTAGTTGTAAGTGGTATCAGTCTGTGGAAACAAACTGACTGGTTGAATGCATGAATGTGTGGACTGCCCGACGCAAACAGGACAGGGACATTTACACACACATTTACACACTGTACTGTACACTGACAACAAACTGCAGATTGATTGATGCAGTTAGCTAATACAATCTGTTTTGGAAGACACTTCAATTAAGACACTTAAACATAGGTAGTAACAATGCAGAAAAGTTGTTATGTGTGAGATTTAAAACGTAGCTGTTAGTAGTTAGTAGTAGTTAGCGGCTAACTCAAAGAAGAGGCACAGCGGCCGAAAAAACACTGAAGTCCGGGAGCTCTTTACCCTCCAAGCAGAGGACAAGATCAGCAGCGATATAGCAGAGACTGTAAATGATTGTTAATGTCATTTTATAACATTTTTATTGTTCATTAAGCACTGCTGATGCATATGCTGTATGTCACACTTGAGGCCAACGCTGTTGTGTAAATATCACGCTAGTCATGCCTCTCAGTTCCACAAAAGTAAAAGTATCAGTGCGCGACATCAGAGTGTGATGATGATGCGTAAATTAACGAACATTATGTTAGAACAACATTGATTTTTGGTTCCGCATGGACCCGAACTAAGGTCTCCTGGGTGAAAGTTTTGTTTGACCCATCCAACCAGGGGTGTAGCACCAAATTCTGCATATATAAGCAGTCTCTGTGGGCTCTTTTGAATTTTCTTTTTCTGTCTTTCCCTTTGCTTTCTGTCTTTGATTATTTGGAGCCCTGGTTTTCCTTTCTTGGGGAAAGACATGACAGTGCACGCTGGTGCTCCAGCAGCATAAGTGGTCACTTACTCATCTTTAGCTGCGTTTAGAGACAAATCTTAGTGCAGGGGTGGACTAAACCATTTTGCAACTCTAAAGGGTGAGAGGGGCCTGAAAGAGCTTCTACAATTTATTTATTTATTTTCAATAAAAGTTCAGTCTTTCAACCAATTTATTCAGCCAGTTTAATTTAATTATGGCTCTCATTACTTAGAAATAAAAAATTGAGAACAACACCAATTTTTTTTTCCCAGGCTTCTCCCATCAGGGTCCTGGGTAATCAGTCCCCCTTTCCCCTCACTACAATGCCCCTGCATCCAGCTCACCTCCGTCCTACCCCAGGCAGACTTTCTTCCTTTTTATACCACGTCTTTTGTTCTGCGTGTCGAGGAGTGCCAAGGATGGGTTCAGCTGAAAGCCAGGTGCGTCTCATAAAGATGCCAAAGGGCACCTCTGGGATCGATATCACACACCAAGGTGCATGACAAAGTGACGGCATTTGACGACCTGGGAACGAGAGCGGGTTGAACCTTTACACCAAGCCTATCTGTCAGCAGAGGGGGCTTGTCTCTGGTGGGCTGTGTTTTTAAGAGAGTCTGCAAACTGCACAAGACAGCTCTTGATGAAGAGCTACAGCACATGTCTGCAGCTAATATGACTCCTCAACTCTGACATTATATTTAGAGCATACAGCCTCAGGCCTTGGAGCACAGCGCTTTCTATTTGGCTCCGATTTGGCTCCATGAACACACTCATCCACACACAAAAAGCTCCGCACACACTCTAACCCAACACTCGGGAGGTACACAAACCTGCCTGGTTACGTCAGTAAATCATGAAATACGCACACACACACACACACACACACAGTACAGGCATGTTTTTTCCTCACACACAAACACCTATATACACAGATAACATTCATACATTTACAAAGTCATGTACACAAACCCATATAACAACAGCACGTATCCTCTGTGGTGCACATATACAACATGACAGCGTGTAAACACACTACACACACATGCATACACACTTACTGCCACACACTTGGCTTACAGCAAATCTCATGCATATGAAGGAGTGTTGGCATGAGCAGCCCTGTGGGGGAATGCTTGCTCCTTATGCCCATGTCTCATTCTGATCCCCCAGGGAGCACAAAGGCCTAACTGTTGCCCAACACACACACACAAACACACACACACACACATACAGCAGAAGAGCGAGAGGAACACACAATCCTCAAGCTGACCTGATGCCAAATGTGTTGATGGATTTATCTAGGTGCCAGATACACACGTACATGAACACATACACACACACACACACACACACACACACACACACACACACACACACAAGCAAGAGGGCATCGCTGTGGAGTCAGTGGCATTAAAGTCCTGGCACCATTACCCAGAAGTCTTGGTGTGCCAGTACCCATCATCCCTTGCTTCAATCTTGAGCCCAGAAGGTGAAAAGAGAGGGTGAGACAAGAGGCAGGGGGGAGGCAGAAAGTGTGAGAGGTGGAGAGATAGAAAATGGAAAACATTTTGAAAAAAACTAAGCTTGATTCTTTTTTTAAAAAGTGATAAAACAGAGACAGAATGAGCCGTCTGGCTCGGAGCGTGAAGCACAGTGTCTGTAGTTTAGACAAAAAGTGCACTGGAAGCATATTGGGATATAATTTTGCCCAGGTCTTCTTCCCAGTGGTTGACAATCAATTGTCAACTGTCCTTGTTATTTCCTCTAACTGCGAGGGCTGCAGACAGAAGTGTTATCTCAACACAGTGTCGCAGCTGCTTCTTTTCACCTGACAGGGACGACGTTCACAGTGAAGGTGTGAGGTAAGAATCAAACAGCACCACTTTGCAGCGCTGGACTGTAACTTTACTCCTGCACCCCCCAGTTTAGAGATCAGTCAATGTCTAAATCATCAGCCACATGTCATTTCAAAGATTAATAAGGACCATTCAAGTGACAGTTCCCCTCACTGTAGGTTGTTCCTTGTGTTTTTGTAAAGCATGTCTCAGTTACCTCTGGTGTGGACATGTTTATATGGTTCTTTGTAGCCCAGTTGCCAGAGGAAAATGTTGGCACTGTACATTCCTGCAAACCACAAATGTTACATTTGTATATTTCAGACATGTCATATCAACATTTCTAAAGTGACGTAATAAATGTAAGCTAATTTTCTCACTGGGAGGTGGAGGGGAGGGTGGACGGTGTGGCAACTAGGTGATGTCTGCCAAACAGCAGACCGCAGCAGACCCAACATGTTCTAATCCTAAATCGTCATATAGGGAGTCACGAGCAATGCTGAGACGTCAAGGCAACAAAAGCATGTGGTTAGGTTTAGAAAGAAAGCATCATAGATTGGCTCTACATCCATACGGGAAGATGTTCATGAGGAAATGCGGTTGTTTTTGACAAAGACATCACTGTGTTTCCAGTGGGGCTTGTGCCCCCAGAACCGGGTATGTTGAACCAAAATCTGCTCTTTTCCTAAACATAACCAAATGGTTTTGTGCCCACATCTAACCACAACCACAATCTAACCACAGCATAGTTGGAACATAGCAAATGTTTGCAGAAACATACAATGCCAAGTTTTATGGCGATTAGGTTGCTCTTTTTGCATGGAACAGAAACAGCATCTTTACTTTTCTCTTGAGCACAAATATATGATGTAAAGGCAACATGTGGGGAAAAGCTATTATTCCGCATCACAACAGTTTGAATGTGATTTGAAGTGTTTCAGAAACTATAACAAAAGTCGTCATTTTTACCTTTCTACAACCAAAGGGTGTCAGGTCACTGCTCTGCAAGGTGTGTGGTACTGAGCAGTAATTTGTGGAGCCAGGCTGCACAGCAAACATCCAGTATTACTCCAGGTAACGTGGCTTTTTTTCAAAGACTGTCCTGTGTCGCTGTGAGAATATCTCAGGCCTTTGCTGCCGCTTGGCACGGCTCTTAATCTCAATGAGCAGATGTGCCAGCCAGAAGCATCCAATTCAAGGCCCCGACCACCGGCTCATCTACTGCCTTGCAGCAAAACCGCCGTCTGGTGTGATCGCTGCCTTTTGACTGCCTCACCACTGGCTCTTTGTTCATGTTTTCCTTTACCTGTTTTCTCATGGACTGCACGTCAGACAATCTAGTGTCCCAGAGTTTATCAGAGGTTTTTATTTTGTTTACCAGCCTGTCACATCAAAGTGTCCTATCTGGCCGTATACATATATTTATGCCGCTATTTTTTGAAAGGATTTTATCAAAGTTAAAGTTCAAATTGAGATTTTCAAAGCTTATCTGTCCTTGCTGCTGTGATAGCACAAAGGTTTGGCACAGTTTAGTACTGCAGCAGTTTGGCAGATGTGTTCAAGGGGCACAGTCAACTACTGACCCAGTCAAATTAAACCCTGCAATATATGTAAAATAAGATACAAAGAAAGCAGTACAAGTTTTTACCAATAACCCAAGAAAATCAGGAAAAAGCAAAACACATTTCCCATTTCTGTTTTGCCAAAATGTGTTGCTTTCACTGGGATAAATAGGCCCAGCTGGCAAAACGTGTATATGTTACATTTATATATCAGTATGTAATGAATAAGTTTAAACTCTATGTTACTTAAGCTTTCGACAACGCTGTCGTCAGGTTTGGTTAAGGTAGGAGAAGAACTCTTGGTTTTGGTTAGGAAACGATCGCATTTTCCCAGCTGGAAACACAGTTTGCTTCATTAAAAGAAAACAACTTTTCATGGAGCTATACAAGCTGAAAAAGTAGAGGTTATACTGTTACAGCTGCTTTTTGTGGCACTATCCGATCTGGAAATGCAGCAATGTCTCTGTCGTGAAAACAACCGCTTTTCGTGGCACTATCTCAGCAGGAACACGGCAATGTTTAGGTAAAGAACAACCTCTTCTCATGGCAATATTGCCAGTGGAAAAAAAAAAACATTGGCGCTTAAAAACACACCCACATTTGGTGGCTAAAAATCAGCTAGAAACACAGCTATGACTTGCCAACAACTGGTGCTATTGTTTGTTGACCTCAAACAGTGGTCTGCAGCTTGGCAGGCGTCTCGTCGAGGCGTCACACCCTCCATCATCCCCTCCACCTCCCACTGACAAAATCATCTCATACATTAACATCACTTTAGAAGCGTTGCTATGATAAATATGAAATGAACAAATGTAAGATATCTGTGGTTTGTATAAACATACAATGTCAACATTTTGTTCAGGCAACTGGGCTGGATAATACTGCTGCTATTAACTGTTTGCCAAACACCATTTAAATCAACATGTGGATCATGGATGAATGTACACCAGCAAGCACTCACAAAACTCTTAAAAGTGGTGTGCATGTTTATCTACACTAACACACTCACTCACACACACATACACACTGCCCATGCGCACTGATGCATGCACAGACTCAGACAGTTAGCTTTCATTAAAAAGAGATTTAATTACTCAGTAACTTAATTGAAATGACACACAGCAACCCAGAGAAAGAAATAGAGGCTGTAAAAGAGGAGTGAGGATGACAAGACAAAAGCTGCAGAGAGCAACAGGGAGAGAAAGAGACAGAGGAATAGAAGCCTGCTGTTTTAATTTGAAAGTAATATCTGTCTCATTAAATGCCCTCCTGATATTTCTGCTTGGGTTCTCCTCAAGACTTTCTGAAACCTGACTGGGATCATTACAGTGACAGCAGGCAGACACTGTGGACTGATTATGAGCATGTTATCCCTGAATCATGAGCACTTACAGTTTCTAAGGTCATCATTTGAAATAGTCTCATGGAACTGAGACAGGCGACGGCGCAGAGAAAGCTGTTAACTCAAAATGTGTCCGGCAAAGCAGTGTCTTTTTTTCCATTTTTCAGTGAAAGTTTTATCTTTTCAAGATTGAGACTTTAATCAGCCCCATGTTACCTGCACAAAACTGTGAGCATCACATTATTTTCATGTGAACCTTGTGGCATATTTCTTTCTTTGTGGTGAGCAAATTGATTTTCACATTTCTGTATCCACAAAATCATTTTACAACATTTCATAACACTACCTGAACAGTCATGTCTCTGCACTGTGGCACAAAATACTAATATGATTTTAGTCTTTTTTGTTGTCCGTAATTTCAGCCACTTTTGGGTGGATTATCGTCATACTCTGTGCAGACATCAGCATTCTTTGCTTCTGCCTCACAGAGCACCGAGCATGCTGTACTGTAAATCTGTATCCTTGTTTAGTTTAAAGAAAACCTGCAGAAAATGAAGCCAACACTTAAGTGCTAAAAAACTGCAGTTCTTCCAGTGGCCACTTGAGGCTGGCTCCAAGAGCAAGTCAATCCCCATAGACCTCCATGTTAAAATGCCCAACTTTACAGCAGAAATAAACATGTTTACAGCCAAATGCAAAAAACAGTTTTGATCTCTATCATACCATTGTTCTGGTGGCCCAAAATTCCAAAACCCCATTAGTCTGAAAAATGTCCCATTGGACCGAAAGCCCATTTCTCCAAAAACACACACTCCCTGCAGTTTATGTCAGTTTCCCAGCAGCATTGGAGCCACTGAACCCATCCCTGCTTTTCTAGCAACATGTGTGCCACCAACATGGATATTTCAAGCCAAAATACATTTTTCCAATGTTAATAATGGGACAGTCTGTCAGAGAAATGGGCTTTTGATCCAATGAGACATTTTTTGGACTGACTTGGCTGACATGCACATCTCCAGAAATGCAACTGCACGTCGCAGCGACACAGACCTCCTGTCTGTTTTTGCAAGCTGAAACCATTTCCCTCAGTGGAAACAAAGCTTTTATTTACGTTAATTTCACAGATAAGAAACAATAAATTATGAAGACAATAAAGCTGCCACTAAAATAGCATTTTAAGTCTAGTGTGTGATTTATCCTGGCTTCATCCTGTCTGAGAACATTATGTTTGAAAAGTTTTAAGTCTTTTTTTCCATTAGCCAAAGTTAGTACAGTCACATTTACCACAAACTGTAAGTGCATCATGCTAACCAGGCAAGCAGTTATGTTCTCATCCACATTCGGTCAGTTCCGGCTCCAAAAATCCAAGTTGGTGATGGCCACGATGCTAAATTCAAGGCTTCAAAATGGGAGTCTATGAACCAGTGGCTGACGTCACAGTAGCTACATCCATTATTTTCAGTCCATGGGTGCAGCTCACAGTGATGCTGAATGTGGTAAAAGAAAACTCTGATCAGTGGGAACTGTTTAAAAATGTCTTGTTCAAGAGACCTTCATTATATTTTCTGTTTTTCAGCTCAGTATCCTTTCTATGGATTTAGAGGCACTGTCAGACTAATCCCCAAAAAACAAAAAGCCTCCGAGTTAGTGACCCTAAATGACACGATGAGAAGGGAAGGAGATAAAAACTAGATTAGCATTTAAATGAGCGCGAGTCGTCCACATCGCACACTCCTATCTCATTATCTTCTCCAGCAGGTGTATGGAGTGTTTTCATAGGGATCCATGTCTTCAAACGGTAGCAGGAAGCCGAACCAAACAAGCGCTCCTCTTGCCAAGGAGGACTCTGCAGCCAGACAGTACGCAGCTACTGAACTCCTCTTGGCATCCACTCAACATTCCTGAAGCTGCTCATAATGTTTATTAGGGGATGGAATGATAATATTGAAATTAATGCCAAAGTTGTCTTGTGTGACTGTGTGCATAAATAAACAAATTCAAACTCAAACTTGTATATTTGTGTCTGTATGAGAGAATGTATACAGTACATAATAGAGTGTTTGGCTTAATGAAAATCACATTAGGGTGAATGAAATAATGGTGCGTGCATGTGTGTGTTTTATGTATGCATGTGGAGAAATCATAAAACATCACTCTCTGAGCTTTCTTTTTCTTTTTCACGGACTACTGGCAGAAATATTAGTAATGAAAGCCTCCAGGTTTTAAAGTGTGTGTATTTGTGTATAATGAGGACCAGAAATGGCCTCACAAGGATGAAGGGGATAGTTAGTTAGCAAGCTAGCTAGTTAGCTAAAAATAAAAACTTAAGGAGCAGAGGAGGCCGGAGTAGATGAAACCCTGGACGAACTGGATGACAGTTTTTACCGGTGACATGTTAACATCAGGGTCATACACCCAAATTTAATCCAAGTGGCAAAACATTGCTGAGGTTTGTCAGTGAAGTGTTTAAACTACACTGCAGACTGGAGTCAGCTGTCATTGACAGTGGCTCTTTTCCAGGCCGTCCTCACCACCGGGTGCTTTGCAGCGCCCCTAGACATGTGATATCGACGCCAAAGGCACCCTTTAGCGTCTTTATGACATGCACCAGAGTTAAGCTAACTCCAGTATAAACCCATCTGTGGCAATACTCGAAACTGCATGCAATGTTGCCAGTGGTGGCCCTAGCACGTTTTGTGCCCTGAATGATTTTGAAATTCTGGGCTGACGATGTTTGAAATGACTATTTTATCAATAGCCGATACTGATATTTTTATATTGCTGTTCATTTTGTTTTTGTTGATATTTATTCTTCTTTTGTGCCAGGGAAACATAAATATCTACACTATGAAAAAAGTCAACAGTTTTACAGTCCTTCATTACTCTACCTCTGAATGAGCACATACTCAATAGCACACGTTTATGAAGCAACCTTTAACATAACCTTCTCTCACATGAAAAACACTTTTAAGAAAAAAATCAAAAAGCCTTTCTACAAGTTATGATACATCATACGTTTCACTCTAATATCTGTTTTATAGTGCTGTGAAAACATCCACAAATTTCTCCTTCAGACAGTTGTTTTTATACAAGTTTCTTGCCAAAAGCTACATTTTGCAAGATCACATTGAACACATCATGAGAACGTTTTAATTTACATTCGCATAATGCTCATTTTTACTGAAACACTTGACAATGTAAATCAATGCAACCTCTGTAAGCTGTTCGTTGCGGCCCCAAAAGGCAGAGCTAGGGATAAACATTTAGATTTTTTTTTCCTCCCCCAGTTGTGGCGCCCCCTATGGATGACGGCACACTTAGCATTCACCTACACTGCCTGTGCCACAGGCCAGCCCTGAACATAGTGTAGAGGGACTGTAGTTTGTGTCTCCTGTAAAAGTCAACATTGTTTTAACGTAACGGTAAATAATATATGCACGGCTGTCGTCATGTTATCTTATTGTTACATAACAAACATAGTAATTTAACCCAAAACATGATCATTTTTCTGAATCTAACCAAGAACCTTTGTCGTCTAACCTAACCATTACTGTTTGTCCCACATGGTAAATGTTAAGAATGTGTGTCAGCAGTACGTCACATAGAAACACCAAGGGGCGTGACAAAGAGACGATATTTGACGACCTGCAAATGAGAACTGGTTCCGTACTCCCACTGCACTGTATTTGTATGAATTCCTTAAACTGGTCACTGGTCACATTTCTCTCGAAGAATTGCTAATAACTATTAGATGTAAATTATCCTGGCCATTTACATAAATGTTGCTCAGCATTTAATACGCCGTGGTTAAACAGACTACCCCCAGCTTTGACTGACCTCCAGCATCCCAGGGTACCACAAGAAACCTGCATCTATTAGCCTCGATGAATGGGGAAATAAAAAAGAACGAAAAACTTACAATCAGTTAAAATCCAGCAGGCAGCTGAAGCCACTTTGTTGGAGCACAGGACAAACTCAGCCCATAATGTGTTCACACCTACCCTCAAGAGCTTACAGCGATTATGTCCCAAAGCTATTGTGCACAAAGCGCAGCATAATTACAGTCGCTCTTGTTGAGAAACAACATAATGAATAACGTTTCCCTGTATGGGGGCAGATTAGATAAAACCATTAATTAAACAGCTGCATGAGGTAACTTTACACGCTGATGGAGCACCAAACCTGATAAAAACACAAAGTTTGTCAGATGAGTCAAAAATATAACCAAACACTGTACATAAATACAGAATACTGTTTGTTGAATAATTTAAATGGGTTGCTAAAAGAAATAAAGCTTTATACTGCTTTGATCTTCAATCAGTTGGTTAAAAAAAAGTACTTTTGGAGCGCAACAGGGCTCTGAGGTGCAGGATGGACTTTGCAGAGCCAATAAGTCTTTGATACTCGTAACATAAAAGATGTTTGGTGGAATATTCCTTTCATTTCTAGACATTATTTTGCCTGTGTATGGGGAAAATATATCCAGACTGTGGCCATAACTGACACTTGAATTTCTTTTCAGCAAGTGCATGGCCTTTTCAATCAGTAGGAATTGAAACTTCTTTGCTTTTAAGACCCACTTCATGACTAAGGCTCGTAGGCTGGATGTGTTTTTATAAAGACATTTTGCCCTTCTGCAGTTTTTGTCTTGTCCTGTGAGACTGGTTGTGCAACCATAACCTCCCAAGCATGACCTGGCACGGCTTGAATGAAGCGTGTTATGTCTAATGTCAAGCATCAAAAAATGTGCACATTCATGAGGGTCAGATGTTCTGGTTATTGTGTTGTGCAGCCAGTGTTTCAGACCACGCAGGGAGGAGAGGTTTCTCTTTAATGATGCAGCTGAGGCAACAGTGTTATCAGCTTTAGAAGAAAGTTTTAACTTTCAACCGATGAAAAGTCTCTGTTGCATCAAAACATGCGCAGTAGATTATGAAACAGATTACGGTTTGCAGTGAACGATTTTGGTTTCTATAGCTAATCTGCATGCTGACTTATGAAGTGTTACCAAAAAAACTTCATGGTTTGGATGTACAGTCATACAGAAAGCTAACACTTGACTCCTGGGTGAAAGTCCAGGGTTTGTGGAACCACCATCCCTGCCGACTTCTCTACAGGGACTCCAGCTCCTTATATTACGTCGTCACTCACAGCATTTCAAATTGACGCCATCCAGAAACGAATCATACTGCTGCGACAGGTGCTGTCCAGCTGATCAGCGGTGTTTCATAACACTGCAAATGGTTCCATGCGGCCGTGTGACAAACTTACACCACCTTGTATCATACCGCTACAAAAGGTGGCTTTTGGCATCAGTGTCTGACGCTGTGATCACCAACAGAGCAGCAGTGTTTGACAACTTCAGAATGAGAATGGGCTGGGTGGCTACGTCCTTCAGTCTGTGTGTGTATGTGTGTGTGTGTTGTCAGCCTCCGTCATGTTCACAAACTGAGTGTTAGTGTCGAAGAATGTGCGAGACCTGTTCACATCATTTATTTAATTGGCTGATTCAAATTAAGCATTTAAAATGTGGGAGGTAGACAGAGAGTCACTGGCTCTGCTCTTTCTCTGCTGCCTTTCCACCAGAGCGAGCGTGTGCATGTCAAGAACATCCATGCGCAGAAACCTCTCCTCCTGCCCTGTATCAGCCTCCAGGGTTACAGAGACAGCGTTGGTGGAGAGAAGTTATTCATTATTCATGCGTCTACAGACACACACACACACACACACACACACCTTTTCTCTGTCTTTATGTCTCAGGGTCGAAGCAGCTGTGTATATAGGTACAGTGACCTCTGACCTCTCTGTCTGTGTAAATCACCAGATGACTCAGTTATTGTACTCTGAGAGAGTGCACACACACTTACACACACACTTACACACACACAAGGTGGGTACAGTATGATCAGGTATACCCTTTGACATCTCCCGTCTCCATCTCCTGACTTTATCAGCTGACCCCATTCATTATAGAGCAACCCACCAGAGAAACACACCACAAGTTTACTGATTTTTTTCTCTATTTCTGTGTATTTGATCTATTTCGTATGTTCTTCATTTACCTATATTTTTTAAATGACAATTATGTTGTGCATGTTCGTTACATTTATCGTTTCAAATGAAGTAAAACGCATTTTGATCAAACTTGTGTAAACTCTACGAGCTTAACTGAGTCTGCCTTTATGTGGTTTTGTCCCAAAATCATCTGCAGCTGGGAAAGTTCCCACGCAAACAAAGGTGGGATTGAAATCCAAGAGCAGAGACGTACACGTTATATACTGAAAAGGTAACTGTTAGTATAGCATAGGGATAGAACTTGATTTAAAACAATCCAATATTGGACATCAGCACGACATGACAAGTGTTAATGCCAACAGCCAACAATGGCTGAGACATACACATCACATTAGAAACACTACCATTCACTTAAGCCTCAAATATACTCCGAGATGAATCAACACTGACACAGTGTCAACAAAAACTAAACAGGATATCATTCAGATTTATGCCAGCAGGGCTGTTGTAGTGAATTGAATACGATTATATAGATGTACCCAGTAATGTGATGACTCAGTGAATGTTCAAGGAAAATGTTAGTGTGAAAGTAAGAAGTAAAGCATTGCTCACTAAAATGTCACAGAGGAATAGCAGGAAGTCAAAGCATTACCATTTTACTTGAATTATAGAAATATGAAGCTAAAAGTGCATTTTGAAGGAAATAAAGCAAAATGGAGGTGAGGTTTTTAGCTGCTGTGGAAGTGTTTGGACACTGACTACAGCTCTGTGAGGGAACAAGCTACAAACGTAAGTAGTTTTGATTCTTAAAAGACAGATCTGCAGTCAAGCCCTGGGTAGGTTTATAAAGTATGTGTCCTGCCAGGCAGCATGATGGGCATGATTAACGCGTTGTGAATGATGTAAAATACATGAATTAAGCAGTGTGAATGAGGAGAGAAGAGCAATTTCCCTTCATACACTTATTCGCAAGAGTTGAGAATTCTTAACTTCGTGAGTAATTCGCCCCGGGATAGCCAGTTAGCATTGAGAGTCCCTGTAGGGTAGGCGGCAGGAATGGTGGATAGGTTCAACAAGTACTGGACCTGTATGAATGTTGAGCCAAACCATGACGTTTCCTCTAAACCTAACCATGTGTGTTTGTTACACAAGGAAATAAACATAAATACAACAGGTTTTACCAACGCACATTTATTTTGAAGAAGACTGTTCACACCAGGGGCGACTGCTCCGAGACAACACGGGCGGCTGAACTTCCCCTAAAATTTCATAGAAGAAATGGTCAAATATGCACTATTGAATTTACATTAAAATAAGAATTTACATTGCATTAAACGTGCACTAGGATACGTTTCACATCATGACAATGATGTTCAAACGTCACCTGTTTATCCCCAGTTTTCAAACGCGAGCAGGTATTTTTTCATGCAGCAAAGCGAGACGGTCATTGGATAAATGCGACAAAATGGTCACTTCCAGGGAGGCTCAGCTTTTTTGTTTGTACAGTTCAGGTGTTTAAACCCATCTGATAATCTTTGAGGTGTGTGTTGCTGTGGTTCTATGGCATGAGTGTGGTTGAACAACTGCTTCAGTTAAATGTTCCTTTTATAAGTTACTGCCTCGCTACAATGTGACAAATTTTATGATGTAAACTTAAAGTGAGCTTCCCCTGTTTGAAAGTCCAGCAGCCGCCACTGATCTGCACCGAATGACATGGCTCCCAAAATGTCGGCAATGGAAACACCCAGAATACCTAGCGCATCAAATGTAGACGTGAAAGATCACTGACCAAGCAGCGATATTTCACAAGTTGAGAGTGAGAACATGTTGGGAGGAGCACCACGGCCAGGCCACTGTTCGAGGCCAACAAACAACAAAACTGGCTGTTTTTAGCGAGTCATTGGCGGCAGAGCGGCTCATCCACTAGCCAGAAGATTGGCAGTCCAATCCCCGGCTCCTCCAGACTGCAGGTCGGGGCATCCTTGGGCAAGATAACCCCATATTGCTCCTGATGGCTGTTGCATCGGTGTGTGACTGGTTGGAAAGGTGGCACCACATATGGTAGCCTCGGGCAGCTGAACACAACCATACGTCATTAACCACAGCATTGTCAAAGACAAAACATATTTTGAATGTACAACTGTACAAATCAAACATCAGCTGCCAACTTGTTAAAATATCCTAAATTGCATGTTACAGAGCTTCCTATCAGACCTTGGCACTTATTGTTCTGATCAATGAAACATACACTGGAGGAGTCACCAGTTCTTCTAGCTACTCATCACTGTGTCTGATCCGACTGGACGTACAGCTGCCAGCCTGCAAAGTCGTCTGTCATTAAAAATGTCCTCAGTAAATTAAAAACAAATGTGTAGCCTCATAACATTTCCTCAAAAACACGTCTTCCCCCTCACCCTGTCACACTAATAATCATCCCTCCCTCCATTTTTCTATTTCTAGCCGCCCCCCAATCCCTTCCATCTTTTCATCTTCTTCCATCTCTTCTTTCATTTAAAAGCCTTCTCGCTGTGATTTCTTCTCACACTCGTCCCTCTGAGCCGTCCCTTCTATCTGCCTTCCTTTCCCTCCCTCAGCTGAGTCAGTCGCAACTCTCAACTTCCCTCTGCCTCTTTCCCTCCAAAGCCGATCTCTCCGTTCGCGGCTCTAATTAGAGCGCTCATTCCCAGTGACTCTGCCCCGCACCTCCACGCTGCTCGCTGGGAGTTCTCCGTGTTAAATAATGGATGAGTGGAGCTGGTGGAGGACCTTTGTTGTGTGTTAAAGAGTGAGTGAGTGAGTGAGTGAGTGAGTGAGCGAGTGAGCGAGTGAGTGAGTGAGTGAGTGCTAGTGTGTATAAACAAGGAGGAAAGCAACACAGGGAGAATTAGTTTGTTTTCTAAGTGTGTGTCTGATTCTTTCTGTGTGTGTGTGTGTGTGTGTGTGTGTGTGTGTGTGTGTGTGTGTGTGTGTGGGCCGCAGGGACAGGCCTTTGCCATTGTAATAGATCATTGTCATCCTGCCGACCGCCTGAAGGACCCCATCATCTGAGCCAGAAACCCATCATTCTCGTTGGGCATCTCAACGGGCACCATGGGGGCCCTTTAGTCATTTAGCCTCGAGTAATGGGCCTTCTCCCAAGTTGCCACACACACACACACACACACACACACACACACACACACACACACACACACACACACACACACTTCCAAGCACACATGGGCACACAAATGCAAACAACACATCTGTGGTGCACTCAAATCAACTCACACACAACTTACACCTGATAATATTTTCTGGTTTAATGTCCCTGATGTTTTTTACCCAGAAAGCTCATGTGTGTTTTTTTGTGAGATAAAGTGTCTGTGCTCAAGAGGCAGGAGAAGAAAATGGAGAGCAGGCAAACACGGGGTGAAAGCTTCATTAGGATGATCATTAAATATGGATAAACTCATTCCACAGATCAAAATAGAGACAGAGGAGCTGAGGCCGTAAACTGCACTGGAGACGAGGAGGAGACGAGGAGGAGGCGGGGAGGGGACGGGGGGGGGGGCTGTATTTTTGCAGCAAATCACTTGAGAACTCGCCTGTTGGAATTCAAACTCACAGAACATTTTCCTACATCTTCCTCTGCCTCGATTTGAAGTTGCGGGAAATATGTGTGCAAGTCAATATTTGAGGGAACGCCGCAGCAGCTGCAAACTGCTTTATGATATTTGCTTTCATTTCCTTTTTTCTCTTGATTATGTTTTCTAGTTTAACTCTGATTGCAGCTTCTTGGATCTTCTGTCGCAGCCTGAGAGACGCCAGCTTGTGGAGAGACACATTCATGTAAACACACACACACACACACACACACACACACACACACACACACACACACACACACACACACAACCTATTATGGATATGTGCACAAGCACACACACACACACACACACACACACAGAGGGCTGTCTGAGAGCTGTTTGTCACGAGGAGGTGACTTTGGACGGACTGTGTCCTGTCTGAATCTGGAAGGACACACTGTTATACCCAATGACACACATGCACACATGCCAACACACACACATGCCTCTTTCTGTCTGGGCCAGCAGGACGGTGTCACCCCTGAATGACAATAATAAAAAAATGTCCTTCTGTCCTCTTCTGTTTGTTTGTCCTCTCCGTTCACTCACTCTTGTGTTCAAAGAAGCAGTGTGTCAGATTTTAGCAGTGAGGATCGCAGCTGATACAGGTTGCAGTTTCTTCAGCGTTCAGGAGGTTTTTAGTGGGAGCCGAACTATCCGCAGAGGTTTCTTCCTCTCCGAAACAAACCCGCCCTGGGATTAACACCAGTAAAACACTGAATAAAGTAGTTGTACATTACAAATGTTTGTTCCCATCACAGACAGGCCGGGAACTCAGTGCCTGTGTGCTCACGTTGTTTCTGACTCAGATGTTCAGGAGGATTTTACCAGGAACTATCTGCAGAGGTCTCCTCCCTTCAAAGCAAACACAGCAGGGGCCGAACTCACAAAGCTCCCTCGTACTAAGACGTCTTTCCTAGTGACAAAATTCTAAGAAATTATTAGAATTTGGATATTTTCTTAGAATTTCCCCTTAAAGTTAAGACTTAAAGTTAAGACACAGATGTGTTTCAGACACAGGGTGAATGCAGGCGTTTGAGCACAGATTGTATGCGGAAAATAAAGTGTTTTGACCATTAAAGCAGGTCGACATGTTCTATTAGGGTCCTCAAATACAAATAAGAGCCTCTAAGGTCCCCTTTAACCCTCTATAAAAACAAAATCAGGGAGTGCAGCAAAATGCCGCCTACCTACTTTTGTATACAGAATGCACCTTTTTCGGGGCAATGGGGGGCGTGAGCAAGTAACAAAACGTGTAGCTCAGCGTGTGACGTAAACAGTGACATGGGAGGGAAGCCGCAGCTGGTCAGTCCTTCGGCGATTCTCTCGTAAATCGGCCCGTTCTTCACCGTCCCCGTCATCTGACGGTTAATGGCCTCTTTGTTTGCGAGGACAAGGAGGGCGCACAATTCCTTGTCTCCCCAGTTGCTCATCTTTACAGTGTCTGTCAGGTTTGTGTTTCCCTCTTGCTACTAGCTGCTCGCTAATTCCCGCTATCAGCTGTTTCCTATTTATCCACCGCCAGTGGCTCGCACGTGCGGCGTCATCAACAGCCCCTCCCACAAGTCATCAACAGCCCTTCCCATCGCCTGAAAATTGGGCACCTTGGATCAACTCGTCAATCCGGCTCTGTGTGTCTAAACACTCGCAGCTTGCCGGGAAAACATTCGTGGGAAATCTGGCAGTGTAAAAGTTTCTACTTGTGTCGAAAGTGCAAACTTCAAACTATATACCAGTTTTAAATTGTGTTGATAGGCCAAGTAAATCCAGACTTATGATAAATAATTTATGCCATGCTTTTTCCTGAATATTGTCATCACGTTTGGTGCAGGAAGGAACGGTAAATCTAAAGAAAGTGCTCGCAAGCAAAAACAAATATGGCACCCCCTCTTTCCTATTGGTGGTGTTTTCTGTGTGATTTTAGGTCCAATGTTTTAATACAGTATGTCAAAATGAAGAAATAACTGTAAAGTCACACACACGTAAGTTTGTGCTGAAAAAAATGACACTAAACAAGATGAGGTGAACAATTTTTAAGGTGAAATTTAAAGGTAAAATAAAAAAAAAAAAAAAAAAAAAAAAAGTTCTGCGTGCTTGTGCAAGCGCTGAGACTCACTCCTTAAATAAAGCTGACTTGACTTCACCTGCAGCTCTCTGTCCTCTGTGTCTCACTTTCTTCAGCCCTCTTTCCCTTCTTCCATCCACCGCTCCATCCCAAGACACCAGATATCTGCTTTCCAATAACTCCCATCTTCAAATATCCTCCACTCCATGTGCCTTTTTCCTGACTTGATCCCTCTCTCCCTTTCTTGCATCACTGATCCCACCTTCTTCTCTTCCATTCAGTTTTTGCCACTCCTCACTCTCTTATTATATTTTTTTTTTATCATTTACTTGCATCTAAGTTTGTCCTCATTTCCTCCCGTACTTTTACTCTCCTTTTTCTCCTTCCATCTTTATTTTATGGTCATCATTCTCCTGCTTCTACACTGTTCTGTCAGTTTTTGTTTTAAATCACCATGTGTCCTTCTTTAAGTGCTCTATAAATAAACTTGACTCCTTGTGTCTTTTCTTTCTCCTCTCCTCCCTCCATCCCCCTCTCCTCCTCCTCCTCCTCCTCCTCCGCTCTGACCTCTTGTCAGTCAGGTCTGTCCTCAGCCAGCTGGCTCGTCAGCACTAATGAAAATCCTTTACACTTTATTAACCAGGACTAATGAAGCACCCCACCACTCACAGTGTGTGTCTAAGTGTGTGTGTGCATGCGATAGCGTCTAAATCTCAGGTGAGTGTGTGAGCGTGCGGATGTTTGTATTTTGTGTTGGTTTATGGAAGTGTGTGTGTATGTTGGACAACAGGTTTATTTACCAAGGTCTCAGAGCAAGTGTTAGTTGAAGTGTGTGTGTGTGTTGTAATGTTTATTCATGTTTTGTGACAGTGAGCGCTCTGATGCTCCGCCAAGACTTGTATCAGTTATATACACAGTTGATTTTTTAACTTTGGACAAATAAAAACAGTAAGAGAACTTTGAGGCTGAGTGCACGAGTTAGATTAATGGCCTTATGTCGTCTGCCTCTGCTGTTGATTCTATAAGAAGTATCAGGTTAATTCATTTATGTAGCTGACTATTGTTGTGACAGATCAACTTAGGACCCAAACCCAAATACATCCAGGAAACTGGGAGAAATCTGTGTGTTGTAGTTTCAAGATGGGAGCTGTAGGCTTGAGTGAAATGACGGCTGAGTGAGGGGCTGAAGACAGAGCAGTCCAGCTCCAGAGGCAGAAGACAAGAACGAGGTGGGACATGGCTGGTTACTGTTGGAGCTGCCATAGTGAACCTGAGACACAGAACAAAATGTGAGCTGAGGTCCAAAAAGACAAAGTGTCAAAAAGACATAGACGCTGGCCTTGACATCTGTGCCGCAGAGGAGACTGAGTCTGGCAGAGTCTGGATGTCTGAGCTGAGGTTTTATACTGCAGTGACTTGATTGTAGATGAGGTTCAGGTGTTGCAGGTTCAGCAGCTGCAGGAAGACAGGTAAAAAACCCAATTAGCAGTTAATGCTTTTTCTTACGTCTTTCTTTGATTACTTTGCAGTAAATTTTTACACAAGTACTCTCCTTTTACTTCAGTAAAAGTTCTTTGGAGTAACAGTACTTTTACTTGAGTATAAAGAAGAAAGAAAGTGTGGGTTCAGGCAGACAATCTTAATAAACACACAAATATATGAAATATCACACAGTATATGTTTTTTCCGTGCTTTGCCAACTATGCACAGCAGTGTCTGTCTGTGGGTAGGATAGCTCACCTCTTGGGTGCAGACTAAAATATCTCACCAACTATGAGATGGATCACTATGACATTTTGTACAGACATTCATGGCCCGCAGAAGATGAATCCCGCTGACTGTGGTGATCATCCTACTTCTCCACTCGCGCCACAATGAGGTTGACATTTTTGGCTTTTAGTAAAATGTCACGACAATTATTGGATGGATTACCATGAAATTTGGTGCAGACATTTGTGTCCCCCTCAGGGTGAATTGTAATCACTTGTAATCGTCTGACTTTTCCTTTTACACCACCATCAGGTCAAAATTACAATCTGCCCTATATCTTAATTTATGCAGGACTAATGACGCTCCACTTAACTTCAGCTCTACTTTGTGTTTAGGTTAGCATGTTAAAACCACTGTCACCTCACAGCAAGAGGGTTCCTGGTTCGAACCCAGGAGGAAGCCCTTCTGTGTGACGTTTGCATGTTCTCCCTGTGTCAGCGTGGGTTTCCTCCAGGTGCTCCAGCTTCCTCCCACAGTCCAAAGACATGCAGGTTAACTGGTGACTCTAAATTGTCTGTAGGTGTGAATGTGAGTGTGAATGGTTGTCTGTCTCTATGTGTCAGCCCTGTGATAGTCTGGTGACCTGTCCAGGGTGAACCCTGCCTCTCACCCAGTGTCAGCTGGGACAGGCTCCAGCCCCCTCGCAACCTTCGAGAGGATAAACAGTTACATGAATGAATGAATGAATGAATCTTCCAAATTGTGGAGCCCATAGAGTAGATGCAGATTGCCTAAGTGGCTAACTTCTGGTTGGCTCTAGTGGTGTAACCCTCTGCAAAAAATAAAATGATTTCATTGTTTGACTCTTGTAGACTTTTAAAATGTTAGCAAACAAAATGGTTCCTTTAGTGAAACAAGTCATTCCACTGGGATTGTGACACTTCTGTTTGCTACAAGCTCTGCGTTGTGTTTGTGGAAGATGAAAAAGGAGACGAGGACGACTTCTGCCTTTCTGACTAGGGGGATTTATTCTCTGTTCAAAATATATTAAAATCAGCACGGCAACCTCTCATGAAGAGCTTTCCACAAACACACCTTTAAAAACAAAGGGACAGCATAACAACCTGCGTAAAATACTGTCATCATGCTCCTTTAGCTTAACTTGAAATCGGTAACTTAGCATGCTACATAAAAGTGCTGCATTGATTACAAAAAGTACATAAATACACAGGGAAATAATGCTGCATTCATTTTGTACTCAGAAGTCGGAAGTCAGAGGTGTGGGCCCAACAGCATCAGGTGGCAGACCAGGACGTTGTCCGTGGGGGCAAACTTATAAATCCTTGTACAGCAAAAGAATAGCCCACCCACAACTTCTGATGGGCTTACCCTGACGTTCTTGCCTTAACCCTAACCAATCCCACTCCTCTTGCCTAAACCTAACCAATCTAACCAACAAAGGTAACCAGTACTAGCCAATCATGGGGAGAGTAGGGCAGGTCATTCCTTTGCTATCCTAGATTTGCAAATTGGCTTTCTTGGGGCCTGGTTATAACCGTACACTAAAATGGCGGACATAAACATTATAGCTGCTTAGCATCAGAAAGTTAGCATTAGTAGAATGAGGCTGGAAGCGGCTGAGAGATGAGGAGAGCAGGTCAGAAGAATAAAAGAATTCGAAAGGATGGCAATTTAGACAGAAAGTGGATGACAAGATTATTAAATCGAATAAGAGGAGGATTTATTAGCAGCGACAAAAGCAGGTGGGAAATGAGAGGATATTCAGTCTAATGCTATGGTAATGGGCTTGTCAAACAACAGTTCCCACTAAGCTAGATATTGTAATGTGAAGTCTGTGTGTAACTATTCTGTCTCTTGCTCTTGAATTGGCAATTTCCTGCGCTCTCAGACCCTGTACTTCATTCTACAGCAACTAAACGACAAGCAATTACAGAGAACAAGCAATTACTTGTGCTGAGTTTTCCAGCACACAAACAGCTTTACGTGCTGTACACGGCATCAGTAATGAACGCACATTATATTCTACATGTACGCCGCTGACAGGCAACACACATCCATTCATCTCTGGAAAACACACACACACACACCAGTTCAGAGGGGCTCTCTGGGACAATGAGGATTTGGCAGCTTGTAAAAGGTATTGTGGAAAAAACATCAACGTAATACCACTGAGGCCGTGTGTGTGTGTGTGTGTGTGTGTGTGTGTGTGTGTGTGTGTGTGTGTGTGTGTGTGTGTGTGTGTGTGTGTGTGTGTGTGTGTGTGTGTGTTGTTGGGATTGATGAGCAGCTTCAGGTCACTGTCAGAGGTCTCTCTCACCCCTGCCTGTCAGTCCTTCTCTCTGGCATGGAAATACAAACACACACACGTTCTGACAGAATCTTGGCTAAACCGTCAGCAGGCGCTGAGCCAGGTGGACGGCAACCTCTCCAGCCGCCAGACAGCCTGGATGATGTCTGCGCTACAATAACAGCAAGAGGGCTGGGAAGAGAAGGAGGATGGACAGACTGATAAACCTGCTGCACAGTCAAGTTGATTTTCTCTGGTTCAAACTGAATCGGAAAAAAAAGGTTGGGTCAGTTTCTGGTTCTGCCCATCTGGTCCAGTGTACGAGCTCAGGCTGTTCTCATGCAGTGTTTATACATGTACCTAGATAAAAATACACCATGTTTCGATTATAACACAGGTGATGATAAGCCAGTAATTTGTGTTTAACCCACTTAATCAAGAAAGTTGTGATCACCAAGAAGAAAAGTCTGCATAATGAGGCAGGTTGTGGTGGTGGTGTGTCGTACGGGACCATGTGAATCATCATCATGTTTCTTCTCCTAAACCCACACGTCATTCATTCATGTGAGTACTCCTGGTTTTGAAATTTCTGCTTGTCTGACATCACCCTCTGCCTGCTCCTTCACGGCACCACTGCACACAATCAAACTGTTTATGCTCGCCAGCTACTGACCTGTTTTCGGCGCCGGCATTCCATACCAAGAGTTTTCCTGAAAGCTCTGAACCTGAACATTGACTCTTTCAGTTGCCTCACCAGCCTTCTCCCAATGTACTTGTCTAAGTGGTGCATTAAGGCTCATTGTAAACTGTTCCACCTGAGTACAGTGATGCCTTTTGGTCCTATACTCACCTGTTACAGAGCTGTTTTATGTGTATTTTTACAAGAGGTTATACGATCTGTTGCATGAAGATAGTTTGATGAACTTAAACCCGTTTGATTTTATGCAAACTGACTGAACCAACGTTTGTCATTATGACACTTTTGTAACGTTAAAAAGAAAATAGTTCCTACATGAAGCTGCTCACAACAAGGTCTGTGGATTATCTTGAGTGACCGGGTCATGATCTCTGGAAAGACACATTGCCGTTAAGTTTTTCTTTTGCGCTTTGAGTGACATCTAGTTCCATTATGTTGGAGAGAAGGCAGACATGTCTTTAGCCAATATCTCCAACACTCAGCAACTCACACCAAAACAATGTAGTTCCACTGCAGGCGAGGGGACAAATATGCATTTTTTTGTTTCAGGGTGAATTGTCCCTTCAAGCTTGCTCTTTCTCTTTATGTGCCTTAAAACATTTTGTCTAAATGCATCGTCCTAGAAGAGTCCTGAGATCTGCAGCCATGAGAGAGCCTGCTGTAGCTGTTGGATGCCACCTCGTGCCACATGGCATTGCTGTCATTCTGTCAAATGAACCGAAGAGAGTGGAGAAACACAAACAAGCAAGAAAATCTGTCCAAGTTCAGCTGAACTGCTCCAAAATTGGTGACACATCATTTAAGCAGAGTGCAAAGCAGGATTTCACTGGTCTTTATGTTGCTCATCTGGTGTTATCAGAACACATAAAAATAAAATGAAGTGAGTATCTTCCTGCAGCAAATAACGTCTGCAATTCAAGCACAATGTAGATGTATGAATTCGAAGGTCAGAAGACATATAAATGTTCAGTTTCTGTAGAAGCCTTATGCAAGATGCAGGTTGGTAGATCAAGAACATTTCTGTCTGTTTCAGCAAGAGGAAACTACCTCAGAGCTCAACAGTCTGCCTACAGGCAACACAGTTATTTTATCCACCAAGGACCATAGAGGTGTGTGTGTGCTTTCCTGCACGTGTGTGTCAGCCTGGGGCCGAAGCTATATGGGCAGAAATGGTGCTCATTATTGCTGTTTGAAGCCTGTTGACACGGGGGAGGGACGCGCATTTGCTTCACGTCGAGCCGTTTCTATGATGAACATATGTACGCAGAGATGACACACAGCTCAAATTAGCACAAGACAGTGAATCTGTATGTGTGCCTTTGTATGAATGAGCGCATGTGGTTTGAGCACTCGTGTCCCTGCAGTTGAGTCTGTATGTTTGTGTGTGTGTAGTGACACTGGCCTACAGCAGACACTGTAAAGACTTTGGTGCGGACACAAGCAGAGCTCCAAATGGCAGAGCAGACGGGCGGCTCGACAAACTGTTCAAGGCCACGTGTGTCGACCGCAGGAGCCGTTTTGGACACAAGAACTCATGGGGGGACAGAATGAGGTGTCTGGAATCAAGACAAACCACAGGGATATGTGTGTGTGTGTGTGTGTGTGTGTGTGTGTGTGTGTGTGTGTGTGTGTGTGTGTGTGTGTGTGTGTGTGTGTGTGTGTGTGCTGACACTCGTAGGGTCAGTGGATAGGTAGTTTTCCACTGCTATCGGTGCAGAGCAGTAAAGATGAGGCAGAGCAGGTCATTCAGAGATACCTGAGAATCCAGTGCGCTCTCAGCGCTGCAGAGTCTGACCTTTGACCTCTAAAGTCTTGAATCACCAAGGCTGCGTCCAAAATTCCACATGCACATGCCATCTAGTACGCCAACACAGTGTGAGATTTTTTAGCATGTCCGAAACCTCAGTATGAAACCAAAAGTCTGTGATTTGCATACTATGATGCCCAATTAAAGTTTTTCTCAGACTCAACACCTCCTGAATCTGTTTAAAATTAAAAGCCCCTTATAATTTCGGCAGAGAGAATCCCTTCATTTTCTTAAAAGGCTTTTATTGTGAAACATTTGCAGGAACTTGTTGTGGAGGATTCTGTGACTAGTTTGCATGCGGTACTTCAAATGTAGCTCCTTCCACCTTTTTTATGTTACTACAACATTTCGGCTGGCATATGAACAGACACAGTGATTAAAATAATAGTAATAATAATAAAAATAGGACAGGTATAATTCGATGAAGTCACGATTGTCATGAAAGACAACCAGCGATGATTGGTCGTGGACCAACATGTAGTCTTTCGTGTCTGTCAGCCGAGTCACAGCACAATTTCATGACTCTACAATTGCCTAATCTGACATAGTGACTGTCTAAACAGACAAAAATGTCATGTAGTCTATACTTGACATAAATGCGTCCCAGCTTATCTGCTCGGGAAAACACGGAAGCAAACTAATGTTTGTATGGCTTCACAAGAACCTACAGAGGACCTACATCAGTTACCACAGCGCCATCAGCGAAGAGAAACCGTGTAAAGAAGAAGTCAACTGTCTTGCTCGTCTTTGCTCAGATACTCGTGCTTCTAAAGACCTCAGCAGCTAAATTGTTCATATATAAAACATTGATCAAAGGGTCATTCTGTTCGCTTCACTGTGTGCACTGCCATGTTGCTGTGATGTCTGGTGTGTTCATGATGGCAGACTTGGGCTGGATGGATCTTGCTAGAGCTCATGATGACAATTCCACCGACAGCTAACTCCCATTTGCTGAGAAAGACCATAAGATTTGATGAACAGCTCTGGAAAAAGCAAGTAGATGTTAAAAGTGTAATATCAAACGACTGTTCTCTGAGCTCAGACATAAACATAATTTAATTGTGTGTAATAAACATGTTTTTCATTTGTTTCTCTTTAGTCACCCTGGGACCTCATAATAAAGCACCTATAGGATGGCGTGTGTGTCATCATCTTTGCAGGTCGGCCTGGAGGGCAGCAGACATTAAGGAAGGCTAACGGCGTCCATTACAGCTGCATTAAGCCTTTTGTCACATGGGAAGGAACACATACTGCCGTTATTGGGCTATTTATTTGATTAACATGCATAGTACTCCACCTCAAACACACACACACAAACATTTTCTCCTGCTGCTCATTAAGAGCTGAAGATAAACTAACTTCTGGGTTCTGTTCCAGAGGTAAATGTTTAAAATGATAGAATTCATTCATTCATTTTCTGTAACCGCTAATCCTTTCAGGAGTCGTGGGCGGGTTGAAGCCTATCCCAGCTGACACTGGGCGGGAGGTGGGGAACTGGACAGGTCACCATACTGTCGAAGGGCTATCACTGCTTATTAAATATTTCTGTTTTTAACTGCCTTTAAGGGAAAAGTTTCATACAAGCACCAGGCTCAGTGAGCTTGTCAGTCCAGAGGTGAGATATGAGATAAGACACTGAGGTCCAAATAGTACAGATATTTTTAAGGCAGCTAGAGATTACAGCTAAAATGCATACACGAAAGAAGAGCTTTAGAGGGTATCATAGATAAGGGAAGCAACTGATTTCCAAACATCGCAGTTTCAATTAATGCAATACATTTAGTAATTTTTCTGATTTCTGGTGGTTTCAATTGTGGGCTAATTTATTGATAAATCAAATGTACTTCACCCCATTGTATTTAGGAAGTGACGTCAAATATGTCTCAGTCAAAATGAAACCATATTCATCAATGAATTTTTTCTTAAATTGGTTTTACATTTAATTTCAGATCATGTTAAAACACCTTAAAGGGTAAGTTCAGTATTTTTTAACCTGGTCCCTTTTAACAGAGACTGCTGCAGGTGGCGAAACAGGCCGCAATGCACCGTCAATTTACGTCCACTAAAAGTGTTTGTTTTTGTCACTGACAGGCTCGGATTTTAACTATAAGAGTCTGAAAGCATTATGAAAAGGATCCCGCATGGAGGTCAATCTTTGTGTCTTTTTTTCTTCTGTCAGCCTCGCCCTGATCAGTTTCACTCACCTGTTCTCCTCCAGTTAGTGCCTTTCCCTCATTTACCCAGCTACACACCTGCCCTGCATTAGCCTCATTAGTCCAGATGTGAAAAATGCTGTTTCTAGTCATGCTAAAATTACTCCTTACTTAAATGCCACCTGGTGGAATTAGCAATAGCGATTTCAGGGTTGTTTCTGGTTAAGCATCTTACTCTTGAACAAAAAGGTCTATCTTTGTCAGTGGCAAAAACATTTCTTGTTGATGTAAACTGCATGACATGACTGCATTGCAGCCTGTTTCACCACTGCCGTCTGCAACTTCACAACCTGTTGTTCCTGTGAGTCACGTATACACAAACACATGGGAGAACAGGGTCCAGGCTGGAAAATACCAAATTCACCCTTTAAATGTGAGGATGCAATCATTTTTTTCAGTATCCTTCAAAGCACACACACATACACACACAACCTGTTTCCACGATCTCTCGGGGACTCGTCGCCCTCCCTCTTTCAGCCTTTTATAGACTGATTTAAATTAACATCTGCTGCTACTCCAAAAAAATGAACCTGGAGGATTCATTTCAATTAGAACAGAAAAAAGGGGATGGCTTAATTCATTTAGAGGGAGATGAACTCTGAAAACTAGGTTGGCCTGGCCACCTGTGAGGAAGCCGAGTCTGAAAAACAACTCTATTTAATAAAAAAAAGCAATCTATTGAAGCATTATGCCTTAATTCATTTGCATTTCCTTTTCAACAATAGCATGAGATAATGTTAGTCATCTCCAGAGCTGCTAAGCTCAGTTAAATCGACGCACACCTTGAGAAAGGAATGTCTCGAAATAATTCGAGATAAAAGTTCTCAAAAAGCCTCAAGTAAGTCGAAACAACGATTAGACAGAAGGGATATTTCTCACTCTGCTGGCAGATATTTGACTGATGGAAAACCACACGAGGACTCAATGCAGACTGACAATACAGTTATACTGAAGGATTAAAAGACAAAAATGTCTTTCATCTCTCTCTCTGATGATCCATTTTTCCTGTAGTGCTCCTTCCAACATTTTTTGCTTTGATAAATTAAACACTGAATTCACATTTACAGTGTGCTATTAAATTTCCTCCTGCCTACATCACAGAACTCCACCTGACATACCGTACAGCATGAGAAACATAATAACAGAGTGTAGCCACTTTGCGTTTCTTTCTTTGTGGTAGATTTTTCTCACACTTTGTTTCATCGAAGTACACTCACTCGATCGTGGTGATTGCTTGTGCTACTTTTTGCAGTACATTCTTTCGTTTGTACATTCTGGGGAACACTTAATCATCACAGTATTACACCACGTCAGGTAAACTTCAGGGATATCGATCTGTCCACAGACAGTTGCTCTCTCCTTATCCTTCCTGACTGACTCTTCTCTAGTTTGGTCTTCTGCTAGTGTCCTTGTCACTACTGGCAGCATGAGGCGGCACCTGCAGCACAATCAGGTTGCACAGGTAGTATATGCAGTCACAAAGAATGTTTGCTGTGTCTCCCAGCACAGTCTCAAGAGCTGGACGGGACCGGTATCTGCTCCTTTGTGTGAGGAGGAACAGGAGGAGCACTGCCAGAGCCCTATAAAATGACCTCCAGCAGGCTACTGGTGTGCATGTTTCTGACCACACTGTCAGAAACAGACTCCATGAGGGTGGCATGAGGGTCCCACGTCCTCTTGGGGGACCTGTGCTCACAGCCCAGCCTCATGCAACTCGACTGGCCTTCAGCGAGCACATGTGACAGGTGTGAAAGAGTCTGGAGACGCCATGGTGAACGTTATGTTGCCTGTAACATCATCCACTATGACCGGTTTGGTGGTGGGTCAGTGATGGTCTGGAGAGGCATATCCTTGGAGGTCTGCACAGACCTCCATGTCGAAAGCCTCAGAGTAATTGTCAGACCTTACGCTGGTCCAGTGGACCCTGGGTTCCTCCTGGTGCAGGACAATGCCGGCCTCATGTGGCCAGAGTCTGTAGGCAGATCCTGGATGATAAAGGCACTGATGCCATTGACCGGCCCTCTTGTTCTCCTGATCTAAATCCTATTGAGCACCTATGGGATGTTATATATCGGTGCATCTGACACCACTAAGTACAGCCACAGACGATCCAGGTCTGGAAGGAGATCCCCCAGGACACCATCCGCCTAGATGTCCAGATGTTGTCGGGAGTGCATACAGGCACACGAGGGCCATACACGCTTCTGACTCACAATATCCGCCCTCAGTGGGTTGATGATTTTGGTTCCCATTGACCGTTTTGTCCTCAACAAATTGTACAATGTACATCAGTAAAGATTTTCAGCTTGGAATAATTCATTCATCAAGATCTGATGTGTGATTTAAGCGTCATGTTTTAATATATACACACACATTGCATAATTGGGACCATGGTTATCATGGCTGTTTTGACATACTGTACATTCCTCGTCCTTTAATCCCCATAGGTGGGCGTCTACAAGCTCCATAAAGCCCTCAGGAAGAGTTCAGCCCATCTTCAAAGAGTTGATGTTATACCCAATTCCTCCTCAGTACATGCTATACATATGCCAGCTTAATCTGTACCCCTCGCATGTTTCCTTCTCTGGCTTAACCATTTCTAAACCCTGTAAACCCCATCACACACTCTCAGTTAGCCTCCCACTCGCTGCATTCTTCACTTATATGTAACTCTTGTCAGCTGCATGTATTGATATATTTGGTGTAACATTAATCCTTTTGGCACACCTACACTGCTCCCTTTGGGTGATTATTAAAATGTCACATCACATTGGCTTCAGCGTCCTGGACTGACGAGGCTTTGAAGGATTATGAACGGGAGCTGAAATACAACACAAGCAAACATCGTGCGATAGCAGGCACGAGTTCAGATAGGTGGGTGAATATAGTATTAAGACACTGACACAGTTTTCATTGTGTTAGTTATGTACTGCAACACACTGGAATCTAACTGAAGCAATGACTGCAAGCTTACATTGCTGAATTTCAGCTTTAACCCTTTGTGCTCTGATGCATTTTGTATCAGAAATTGCATCCTCTTCTCAGACTGGAACTCACTGATGTCAGTCTCAAGAGCATGGAGAAGACACCAGGAGACCGGCCGTTACACAAGGAGAGCTTGACATGGCTGTAGAAGGGCATCAACCCAGCAGCAGGACCGGTATCTGCTCCTTTGTTCGAAGAGGAACAGAAAGTGCAAAATGACCTCCAGCAGGCTGCTGGTGTGCATGTTTCACAAAGGCAACTTTTAGCCATGTATTTAGTTGATTTTCAGGGGATAACCCTGCTAACTCAAGGCTAACCCTGCTCCAGAACAGGCTCACCAAGCCCTAGGCTAAGGTCAGGGTTAACCCACTTGAAATGTGTCTGAATTGTGCCCCAGGCTGCAAAAATTCTTCCTAAGCCTGGTGAGCTGCTTGCTCACTTAGCATGGGGGTAAGTAACTGCTCCATTGCCTAACATTGTGGTGACTATGTATGGAAAGGGTGACAGATCCATCAGCTCACCTCACATGGACGTAAACAACCACTGAATGTTTAACCTTTAACCTCACTGGCAGTGCTTTATTCAGAACTCAGTGAACAAGCATGTTGAACATTCCCATCAGGGTCCCTAAAACATAAAGAAAAAAGACGAACCGATATTTTAAATCTCTCATATTCTCAGCCTCACACACGCCAAACGCTCAGACCAGATGCCGATGTGGCCTTGAAGCTTAGAAAAAGAAACAGGCATTTCTGTGAAAGCCTTTGAAATCTGTCACTTCTCTTTCTTTGTCTTTTATGCGTGCAAACACACACACACACACACACACACACAGACTGTATAGAAATAGATTTTCTCTGAGATCCGTCACACAAACTTATATAACGCACATGTTTGACACTGAAACACACACAGACAAAGGCAACAGATGCCTGGAAACCATACATGGCTTTGTAATATCTGAGCAGGTTTGCGGGTGTTTGTGTGAAAGCTGTTACGATCTGTCCTTCTCACCCACCGCCTCTGGCAGGAACACCTGCCACACTATGTTCAGGTCCATCTGGAGGATGCGCACACATACACACACTCACTCATGAGACACACACACTTCCCTTCAGACACAGCCACAATAGTGACGTGAGTGTGAGTCACTCCTTTTCTCCGAAGGGTTTTCAGATGCTGTGCTGTTTCAAAGTGACGGCGCAGGAAGGGGCTCAGTGTGCGGCGGAGAAAATGAGGCTGTCGAGGGATGCTGGAGGATCAAACGTAGATTTGAAACATGATTTGAAAGGGTGCAATTTTCAAACTGCGAGGTCTGTGATTTTGATTACAACTTTCATAATTTACAGTGTCTTGAGCCGTTGGAGGTGAAAGTTTTAGTTGCAGATTATGACAACTGTCACTGGCAAATTTACTCAGCTGTACTCACTGTAAGTCTGTGAGCCATCCAAACAAAAAAGAGAGTCTAAGCTGACAGCGGCTTAAATAGCTGAGGTGCAGTGCTGTAAACAGCATCATTAGGGGTCGTCAGTCACATAATTAACATCGTGAGCTTGTTATGTGTAGTTTTAATCTATCACGAAACAACACACACAACACACTTGTCCCAAACCAGCAGCTTGTTATATAACTACAACTACTCAACCAGGTGTTATCAGGCTGGTCTCATTCACTGGTTGCACTTACACCTTCAAAAAGCAATGCACTGTAATCTATATATAACCACAGAGTCATGAGCCAGCAGGCTACGATCACGTCACCTATGCACTGCTGGCTGCCCTCCATCATATGACAGGAGCAAAGGAGGAAGCCAGGTGACGTAGAATAAAGAGTGGCACCTTTATGAGACTCACTGGGCTCTCAGGTAGCTCCACTTTAACATTCTCTGTGGCAATACCTGACGCTGAGAGCAACTGACATAGGCTGAAGAGTGAGAAAGATCGCAGAGGTGGATGGGTCAAACAAAACCAGGCTTTTACCACAGAGACCACTGTTTGCTGTTTGCACATGGTGTCACTTATGTCCCTACATCTCATGTGAAAGCAAAAGTACATGTTTTAACGTAACATTACGCAATTCACGTGACATATTTATGTCACATTACCTTAGGAAACATACTTATTTCAACCCCCCAAAAATATCTTTGTTTCTAAACCTAACCAAGCTGTTCTGCTGCATAAACCTAGCTGCAACTGTTTCACATTAACCGCGTGTTACAGTTTGTTTCAGCCATGCGTCACAGAGACATCAAAGGTTTCCGTGAGTGGCATAACAAAGCGTCAGTATTCAATGACCTGGGAATGAGAATGGGTTGGCCCCTTGTTGACCAAACATATATAACTCCAAGTCTTTCGGTTGACTGCTCCATCTACGTCCCAACCCTCACCTATGGTCATGAGCTCTGGGTAGTGACTGACAGAATGAGGTTGCGGATACAAGCGGCCAAAATGAGTTTCCTCCGTGGGGTGGCTGGGCTCAGCCTTAGCGATAGGGTGAGGAGCTCGGACTTGGGCGTCTGATCAGGAATCTTCCGGATGCCTCTTGTTAGAGGTGTCTCGGGCACGTCCCACTGGTAGGAGGCCCCGGGGCAGACCCAGAACACGCTGGAGGGATTACATATCTCATCTGGCCTGGGAACACCTTGGGGTCCCCCAGGAGGAGCTGGAGAGCGTGGCTGGGATGGATGGATGGATGGATGGATGGATGGATGGATGGACGGATGGATGGATGGATGGACGGATGGACAACACACAACCGTGATTGTTTTCCTAAACCTAACCAGTAGGGGCACTAATTCATAAGATATCAAATGAATCTTGTAAATTAATAAATTGCTTGTATCAGTTAATATAATGCAACTTATTTACATCACAAATACATTATTGAGTAATGTTAATATATCACTACTGTAATATATAAATTAACTTGGGTATAAACAGTCTTTTTTTCTGTAGACAACTGGCTAAGTTGACTTTCCTCTGACTGTCTAGTTGAACAAACGACCTTGACAACTAGCAACTTTATTTCTACCGATTCTAAAACGGGGATAATTCTTGATACAAACTTATCTCTATTAAAACAACCACAACTACAGGCCTGAAGTTTAGATTTGTAGAAATGATCACATTTAACTTATAATAATTATTTATTTTCCTCTGATAGTTCAGCCCTCATCAGATGTGTGACCACGCTCGGTGTTGTCAAAACTGACAAAGACAGACCCAGGCATTCATTCTATTATATATAAATACAATTTAACTCAGCCTCTGTGTGGACTAATTGCACAGTAATAACTGTCAACAAATATGAAAGATGTTCCCTACTGCTGTGCGTGTGTGTGTGTGTTCATTAGATTTTAGACCTGGTGCCACAGCACTCGGCAGCTCAGACAGGAAACGTGACAAATACAAGAGACAACAGGAGGCCTGTTGGTAATTGCATGTTTATGTTTCATACAAAAGCACAGCGTGATGCAAATATTGGAATGTGTGTGCCAGTGTAAATGGAACAGGCTGTGTTAAAGGGAAAATGACTTTTTTTAGTGTGTGTGCATGTGTGTGTTTGTGTGTGTGTGTGAAGTCATATAAAAGCTCAACATGAAGCCAGTGTGTGTTCCCTCCCATGTGTCAAAAGGTTTCATACAGCAATAATGGACGCTGTTTGCCTTGTATTATCACTAGTACCCTTAAGGCCTACACACACACACACACACACACACACACAGACTTGGGGAATATAGTAGTAATATGTTGCCACCCTGCAGGTAGACTCGTTGCCTACATGGTGTTTTCCTCTTAGAACAAAGTGTCAGAGAGAGCGAGGCCCTGGGGGGTACTGTTAGGAAGTAAAGGGAAAAGAAAATGACAAAGAAAAGGAGAAATTAAATAAAAAGGAAATAGATAAAAAAGAAAAGACAGGCAAAGGAATTAAGTTCTAAATAAACACTCAGGGGTGTTAAATTACCCGTGCTGTGATGGCTCATGAGAAATTCTGCACAACACAACGACAAAAACTGTCTTCTGTCACGTCTTCTGGTCTGATCTTCCCGATATTGACAGAAAACCTGTTTCATTCACCAGCAACCTCCAACGTGGACATGTTCTCACTGGACTTTGGCGTCTACGTATAATGTGCTGAGTGTCCTGGGTGTGTCTGTTGTTGATGTTCTGGGACGTTGTGTCAGTTTACTTCTGGTACATGCGTTGTGTTTTTTCATTGTGCAACAAACACACGTGGTTAGGTTTAAATAAAACGTCATGGTGTGACTCAACATCCTGGGTGAAAAGGACTGTCCAGGTGTTTGTTGGCCCCATCCACCATCCCTCAGTTGGGGGTAGAGGTAGAGTGGGTCGTTTACTACTCGGAAGATTGACAGTTTGATCCCTTTGATGCCTTTGACGCTGCTGCTCTCTTCTGCCATGGCGAATTGAGCGGCACATTTAAGGGCGAGGAGAGGGGCTCATTTGATTGGTGTGATGTGTGTAAAACCCACTCCACGCCTTCTCTCCTCCCTCTTTCCGACTTGCGCAGGTAGGACTTCAGAATAAGAACGGATTGATGCAGAAGTGCCAAAAGCTGCACTTCCTCTAATGGCCAATAAATAAAGTATCTGTCCATTAATTTACTGTAGAAACAGGAGTGTATTTTGTCAGACACAATGCATGTAACGAGCGTAAATGGACACGCCCACCTGGGGCATCATGGTTTAATGTTTGGGGCCAGTGCCCGTATTTAACAAGTTGGGAGTGAGAAGGGTTGGCTCCACCCTCATGTACATAAGGTGGTATGGTTCCTTCCACTTGTGTGCCTTTCTTTCAATCAATGTTCAGCTTCTGTCAGTGAAGCTCAGTTCTTCCTGCATACATGTATGTTTCACATTAACGGGTCGTGCCCTTTGAGCTGGGCTGTAAAACATCTGCCAGCATTTGGGGTCGTTGACGGTAGCTTTATGGGAATAAGCAGCAGGTAGTTGCTGAGTGTGTATTGACAACGAAACAGCAAATAAAACAGGCACTGATCAGAAAACAGACAGGCTTTGCACCAAGATATGAATGCAGTTATATTTCAGATACTAAAACAGGAGTGATTAGGACTGAAGATATGTCTGTAATAGAAGCCTAGATTAAATTAAGGCCTTGTTCTCTACAGCTGAGGATTTACAGTAATAGGAAAGGAGAGGAGAGGGAAAAATGCAGGAGGAGATAAAATCTTTATCATATTCCACAGTCACACACTCGGGGCAGCATTGACTCCATCTTATTACTATTCATACAAATATCATTATTATCATCATCAAGCACAACTCAGAGTTTAATATGAAAGTTTCGACTGCAAAACTCATTTCAGAGCCTGATGGCACACGGATCCTAAAAGGTCGTGGTCAGATTGTGAGATACACACCTGCCAGTCACGGCAGTAAACCTGCCTGGAAGAAATACCCAAACGACGGCAGCCATTATAATTTAAAACCCGCAGCACAGATTTGTAGAGATACGTCCTGAAGTAGCGTTTTTTCTGAGTGCAGTGCTGAATCAGTGCTCTTTGGTTATCAGGGCCGAGATGTGGATTTCAAAAGATTTATGCTCAGACACTTCGACTTGGAGATAAAGCCGCCATTTACTGAGGCGGACTTCCCTTGCAGCATTTGGCATGTGTGGGCTGTTATTGAAGTGGATTATAAAAGTTGTGTTCCAATATGAAATATCAACCGCTGAGAGAAAGAACTCCAATATAATGACTGATAGCACAGTGTTGAAATGCATCATAGTGCTTTGTTAAAGGCCAGTTTCTAATTTATAACACTTTTAAAGGTGAGAGGATCCGAATGGAAGAAGACAGTCAGAGATTTATATTGATCCTACATAAACAAGTAGCAGTATTTCCTGCTTACAGCAGCAGCACTCTGCATGGCCTCAGAGACCTGAGGAGAAACTGTAGTATAACTTGCTGGATATGCAAAGCCCCGCAAGTCTCACCAAGTCCTACTCAAAACTTTTCTTGATCAAGTTTTTCGGATGGTAGTATGCCTTCTTTGGTACTGATTTGATGCGACTGTTAAAATTCAACTCTTTAGTTCATGATTACACACATTTCTGACTTGGTTTTGGTTTTCAACTGACTCTGAGGCTTAGGTTTTTTTATTTTTTGTTTCATTCATTCATGTTGTTTCCTGTTTTACTTTGAAACTCAGAACTCCTCTCACTTCCTGCCCCTTTGTGTTTTCCATCCCTTTTGGCACTACTTCCCCTGTGTCTGATTGTCTGTCCCGCCCTGATTATCCTCACCTGTGTCTTGTTATTCTTCCCGTCACCAGAGTATTTAGTGTGTGTCATGTTTTCTCTCATTACCAGTTTGTCTTATCACCTTTTGTGTCTGGCGCTTCAGTTTTTTTTGTTTCCTTGTGTCCTTTTCTTATCCTTCTGTGTACTGAACCACCTTTTGGTTCAACGATGGTTGTTTGGTTCACCAGTTGTTACACGCGCTGAAATTCAGTGGTCTGTAGCTTGGCATCTCGTCTAAGTGTCACGCCATCCACCATCCCCACCACCTCCACAAACTCAGGTCAAATTCTACGTCACCGTAGAGACATTGATATGATACATATGAAACATACAAATATAAAGTATCCATAGCTTGCAGAAAAGTACGGTGCCAACATTTTTTTTTGATACAGTTTTACATGCCAGCTCAGAATTTCGGGATATTTTTGCAAAAAAGAATATTCTTGACAATATGACAAATTAGTATTCGAGTATTTTTTATTTATTTATTTATTTATGAAAATAGAATTGCAGCAAAATAAGTGATATAGTTTTACAGTTTACCTTCAAATATTCAGTAAAAACTAAAATAATCTCTCATTTCTTTAGTTTGTGAACAACAGCAGTAACTCAGAGTGAGATTCAGATTCTGTTACAATATTAATAGTTCAACTGAGGGTTTTTTTTCCACCTGGACCTTTATGCTCTGCCATCTCTCCTCTAATCATCACGCTGTAACCTGTGACAGGCTGTTATGACACCACAGCTATCACACATTCACATATATGGAGCTTTCTGTTGAGCTGCAAGGTTTACATCACCAAAGGTTTATGACAAAATCACTTGACGACACGACTCCTGTGTGCGCACGGCAAGAGAGGAGGGAGAGACGCTGTGCTGCTGCCAGAGGAGCCGCTGCTCCCCTTTTTGGATCCACTGTGGAGCCGGTTATAATTTCACTTTCAGTTTTTTCGATACTTTTCTTTTTTTTCAACTTTTATTCAACTTTTTTGGTTGACCATTAGCGGGCAGTTTTTGTTAATTGAAAAACCAAAAGGAGCATGTTAGGTTGGGCTGTGTCGTACCATTCAGTGGACCAGACCAAAGAGGAAGCAAATCAGAAAACATACATGAAGCAAATACAAATGCATGTGCACAGGAGATACATATGCAATCACATCTGTACACTCACACACACACACACACACACACACACACACACACACACACACGAAAATAAAGATAAAGGTTTCGCCGTCTGTATGAGAGAAATGATATGTTGGAGGAGGAGGCGTGTTCACTGGTGTGTGTTTATGTTTGTCTTTCCTCATCCTTCCACCTATCCATCTACCTATCTACCCTTCATCCACTGTTCCCTGTAATGATCTGTGAAGAAGAGGAGTGTCAGGAGGAGGCGAAGAGGAAGGGAAGAAAGGAGGAGAGTGAGAAAGGACGTGTTACAAAATGAGGCCTTACAGGAAAAAAGCCATTAATGACCACGTCAGATTATACGACCACTTCAATAGATAAAGAGGAATTACTTTTAAATGTCATTATTTTTATCTATTGACTTTTATAATGTATAGAAAGTGCTTTTTTGACATATTTTATTTACGTGTGATTTGTGTATCTGACACAAGCATCAAAAGAAAAATAAAATTAAACAACTGTTTATAGAGTTTATGGAAATAAAATATGGTGTAGTGGCAAAATGTTTCCATAACTGATCAGTTAGGTTGCTGCAGACTTTGGTGCATCGAGCTTAGAAATGATGGTTGTTGAGAAAAGAAACAGAAAGAAGAAAGAAACGCAGACACACACTTGGGTCATTACCAGACAGGCATAGGTCATTACCTGCAGTGCTCCTGAGCGATATGGACAGACAGGCTCGGTGAAAAGGTTGATGGATGACATTAACGCAGCACGGCTCTCATATCAAGCGTTTGTAAATGCAAATTGTCTTGATGTGATCTCTGTCCTGGCAATACATCAATAAAGTGTCTGCAGTGGGTTTCCCCCTGGAAATGCTAAACCGTTTCATGCTTCAAAATTCTGCTCAGCTAATCCAGAAACAAAGGTCCACCTTGAACTGCAGGAGTTTTGTAAATGTGACCAGTTGTAAGCCAACTAAAACTAACAACTATTTAATATGTCAGATCTTCTCTATAACCAGAAGTGTGACTGTGTACAAAGGCAAAAACAGAACAAAAGGAAATAAAACACAAAAGTTATGAATCACAAAAGTATAAATCAGACATTAAAAAGCAAAGACTTCTTATTAAATATGTTTAAGCAGTTATTCAAAAACAGGTAATGTGTTAGCCAGCCTGATCTCCTCAGGCAGAGAATTCCAGAGCTTCCAGAGGGGCCTTGATGACAAAAGCCTGGTCACCTTTAGTTTCCAGGCTTGATCTAGGGACGACTAGTGAGGGTAGGCTTGAGGATCTCAGGTCACGACTTGGAGCACAGGTAGTCAGACACTCGGGGCTAATCCAAGGGTAGGCGACCTGCAGCACCAGAGCCCCATGCGGGTCTTTAGCCCCTCTCCAATGGTATCCAAACATTTATGGAAAAACTATATAATAATAATTATTATTAACTTTTTTATTGTTGTTATCATCATTACCATAAATATTATTATTCAAAATTATGGTACAGAAAAAAATATAATTTTAAATCTTTTTTCTAGGCAATTTCCTTGTTTGTTTGTTGTTTTTAAATTTCTCTTTTTATTAATTTCTTGCAAATTCTTGGGGTATTTTTTTCCTTTAATTGCATATTGCAGGTCTCTCTTGAAAAAGTGATTGTTTATGTCAACAGAACTCACCTGGTTGACCATTTGTTAAACTGAATAAACAAATAAAAAATACGTGGGTGGTGCTAACATGAGCTCTGTTTCAGCATAAAGGGGTTATTAGTAATTTCAAGATTGTGTTTCCCTCATTAATCTGCAAATTTATGCTGCAATGCGCTGCACAATGGAAACGGAGATATCAGAAGCCATTTGTATTAATTTCATACAATCTATTATTGTTATGCGACAGTGGGAAAATGATGCAGGCACACAGCAGAATAAACTACATTTATGAAGAAAGGTCAAATTATTATGCTTCAATGTCTGCAATAACAAAAATGCTAAAGAGAAGGCAAAGTGCTCTGAGACACTTTGGTAAAAGTGTGTTTTCCTATGGGTTGGTTTCACTGGTAAATGAATACCAAGGTATATTCAAAGCAAGTTCCTCCTTCTTTCATGTTATTCATTCATGTTTAATGTGTTTCCTGTTTTATTTTGTAGATTCTCTCCTCATGTGCCATGTCTGGACATACTTTACTTCCCTTTCTATCACACCTGTCTTCAACAGTCTCGTTAGTCCTTCCCTGTTCCCAGAGTCTTCCCTTCACACCTGCTCTGTATTAGCCATGTTTGCTCCACCCTAGTGTTCCACATCACACCCTTGTTGTTGGCCAATCCCCATTTCCCTCCGTTTGCCCATGTCCACCTCCTGCCTGACATGTTATTAACTAGCCTGTGGAATAACCGCAGGTACCAGGTCGCTACATGCCGTGTCTTTATCCATTTGGAGAACACGAGGTCGGGCGCTGGGTGCTACTCTCGCTGCCTTTGTTGTGCCAGCTTTCAAGAGAATGGCGGCAGGTTCACTTTAGTTTTGGCTCTTCTTTCTTTTGGACTTCCTCTTATCTGTCTATTTTTGGATGTGTTTCCTAGATGATTATTATGATTATGACAAAATATCAAAATATTACTGTAGTAAAAAGACCTCCTCTGAGTTTAAAGTGATTTCCCAGTAAGTGTCGGTTCTACACGGCTTCATTCATCCAACAGAAACCCTCTGAGGAAGCAGCTTTTCTTCCTCCCATTTCCCAGGGTTTTTGTTTGTTCAGAGTACAAGCTAACTCTTTGGTTAACACAAAACAAGGAGGTCTATTCGAGTCATTAGCCATGTGTCTAACTATCAGACAGCTTGGCTGAACGCGCCCTGTGTATAATTTGTAGTTCTGTCCGTCTCTATTTCCTGCCAGCACAGGCCGAGCGTCACGGCTGTTAAACAGCTGACAAATAACAGGCCTGTGGAATCAGTTTAGACAGCAGGAAAAATAAAGAGCGTTGGTGGAAGTGATTACTGCCGAGTTTCCAGGATGGAATGGATTTATGGTTTCATTTTTTTTATGTGCACGTTTGTTTGTGTGTGTGTGTTCCCCTCAGTATCTCACCTGTTTTCAGTTGAGCTCTCTTCACTCTTGTCATTTAGATTTTCTATTTTTGGTTTCTGTGCCTCCAACGTACTTTTTTTGTAAACTGGCAGGAGTCCATCAAAACTGAGCAGAAGACAGTGAGACTGAGACCTCAACCAACAAACTCAGTGTAATGTGGAAGAGACCACATCTTATGACAAACCCACAGTTCCCCCCAGCTCCAAAGAGCATCAAAGATCAGAGCAAAGATCATTCCCATGGTGTCAAATCCATCCACTTTGTCACAGCCATCGAAGTGTGATATTGATGTCAAGGGTTCCCTTTAGCGTCTTTATGAGACACACTGGGTTTTCACCTAACTCCAGTGTAACTAACTAACTCCATCCACTTCATTGTCGACATAGACGAGCCAGAAAGTCCGAATGGGGTTGGTGGGAGGGGGAGAGGATGGGTCAAAGAAAACCACACTTTCATCGAGGAGACCACAGTGCGTGTTTTGTGTGAAACCAAAAATCAAGAGTTCTCAACAGGCCAAAAAATTACAACCTGAACCAAACTGACCCGTGTGAGTTGAAGCCCGAACCTGGTCTGTCTGAAATCTTGGCATAAAATACTGAGCTCGACCAAATACGACCGTGAAAATTTCTGGCCTGAACCCGGTCTGACCTTTCAGGTTTTTTGGGACCCGTAGGGCTCAGGTTGAGATTGAGAACTCTGTTTCCCAACATAAAACACGTGTTTCAATGCGTTTCAGCAGTGTGTGACATCAAGGGGGGATAACAATTCAATGGTATACGACAACCTGGGACTGAGAACGTGTTGGTTACGTTTGACGTCACAAACGCAGTGGAGAACAGCATTAGCAAACAGCAGCATGGAGGTCTGTGAAAATGTTAAGTTGGTTACTTCTCTTTTATGTCTGTTACTTATTTTCCCATTACAGAGTGTAATTCAAACAGTCACCTGGTTCAAAGTTGAAGTTCACCGACAACTGCAGGGACAACCAATTCCATACACTGTGACAACCAACCACAGTGTGTCAGAGTGTCTTTGATGCTCAATTACTTCTTGTTACAATAAGTTGTAAAAATGACAGGGATACCCATTTTAAGCCAAGACCTGAAGCTTTTATTTAACGTAGGAATGACTGTTGAAAGATGTTTTGATGATGAGCAATTCACACTAGAGTAAAAAGTGAGAGCCAGCCCTTGTCTCCCCAACACAGCGTTCCTCAGTGCATCTGAATCTTGTGGAATTGGATAATAGGACGTAAAAATGGAGAGAACTAGAGGAAATGGTTTCTGGGTTCTGGATGAACGCATCACCGATTCCTTCAGCTTGTCACTTTTCACTCCTTCCTCTTTAAGTCTTTTCTACAACCTCCTCCCGACACATTCTCTATGTTCTCTCCACCTTTCCCCCACCTTTAGCTTTGATTTCCACTCCATCTCCCCTTTTCCATTTTCCTCTCCTCCCTCCTCTTTGTCTTGTCTTCCTCCCCACCTCCATCCTGTTCGCTCCATTTCCTCTCCTCCATCTTCTTCCTATTTCAGCACCTTCCCCCCTCCCCTCTCCTTTCTTTTCCCTCCCCACGATCCCAGTCCTCTGAAATGAATGTGTAACCTGGTTCCAATTCTCATCCTCGGGCTCCTCTCTGGGATGGCATTTAAACGGCAGGGTGGGAACACACACACACACTCACACCTGCTGAGTATGCAGACAGCAACTTTTGATTTTGCACAGCGACTACATACAGTATCACACACAGGGAGGTTGGGCACATGCACAAAAACAAAGACTATTTGTTGAGCATATTTTCTGTGCGGTCCCACTGTGAAAGGAAACAGTGAAAGAGAAAGAAGTCCAACAGATCGTTCTCCCTGTAGAGGAGGAGGACTGGAGAAAAGAGATTAGAATCTAAACTGTGCCACTGCCAAGGACTCAGCCTATATGGGCAAACGCTCCCTCAAATCTGTTGTCAATGTGGATGTGCAAAACGCATGCTGAAAAGCGAGAGTGATGCCAATGTGGCGTGCAAGCGTTCCCAAGCACCTTTTCTTTTGGCTCTAAGATAAATAAGGTTCGACTTTTGGAATGCAGTAATGTGCATGATATGAGGAGGAATGACCAATTGTAGCTGGCAGATATCATTCCTTTCCCCGCTGATATCAGTCTATAACAGATATGGGTAAGATGGTGATGACAGGTATAGACAGAGCTTTACGATCAGTTCTATGGACAATATCGCAGGCCTAAGACACTTAAAATATTATTGTAAATTGAATAAATGATTCACTTTAAGAGCCATTTCTCTTTTTTCTTCCTTTTTGAAAGCAACCTAAGGCCTCATTTACACCACAAGCCATGCGTTTGCATAGCATAGGTGTTGTGACGGTTTTATTGAGTGACTATTTTATCTTATATTACCTTGTTTTTTTTCTGGGGTGCAAGTTAGTCGACTCAAGGTAACAAAAAACAACACAAAGGATGCAGAAATATACACACTTATACAACCTCAAATAAATAAAATTGATCAGCCAAACACCATTTCTCTCTTTTTTCCACACTTATATTTTCACAAGAACACAAAATAGAAAGTCAATACACCAATGTCCATTCACCAATCAAAAGTCCAGAACCAAGGAAGAGTGATATTAAACGAAAAAGAGTCACTCTTGATATTCAAAGAAAAAAAAACAGTCGTTTGGGAATGGTAGAGGAGGTATTTTTTTATGTTTCGCTGCTCACCAGTCTGAAGCCCATCTTTAGAGGGGGGTGAATGAATGCATGAATGAATGAAGTGGAGAAGGGACAACTGGGGTAAGGAAGCAGCAGATGATTGTTTCGTTTTGTCCGTAGTGGCAGAGGAAAAACGAGGGACTAGCTACCTCAACTTTTTGTCTCAGCTGCCGCAGGGTGCGAACTAAACGGAAGAGATACTTCTCTGTCAGCCAGAGTAGACTTGTGCCCTTTTTCCCCCTGAGACGCCGCGTGACGTCATCTTTCAAGGCCATGGGTTGCCAGGGGTAACAGGCGACGCTACATGAGACGGCAGCACAGGAGGGTAGAGAGGGATTTTTTAGCTTGTTACAGTGTATTCACACCAAAACCGAACAGACGCGTCGCACAGCGGCCGCTGCTGTCCTGTCAAAATACAAACCACACCCAAATGTGGTGTGGGGGCGGCAGTAGCTCAGTCCATAGGGACTTGGGTTGGGAACTAAAAAACAGTCGGTGGCGGCTGTGCACCATGTTTGCAAATCTCCAATAAAGCCCAAGGAAGAAGAAGTGAGTTTGGACCCAAAGCCCAGGGTGGACTGGTTTTGCGCACCAGTGGTTATTCCAACACTTGGAGAATAATTGTATTTAGCACTACAAATGGGTAAGTACATGAAACATGTGCCTGTCAGGTCTCGCTTGGTCAAGGGGGAGATGTCCGAGCTTGCTCTCAAAAGCAGCGCGACTTGAACAGCACATAGAATGGATGCGATGTGAATGCTCTAACCTGTTAACATGCTTGCCGAAATGAAAATGCGAGTAAACAGCGAGCGTTCACAGACGCTACGTGAACACATCGCTTGCAGTGTAAATGAGGCCTAATGCGTACGAGCTTAACCAGGAGCAACCTCACCAGAAATGCGAAGGACAAAAAAAGTAGCTATGCAGACGTCTTTGCTGTTAGTGATGAATATAGGTCGGAAGTTTTTGAATCAGGAATTAAAAGTAGGATTTCATATCATGGGATTTCCTTTGTTACTATGAAAAGAAATTGAGTCATATTAATTTCATTTTTAGCTGCACATTTTAAACTTTTACGTTTCTCATCTAGCCTTCATGGCCTTCACCATCAAAACCCCTGTTTTCTGACAGAAACTCTGCTACAGTCAAACAAAGGCCATTTGTCTTCTAAAGGGCTCTTGAAGCGATATATAAAGAGGAAAAAAGAACAAGAGGACAAGACAAGAAAAATTGAGAACATCCCTCCATGGCATCTTTCTTTTGCCAGCCCACAGTGAAGACAAATGGAGAAAGAAAGAGAGACGAATCATTCTCCCCATGGGAACCTGCAGCGAAGCCTATTGGACAGAGAGTATTCCTCACAGTGTTGTTGCCGCACAAACACACAGTGAGAGGGATTGATAAGCAGGAGGAGGGGAGCCATGCCAGGAGGAGCTCATTCCTGGTCCTCTCATGTTGGCAGAGCCGTTAGAAGGGCCGTCCTGGAGCTGAAAGGTCATGTAGGTTAAATCCTGCAAATGGCCAGTGTGTGTGCATGTCAACAAAATGTTGCCGTGTTTAAGGGCAGCAAATGATCTTTGAATGTTTCAAATTGGCAAAGTGATGTTTAATTTCCACCTCTTGATGAAGCAGCAACCTCCGGGGCTGAAAAATGGAGGCAACACAGAAGTGCTAAAAACTGAAGCTCCTCTAATGGTCACTTGAGGCTGGCTCCAAGAGCGAGTCAGTCAGCGAGTCACATGACCAATGCACTGATGGGAGTCAACAATGCTGAGGTCCTGAGTGGTCTTGTAAGGAGGTAGGTTGAAGTACAAAGTCTCTAACTTTCCCCTGGGAAATTTCCCTTGAGACGCATTTTCGGTACTGGGTGAACTATTGCACTATTATCGTGTGTTTAGTCCATGAAAGTTCATAGTAACTTTTTGGTCACCTAACAAAGTCTTGTTCAACATTTGGTTGCGCTAAAAGACCCTCTAAGCAGTCAGATATTCAGTTTTTCTGTTGAGCACAGTATGTTTTAATAGTTTCAAGCCTGTTTTTTGCTAGTAAAAATTAGCATCAGCATTATCACAGTTAACCGCAGCTGTATATGCACCATACTATGTAACTGTAACAGGCTGTTCTAATTTACTGTCTGCCCCTTTTAGGGTAGAAGAAGTTTTGTGGTGACATTTCACTTTTTTAGGTGGTTCATGCATGTGAGACAGTTTTGGTGTAAAGAAAATTTGAACCCACGCTCCCAAAGAGACTGGACATGAAAGAGATGTATGATGAAAACCAGAGGCTGAGGGCGAGGAATACTGACAAGAGGGACAGACGATGCAGAACAGTCTGTTACACAAGCTAGCAGCTAACCCCCATCCTCTCGTCCAAATATGATCAATGCTGCCTCCAAAAATCCAAGATGGCGATGGCCAGAACACCAAACTAAGTCTACAAACCAATGGGTGGCTACATCCATGCCTTTACAGTCTGTGCTCTTGATTCAAGGCTTGTGTGTGCTGCACTTAAAGGGACCACAAGGGTAACCTTATTGCTTCTGAAAACTCACACATATATATTATTTTCATTCTGAGTAAACTGCATTCTATTAAGTTTGTTTTGTGGGGATTTGTTTTTAGCAGGAAAGTTGGATATATCCTTCATCAAATATTCAGAGCCCGAGCGACCAGCGCTGTTTAAGTGCCGAGCTTTTTAGGCACAATTTCCATACGCTAAAGAGGACGAAAACTGAGAGGGATTACAGAGCGAGGGAAGGAAGAGGAGAGAGGAGAGGATGGATATAAAATAAATTGGTAGAGAGGAAGAAGAAAGGAAGGATAATAATACATAGGAGAAGGTATGGAGTGATGCAGGGAGTGAAGTAGTATGAAGTATCAGAATTAAACACGAGGAGGCAAAAACACTTTTTAGCAATATTTTCTCAATCACATTGACATGAATGATTTCAGAGGAGTCAGATGGAGCAAGAGACGGGCAAGAAGTTGTAAGAAACAAATATAGAAGACTGGAATGAGTAGAGCATGAGAGAAAAGTGAGAAAAAGAGGGATAAATAGATGGAGAGTAAAAGAGAGAGCGGGGGAGCAGCTTGTCGTTAAGCTCCACATTGATTTGACAGTTCTATTATGAAGAAGGATGAGTGGTAGAAAAGTGGAGTTTGAGCAGATCGCTCTTTTCTCTCCCCTTCTGCAGTTGTCTCTCGCACTTTTCTCTCCTTCCTCTTTGTTCTCTCACTCGATTTCCCCCAGTCCTTCCCTCCACTTAGCTCCCTTATTCTCCCTCCGTCTCCATTGCTACCATGTGTCTGCCACCTAAATGAAAAAGGAGAGCTCTAATCTTTCACCCCTTCTGGATGATTACCATTTTATCTTTCAATTACCAATAATCCCTCCCTCGCCTCCTTCTTTCTATTTTTTTTTATCTCACCCTTCTCTATTTTCCCTCCTTACTCTCTCCATCTTTCTGGTGTTTGGTCCGTCCAGTCCTGATCCACATGTTATTAAAGACGAATGAAACAATGCTTTTTATTGTTGTATTTAGTGTTTCCCGGAACTTTTTTAAATAACAATGAGGTGAAAGTACGTCCAATTTGTGCTATGAATTTTAAATTTTATAAGATCTGAGATACACCTGCCTTCAGAGGAGCAGGGCAGCGGTGACAAATATTTAAGGAGGGTTAAAGACGCCCAGTTGTCGCCTAAAATTTTTTGGAAAGTGATTTTTTTTCAGCTGTCCAGAACACAAATAACTGATGTTTTATTGCCAGTTAAATGTCAATATTTCAATATGAAGTGCAGCTATTTCCCAAATGTTGGAACCAACATTTAACATTGACCCTGCATCACAAGAGTGACAAACTAACAGTGCTGTTGGGTGGCTGCATTTTACAGAGTTAGCAAACCAACCTGGTCTCATTCTGAAGTCGTCTTAATCCGCTGCTTGGTTTCCGGTGTCAGACACCAATGAAAAAGACGTCCTGTCACATTAGCATGATATAGCATGATACACAGCCGGTCGCACGGTGTACCCTGGATAGGTGATTTAGGTGAATTTTCACAGGATTGAACTGTAACAATTTGGTCGCCTAAAAAAGTCTTGTTCCGCGTTTGGTTGCGCTAAAAGACCCTGCAAGAAGTTGCATGTTCAGTTTTTCCAGTTAAGCTCATTTTGTTTTAGGTAGCAAAAATTAGCATTAGCATTACTGCATCAAACCATAGCTGTAAATGCAAAGCTAGCATTAGGGTTAGCTGCACGCTCTCTGGTCATTTCTGGCTCCAAAAGTACAAAATGGTGACAGACAAAATGCCAAACAGGAGGTTTCAGAACTACAGTAAATATACTAATTGGTAACATCACCATGGCTATATACAGTATATGTCCATGGCTATGTCATATGCAACTTGGACTAATGGTGCAAAGTAACTGAGTACATTTACTTGACTAAGTGTAATTCAAGACACTAATTTACTATACACTACTTATGAATATATTAATAAAATATGATGCATTGTAATAGATTATAAACTAAGATATATAAATTAGCTTAAATTAGCCCCACCCGGACAAACCACAACATTTCAAAGCTTCTTTCACATTAAAGCATTAGTAAAACTTATACATTATATATGCAGTATTATAACACTTTGCATTAAGTACTTTTACTTGTGATACTTTAAGTAGAAAGATGATCATACTTATGTATTTTTAAACAATTATTTTAAACAAATTTGTACATTGTGGTTGTTTTCACGTACAAATAGTGTAGAAAATGATTGAAATATTTCTTTCACCGTGGCTTATTAAAAAAACTCAAATTAATATATTTGTTCTCGTTTGAAACCCCAGGTTTAGACATCTTGTGTTGTGTTCACAGCAGGCGCAAATAAAACAATGTGCACGAGTGAATTACCTGTAAAGTCCAAGACATGATTAGACACAACTTCCCACCAGGTGGTGCGATGGACGCCACGCAAAATACATGAAGGAATTGGCATAAATGAAAAACTGAACTTCAGCGACCGATTTGCGTTGCGAATGTCAGTCAGCTTGAGATCCTCCATCCTGGGGACGTATGACGCGAGGACGTACCGGTGGAACTTCATTCATCAATTCAACGATTTCACGCGCATATGATTTGAGTCAACACTAAATACTCTGGCATTCGATTCGCATTGTGTTTGGTGTGAACACATTAGACCTGCAAGTCAAAGTCAGTGTGGATGGATAGATGAATGGTCAGAATAATCGATCAGCTGGTCAATCCCAACTGTTGCCTTTGAGTTTCCTCCAACAAAAATCTTTTGCCAGACTCCCACGGGTCTGTAACTTTCCACTCAACACATCCTGCTCACGCATCTCTAAAGACCAAATTATCTCATCTCTTTGCCCCCTCTCAGTATCTCTTAAACCCCCTAAATCTCCACTGTCTGTGTTCTGTCTCAGTGACTGTAAAGCTACCTCCTTTTTTAGGATTTTTCTTTCTCTAAGTAAAATGCCTCCTTCTTGATATGTCTCACTGTTCTCAGTTTTTGTAACCACCTCACACTTTACTCCTTGATTTCAGAATGTAGATTGCTGCTTAAAGAAACTGCAAATAACCAAACACTTTTATTACCTGACTCCTTATTCACACTCAGAGCAGCTTGAGGTCGACCTGTTCTTCACAGAAACCGTGATTACATAGAATCCTAAAACATCAACATTACAAAAAAGCAAATTATGTTTTTTTCTCATTGCTTTGGCTCTGCTGCTGGAAGTAAAACAACCAAACACTTCAATAAAAATTACTTCAGAGCGCATCAACCCCAGTGATGCTTGCAACCGGTCTCCAAGCATCACACGAGGGATGTTTATTCCTGCAGTTTTTTAAATTAAACTTCACATAACGGGGAATCAAATCAAAGTGGCACAGGTGCAGCACTGCTCACCAAACCAGTGGACGGCACATTTCTTTCTTCCGTCAACTTCTCCCGTCTATTCATGCTGAGCCACTGTAAGTGGTTCAGTGCATTTCAGTGTCAGATGAACAGTGACAGTTACAGCATTTAGCAGATTCTTACCCAGTGCAGCCTCAGCTGCTGCTCAGTGTTTGTGATAAAGACTGCAGATCAAGTGAAAACACACATTTCATCAAATCATGCCACTGATTTGCAAACCGTAAGTGTAAGAGGTGCAACAAGGAGTAAACCTGAATGACAACAGCCCTGTCGTTAGAGGAAGATGTTGGCCTTGTGCGTCTTTGCAAACCACAAACATGTTATATTTGCATGTTTCATATGTATCATCAGTATTTATAAAGTGAGGTAATATATGAGCTGACGTTGTCGTTGGGAGGTGGAGAGGATGATGGATGGTGTGTCATCTAAGCTAGATGTCTGCCAAGCTGAACACCAATACAGATTCATGTTTCAGGCCAATGGACAACTAAACCAGCTGTGATTTAGACTCGTCACTGTGTTTGCAGCAGATTTTGAGGCACCAAACGTGGGTGTTTTGTAGCAACCAGTCACTGTTTCTCCAGTGGCTTTTCAGGCACCAAAGCATGGTTGTTTTGTAGCAATCAGCCGCAGTTTTTTCAGTGACTTTTTCTGCACCAAACATAGGGGTTTTGTAGCAGTCCCTCACTGGGTTTCCAGCAGCTTTTTAGGCACCAAATGTGGGTGTATTGTAGCAGTCCCTTACTGTGTTTTCAGTGGCTTTTTAGGTACCAAACCTGGGTGTTTTGTAGCAAGCTGTCACTGCATTTTCAGTGACTTTTGAGATACCAAACGTGGGCTTTCTGTAGTGACTCATTGCTGTGTTTTTAGTGGCTTTTTAGGCACCAAACGCAGGTGTTATGTGGTGACCCTTCACTGTCTTTCCAGCGGCTTTTTAGGCACCTAACGTGGGTATTTTGTAGCAACAAACATGAGTGTTTTGTAGCGACCCGTTACTGTGTTTTCAGTGGCTTTTTAGGTACCAAACCTGGGTGTTTTGTAGCAAGCTGTCACTGCATTTTCAGTGACTTTTGAGATACCAAACGTGGGCTTTCTGTAGTGACTCATTGCTGTGTTTTTAGTGGCTTTTTAGGTAACAAACTTGGGTGTTTTGCAGTGAGCTGTCACTGTGTTTCCAGCAGCTTTGTAGGCACAAACGCTGGGGTTCTTTAGTGACTCATCGCTGTGTTTTCAGTGACTTCTAAGGAATGAAACATGGGTGTATGGTAGCGACCTGTCACTGTGTTTAATTAGCTTTTGAGGCATCAAACGTGGGTGTTTTGTAGGGACTCCTTGCTGCTTATCCAGCAGAAATAGTGCCACAAAGCATGGTTGTTTTTCCCGAGTCATTTGCTATGTTTCCTGCCGGGATCCTGCCACGAAAAGTGTTTATTTTTTACTAAGAGATCACTGCTTTTCCAGCCAGGATTGTGCCCCCACAAACTGGGTATTTTAAGCCCAAAACTTTCCTAATCATAACCAAGTGGGTTTTTTTCCATGATCCTAATCACACATTAACCACAAGCATGTTGAAACGTAAAGTGTCAACAAGGCTGTGGTAAACGTATTTTATCTGCTACACAAACGTACAATGCCAAAGATTTTTCTGGGGATTGGGTTGATGATAATTAAGGCAACACTTTGTGTAGACGAAGGCCACTGTTTTCAACAGAACACACCTGTAGCCTCTTCCCATAAACAGAAAACATATCCTTGAAATTTCTCTGTTATTTAGCCTCAGAATACCTCAACACTAAAAAGATGTTCTCATTGACTCTTTTTTTCTATTTATGCACAGCACAAGAAAAGATAGTGATTTGATCGAGGGTGCAGCAGCTGGGGATTTACCTGTACTGTTCAAACACTGAGTTTTGTCAAAGTGTCAAACTGTAAACCATCTCTGCTTTAAACAGCACGTCTGTTCAAATATCTTGAACCCGTCAAATGCTTGACATTGACGCGTGCTTTCAACAGGAACTGCCAAAAATGCCTATCCTATTTTTTTATTTCCTGACAACATCTGATGATCTGCCTCAAAAGCGTACCTCGGGAGCAGAGCTGGAGTCTGAGAAGGGAGACTTTTCAGGAAGAGAACCGCGACTACGACCACAGCGTGAGCGGCTTGAAGCTCCCAATACAACGTGAGGCTTTGGGGGCACGTCACAGCAGCGTTTCTAAAAGTAACACGGCAAACCAAAATCAATTCATTTCAGTAGAATCTTGATCCTTGTTTACCAACTCTTGTCGAACTGCAGAAAAAAGGGAAGAGGGGATCGCAGCAGAGTTTTCATTTCAGGGAGAGTGGATAGAAAACCCTTTTACACGAAAACATCTTTCAAGTTGTCAGTATTGGTGTGGACATGGCTTGAATTTATCTGTCACTTCCTAGTTGAAAATGCATTATCACCCATCAAAAGACTTTCCAGGAGTGGGATTTTTTTCCAGAACTTCTAAGTTTTGTGTGTTAAGTCTGTCTTCCTATCTTTTCACTTCCCATCCCTCTCTCTTTTCTACTTCTTTTTCCGTTTTCTGTTCCTTATCCTATTATCTCATCCTCCTTCCTATTTTGTCTCCTCTCTCTTCCCCCCTTTTATCCCCACCCTGTCTCTTGCCCCTTCCTTCTCACTCTCCCCTCTCTGTCTTCCTTTTTTTCCAGTCCCTCTTCCCTCCCTCCATCTCTCTCTAAAGGCCTCTGCTCTCTCCAGTTGATGTATTTTACCTCCAGGTGTCAGTCTGGTTCATAGATTAAACTGACTTACAGGTTGGCTTTTCTCTCTCAGTCTACTTCACAACACTCACACACACTCACACACACACACACACACACTCACTCCACCTCACCAGCTCCATCCTCCTCCATGTTCCCAACGCCGGCCGACCTATGCTTCACCTCACTTCAAAGGCGAGACGAGCTGCAATTACCTACCAAAGTATCTCGTCTCATCCAGACTTAGAGCCTGGCTGAACGGAATCCCTGGTGTGTGTGTGTGTGTGTGTGTGTGTGTGTGTGTGTGTGTGTGTGTGTGTGTGTGTGTGTGTGTGTGTGTGTGTGTGTAAGTGAGACAGCACAGACAGAGTGGGTGTGTACATATGTTGTGTTCCTGTACTTCTATGAGGATCAAATATACTCACAAGAACAGGAAGCTGTAGGTAAATCTTTCAGATTAACAACAGTTTTGCTGCCTTAAAGTGATGAAGCTGTAACCTGCAAAGGCGCTTGCACATGATTGCCGATTTGCCTACGCCGCAGCGTTCACCTTCGGCTCGACCCAACGCTGATTTCTCCTCCATCTTGCAGCCGGATCTTTAATTTTTTCTGCGCCCCCTGTCTGCGTTCTACTGTAAAATCAGTACAGACGTATGTACAGATGGACGAGATGCAACCCAATCACCAGTGTATCCACCAGCCGTATTTTTATTTGTATATTTTTCATTGTGTGTGGCAGCAGTGATGTTATAGGGGAGTGAAAGCTCTCGTTTCTTGTGAGGATCTTTGTTTCCCTCCAGGTGCAGATACCCAGTGCAGACTGGGTGATCCTCTGTGACATCACTGCTGTGGACTGGCTGATCTGGGTGCTTGGCAAACTCAACATCCGAATTGGCCTCGATGACACCGAGGGTTGACGTTGCCAGCAGGTCGCTTTCCTCCTCAGCCTACCGATCGTTTTAACACTGTGTTTTTGTTGTGTGATTGTACTCTGTGATTGTTCTTTGTCACATAGGTTTCAGCGTGTGTGTTCGCTTCACGCTAGCCCAGCTCTGTGCTAACCTCGCTTGTATATATTGTAAAAAGCATTGCACTCTATATATGTTACTTTGCACGAAGCCGTAGAGGTGAACTGTCATTTTTGTGGAAACCTTCTTCTGTTTTAGTTTACTGTAGTTCAGGGAGTCAGGCCCAGCACTGTGTTTTCATTTGCTTCTTGTGTTTGTAGTGTCTAGGCAGCAATCTGAAGAAAGATATGTGGGTTTCCCTTGAAGTCCTTGCTTCAACCATTTTTCTGTACTCAACTTTCAGATCCATTGTACTAGCGATAAACTGCTTATTGTTATTCACTCATACATGCTTTCCATTTCACTTATGCTACCTATGCTGCTTTATGCTACACTCTAACATCCCTAGACTGTGCTTCTTCAAATTGCCTATGTCAAGAGCTTCTCTTTACATTTGTCTTTTTTACACATTTCTGATGATGAACAGATAGTTAGACTGAGAGTTACAGTAGCCACTGATGCTTATCCTTCCACCAGCAATTCCCATTCCCTATAGTATCCCTATAGTAAGTGAAAGTAAAACCACAAAGGTGGTTCAAAGGGCTCCAGATTTTAATGTCCTTAATAGCAAAGGGTCACTAAAAACAGCACACCATTTCAGCCTCAGGTCTTAACCAGCCATATGGTCTCATATCTAGCAGTCTGTATCTATACAGTTACCCCATTCACTATTAACTGTATTCATATGATACTAATTAATGGCAGTAAATCTACTAATCTCTAATTCTCTTACATTTGTAGATATTGCTCAAATCTCATCCCATGACCGAATGGTTTCACAGGTGTCTTGCTTCTTTTGCATCATCTAATTAGATGACCCAATTACTTAGGACAGGCAGCTGAGCAGGTTCTGCAGAGACTATTTATTGAGTTTATTGAGACCCAGCACCGGGTTGCTTTTTGCCTCCATCATCTTGTTCAGTTTTTAAATTAAGTTTTATTGGTCCCTCACCACCTGTCGAAATAATTAATGAGAGTTACATAAATCAGGGCACAAGGGGAGGCTGACTTAGACGAAATTACTGCTGCTGTTTCCTCATTCTTCGGGGTCTGATACGATTGTCTGCGACATCCAAAGCATTGTTTTAGCAGCAAACCACTCATTGCTTTGTAAAGATTTAGCAGAGTAATGGTGTCCTGAGCAGAGGATGAAGTCGTGCTACAAAGTTTTGTTGTGGTTCGTTGTGGTAGAGCAACACGGTCATCGATATCCGGCGCTTGGTCAGTGAATTCTGGTGTCAGACACCGACAAAAAAAAACATCTTTTTATATCGGCATGATACACAGGCAGTCACCACTATAGCTGAAAGGCACACAGCAGCGTCAGGGTGAAAGAACAGCAGGACAACAATGAAAGTTAAGGTGGCAGAAGTCCGAGTAGGGTGGGTGGATCCAACAACCACCGGCTTTCACCTGGGAGGCCAGTGTTCGCTTCCAGTTGCTTCCTGTTAGATTGTAGGGCCAAACCCTTCAAAAACAAACACACATGGTTGGGTTTAGGAAAAAAGAACTGGGTTTGACTTTATAATCTCTCTTATTGTCTCTCCGGTGACAGTCGCCGCCTTAACTTTCGTCCTTGTCCTGCCACGTTCCTCCCTGACACTGCCAGGCGCTGTTAAACTACAACAGCAATGGGCCATGGGCTTCTTTCATTGGTTTCTGACGCCGCAAGTCAGAAACGACTTCAGAGTGAGACCGGGCTCTTTAGAACCATGTCTGCACAACTCATACGCTCTGAATCTCTGCATATAGCCCCGTTAAGACCAACTGACACACTCCTTTCAAAGGCAGTAGTTCACCGTCTATAATATATCTGTTATGAGTATGTCTAATGTGCTTTTTTGGAAGCTACTCACCTAAACCTGACAGCCTTAAACCTCTGAAAATATGGAGTTAATGAAAACTACGGGGTGCCACCCTGACAGCCAATACACATCTCAGTGTGATCGTATCTTAGTTCATTCTTATTATGGAAAGCAGCAAGGGGGAGCTGCAAAAATCAGACTGAAATACTGAGACCTTAAAGTAGGATGGCATGCACTGTCTGTCAATTTGGAGGTGAAGCACGGGTTCGGCTATGAATTTGCCAGATTTCTGTCATAAGAAATGGATAATAGTCACGGTCATAAAATGACACTCTACCCAAAAACTATCTAGTGAGTATCAAAAACGTATTACGCTCCAAAGACGGCTGTAAAAAACACTTTGCTTCTTAAATGCCACGCGGCGTGATACACCCCTCCTCTCCAAACACTCATATTTATTTAAAAATATGGCGAGATAGGACACCAAATGGGAAATCTGCTCAATCCTGGCAGCTGTACTCTGCCTCCTCTTTACAGTTTGTGATTCCTGACATCTCCCAGAATGACCTTGGACAAACCCCAGTGTGCCCGAACAAGGCTGAGCATTTCACCTGTGGATTTATTCTGCGGAAGGCGATAACAAATGTCCAAGGTTTTGCAGCTCCGAAAAATGGGTACCAATTATGAGAAATGATTAGTTCATTACTTCCCTTTGCTTGCCTGACAAGTACAAACCTTTATTAATTAAAGGCATAAAAATTCAGTCGCAGATATGCAAAAACGTTTTAGTAACTTCTCCCTCCTTGTACAAAAGTTAAACCTATTTCTCTGTGGTTTGGTGTGTGAATGCAGCAGCACCCGTTCTGGAAGCACCAACACTAAAAATGCTCCACAAATTCAGTTCATTACTATAATTTCAAGGCACAGACACCATGATGTATAACGATGTGGATGGTAATCCAGGCTAACTTGCAGTGATTATATGTTACATGGATAATGATGGGGTGTGAACACACATTATGGATCAACACTGCTCTGCACGCTGCAGGTGTCTCTGTGCAGGAGGTGGAGTGTGTACGTCTCTGGTTGTCTGTGTGTATGAGATTTTCATGCACGAGCGCTTCTGTATTTCATGCGATTCTGTACATGACGGTGTGTGTGTGCATTCAGATGAACCTGACATCCTTGTCTCATGTTAATGAGGTGTGAAGATGAATGTTGCTGCTGCTGAAATGCTGCCAGGGAGACGACGATCATCATGATGATGATAGGAATTACTCTGTTTGTGTGCGGTAGTGTGTTTATGTATGAGAGTGGCCGATGGAAGACACAGTGTGTGTGTGTGTGTGTGTGCGTGCGTGTGTGTGTGTGTGTGTGTGTGTGTGTGTGCATGTGTGTGTGCGTGTGCGTGTGTGTGTGTGTGGTGGACCCGGCGTAATGTTCGGGCTGAGTGAAGCTCCACAGTAACTCATAAAGCATGTCCGATGAAGATTACCCAGCTCATAGTACCATCTCAACCCACCACACTCAATCATTTAATAAACTCCAAATATTCTGATTGGGTCCCATGTGTCCTTGTGCTTCAATAATGCAGAGGAAATTGAGTTATTTCATGAATGGATGAGAGGAAAGCTCTGTGTAATTAATGGGTCTCAGGGAACAAATATGAAACTGGTTGCAGCCCTTTACTTGATCCACTATTTAATTAAAAACACTGTGCATCATTCATCAAATACCATAGTATTACATCTGTGTGGGAAGCATGTTTAATAGATACAATAGCAGAGCAGAGGTCTCAGCCTCAGATTGAAATTTAAGTCACGAGGCAGTGGGCATTGAGTCTCTTGCCATGCCATTTATGTTTAATTCAAATATTCGATGCGCTGCAGAATTATGGTTCCTCATTACAAAATAAGTTATGGACAAGGATCTAGAGGTGACAACATGTGCAAATAAATGTTGTTGTAAAATGAAGTTTTGTTTTCAAAGAGACATCTTCCTCACTCAGTCTCAGCTCCTCTGGTTCCCTCCTGTGTTCCACTGACGCGTCCTTCATCTCACTCGTCCATGACTCAGAGACCCAGCCTTCATCCCTCACCCTGTAACCCCTCATCCTTTCATCCCTCAACCCTCCTCCTTCCACCCATTTATTCCTTTACCTTTATCCCTCATCTCTTTGACCGTCAACCCTTCATCCATTCATTCCTCGTCCATTCATCCTTTCAACCCCTTCATCCCTCAACCCCCACCCCTCCTTCCCTCAACTTTCATCCATTCATCCCTTGACACTCATTACTTCATCCCTCATCCTTTTGATCCTCAACCCTCATCCCTTTGACCCTCAACCCTTCATCCTTTCATTCCTCATCTCTTTATCCCCCCTCCCTTCAACTCTCCACCCTTCATCCATTTATCCCTTGACCCTCATCCCTTCATTCCCTGATCCTCAGCCATTCATCCCTTATTCTTTTGACTCTCAACCCTCATCCTTCTATTGCCTCATCCCTCAACCCCCATCCCTCCATCCCTCAAGTTTCATCCATTCACCTCTTGATACTCATTCCTTCATCCATCAACCTTTTACCATCAACCCACATCTCTTTGACTCTCAACCCTTAATCCTTTCAATCCTCATCCCCTTATCCCCCCTCCCTTTGACTCTCCAACCTTCATCCATTCATCCCTCATCCTCTTGATTCTCAGACCTCATCCCTTTGACTCTCAACCCTTCATCCATTTATCCTTTGACCCTCTTACCTTCATTCCCCGATCCTCATCCCTTCATCCTTTATCCCTTGACTCTTATCCCTCTCTCTCTCAACCCTTCATCCACTCATCCCTCAATACTCATCCATTCATCCCAAATCCCCTCAACACTTCATCCAGTTATCCCTCGACCCTCATTGTTCAGCCCTCATCCCTCCAACCCTCAACCCTTCATCATCCATCCTTTGACCCTCATCCCTTTATCCCTCATTTTTTTGACCCTCAACCCTCATCCATTCATCCCCTCATCCCTTGATCCCTTGACCTTATCTTCTCATTCCTTCATCCCTCAACCCTCATCCCTTCATCCCACATCCTATCATCCCTTTATCCCCTCATACCTCGATCATCATCCCTTCATCCTTCTATCCAGACCCTCAATCCCTCATATGCAGTAAGCTTTTCTTTATTGTCGTGGTCTTTGTCAGTGAAATGATGATGATGGTGATGAATCAGCTGCTGTTTTGTTTGCAAAGCATCTCAGAACTGCTCTGTAACAAGCTGACCGGGGCAGCACAGCCTGACATTGCATTCAGAGTCTCATGGGTCCACTGGGTCATCTAGAATTCAGAGGCATCTTTGACAGCTGCAGGTTGAGATCCCAAAATCAGACTTTTCAGACGGAGCAAGTGAGGCTTAAAAGTACTTAACATGATTCAGCAGCAGGCAGACAAGATCAAGGCAAACTTGTGTCAGACTTTGCAGGTGGCGCTGCTCTGCTAGCAGCCCAGGTTCTTACTGCTGCCACCCAGAGGTATTTGTTGGGCTGTTTATGCATTTAAACCTTCTATGTATTTGAATAAAAATTCAGAGATCAATTTGGATCCCAAAGGAGTTGGTGATCATGGTCCAGAGTTACACATAACAAGGCAATTATCTTAACCAGCCAGTATCTTGGTGTCCACATTGATAGCACTGTAACATGGAATATTCATGTTGACTGGTTATGTTCTTGACCCGTCCACAAAGTGTATTTTTTTTACTTAAAAAATTAAGCATAGCAAGCTGCTTTGCAACCTGCCTCCACCCCAGCTCCTCCTTTTGCTGTGTCTGACTTATCAATGTCATTTCTGTTTGTCAGTGATGCTGCTCTGTTCTGTTCCCAGGAGGTCTTTGCTGCTGCTCTCCCTGCCTTAGGCTTTCCATGTAGGCGCATGGAAGGGCAGAGAGGTGTGCTCTCTCCGCCTTACACTTTCTGCGTAGGAAGGGCAGAGGGGCCCAGAACAGAGCCATACCACCAAATATAATACTGCAAATGTAAATAAAGTTTTCTTTGACTAAAGTTTTCCTGACTGAGATATGTTTTTGTTTAATCAGGCTGTGCTGGAGAGTGTGATCAGGTATGGAATGACCGCATGGTTTGGGAACCTTCCTGTATCATCAAAATCAAAGTTATAGCATCTGGTTCAGACTGCAATGAAAGATCATCGTAATCTCCTGTCTCTCTTTGACCGGTGCGTAAACAGGTAAAGAGAATCCTGTATGATCTATCCCATATCCTGAACACTCACTATGAGCTGTTACCATCAGGCAGACGATGCAGAGCTCAGCGGTGCAAACTGAACTGGTTTAAGGACGCCTTTGTGCCTGCATCAGATGGTATTTTAAACAGAAGCCTAAAATAAGCAGAGCTTACAGAGGCTGTACTGCAGTTCAAAACCCAAACTGACTGATGCCTCAGGGTGTGTATTTTTGTTTTGCCTTTTTTTTGGAATTTTTCTTTGCTCTTTGATGTCTTGATGTCTTCTGGTGTTGCGTGCCCATATGTGTTGACGGGTCTAGCTTTGCAGAGTCCAAGTCAAATTTCCCCACAGGGACAGTTAAGTATCCTTAACATAAATGTCAGACACAGAGTTAATCAGCGGTTCCAAAAAATGGAAGGTGAAGTAGTTGTTGACAAAAATAGCCACTGAGTTACAAGGCAACTCACATGATATAAAAAATGAGTCAGAAACACGTTGCTATCTGTATGTGTTAAAGCACTAATGAACTAATGGAGGACAGGTGTGCAGCCATGTGGCTCATTACACAGTCAACAGGCCTTTTTCTCTGGAAACATTTTGATTGTCACAGCAGGAAAAGCACAGGTGTAAATAATGAAATTAATGATGGCTGAATTCCATAGCTGGTATCGAGCATGCTTGCTCACTGTCACTCTCACTGGAACACTTGAGGAGAACAGAGCCATCGTTGATGTTATTAGTAACACAGCGTCTAACACACAAACATGGGAAATAAACAGAAGCAGACATATCCAAGGGCTGACAATGGCGTGGCAGTTTGTATGTGCATTAATTCTATATAATTTACAATATGTGTATTTGTGTCTTTCTTTATTATTATCTGGCAGTCACATTCAGACGGCGAGGCGGTGCCATACTGTTATTTACCCCTCAGGTCCTCTGGCACAAGTTGTTGGAGCCAGAGCAAGACAAAAACTTTTGGTGAGACAGCTTTTGGATTTTTTTGCTCTAAGCTATTGGAACAGACTGTCGGAGCAACAGAAAGTACTGATATCTGTAAGAATACAAACTTTAAACCCACGACTTTACCCTGGCTTTTGACTAGAATGTTTAATGGAATTATTTATCCGTTAATGTCTGTTATTTATTTGTTTTTGACTGATGTAAATTGTTTAGCTGCTTTCCTTCTGCAACATAGTTTATCAGCTAACATTGAGTGGGTTTACACGGACAGTTTATTTCCCTTTTCATTCGGAATGAAAGTTCATTAAAAGTGATGTAAACACCTTATTCGGACTGAAAATGGCCAATGCGATTGAAAATTCAATCTGATGTAAGGGGCTGGAATATTCTGTTTCTAATTCCGAATGAGAGAATTTCTCGCCCTTGTATACACTCCTTCCTCTTTAAGTTCATTCCGGCCTTTCTGCGCATGCTCGTTTCCTTGACAGATGACGTATATAGTGCGCATAGCAACGGGCTGAGATAGAGCAGTCGGACTCGTTACACTCACCGGGTTCCATTCGCCACAGCACGGTCTTCTACCTCTCTTCTCCTCCTCAACAGATGAAGTATTAGCAGAACAAGGTTGTTGTCGTACTGCTGCTTTAAGAATATAAGCAAAACAAGCCCGAAAAAGGCACTAAGAACGGCGGCGTCAAGCATCCAATCAGAAACCTTCCCTGCCCCAAACCTTGTGCAGACCCAAATAAAGGCGATTAAACTGATCTCCTATGTAAACCCTCATTTGGAATGAATATTTCAGATGTAAACTACCTGGAAACAACCATTGTGAAGCAACCAACGCCAGATCCATTAATGTAGCTAAGTAACAGCTAGCTGGCTACTAGAGTAAAATACTAAGTCATGGATGTATTAGGAGAACTGGATGAAGCGTTAAATGCAAGGCCCTTTTGTTTCTATGAAAGTTGCTCAGTGGTTCAACTTCTGCTTTCAAAGTTAGCCATATGATCTGAGGACGATCAGCACTACTTCTGCACTGTGTGACCCATAGAGCACGTGCACTACGGCAGCATAGAGCGCCCGAGCGTCTTCTAATTTACCACTCTGCAAACCTAAACAGGAATAAAGTGATTTGATCGTGCCCTTCTAGACTTTCCAAATGCGATTAGAGCAAATGGATCAAATCCTGAATCGAATCCTGACGCTTAAAAAAAGAGTCCACTGATTTACAGACGTCTCTTTCCTGATTGAAGTCACAACGAAAATTGACTCTAAGCCTGGTCTACTTCCTGGAAGCTTGCTCTGAGTGGATATATAACTACTGACCAAGAGTGATGCTGGGGGCAGCAAACAAGCTAACCGTAACCTATGCTAAGGTTAGCCAGCTAGCTATGACTTAGCTACGCTACATGGATCTGCCGTTGGTTGCTTCGTAAAGTCAGCTGATAAAGTAATTTGCAAACTGCAAGTTAGTTAGCATGGAGTCAGTGGTGCTATTGAGATATAGGAACACTGTAGACATTATTCTGAATGTGATCGTAGTTTATTTTCAAGCGTTTATCAACATGATGCCGGTCAAACACGTTAAGTTTCATGTAGGCTATGTCACCTCATTGCTACGAAGTGCAAGCTCCAGCAACAGGATCCTGAATGCAGTTCATTTAACAGCCACCAGTGTCATTAATAACAAGGATTTCCTGAAGGTTACACACTGAACCCCAAAGTTTAATGTATCCACACCCACTGTGGGAGCCGCAGTGTACCCAGGTAGTAACACATACCCCACGGTGGGACCTAGTTTTGACCCACATGCAGCCGTTCTCTTCCCACAATCAATTAACCCACATACAGTAAGTGAACACAAACAGGGGCCCATGTGGAACATAAGGATCATCGCTCACACAGGCCCAACTTGTAACTCAGCTTGGCCCCATTAACCTCCACATGGGCAGACACACATTAGGCCTGTATGGAGCCGGTGGACAAATATGGCCCATCAAACTTGTGTGTCCCACATGGACATGCTGGCTGGATGCCTAATTCACTCTCGCGCCTCATTCATTCTCTCTTCCAGTCCGACTTCTCTTTGTCCCGACAGCCATTTTCACTCCTTCCTCCTCTCTCTCTCCATCCTGTCATTGCTTCATCTGTCATTCTCTCTCCAGTCCATTCCACCTTCCTTTCTTTCCCTCCTACCCTCACCTCTCATCTCAAGACACCTCGCAAAGAAACACTGCTTATTTTTCTGAAGATCCTTGAAGCTTTAGATAAAAGAAAATGATCCCACAGCTACCCAACAAAGCCATAAAACTGAAGCTGAAGTGTGTGTCTGTAAGCCCGTCTCAATATATATATATATATATATATATATATATATATATAAAAAGAAAAACCTCTCATTCAAAAGCTGCCCAGAGTGAACATAAAGCTCATCTGTTGTCTAGACAAGTCTTTATATCTACAGTCACATATCTGAATGGCAAACAGCCACACACACACACACACACACACACACACACACACACACACACACACTGCTTCTAAGGATCCATGGCTGAGACTGTTATGTATAATGTATAAAACAGCGGTGACCAAAGAACAGTTTATGCCTGAATAAATATTTCATTCACCATCCATGTCTCGGGTAAGAAAAGAAAAGTTTCATCATTGCTTTTGCAGCTCAGCAGAATGTAACAGTCCTTCCCAAGTCGCACATAATGGTATTTGAAGTGATGCATTCACTGCTCTTTGGTAGTGTAGGGAACTGTGCCACCGACAACACATCAATATAATATCAAACCAGCACATTTTGTGGCATGTTTGTGCACATGAGAGATTATGTGGCATTAAATGGAATAAGTGGAATATGTATATCAGTTATGCAACAAATCATCAATGCTGAGATGTGAGTTTGAATCTGTAGCTCACTGGTGGGACTCAACGTGTCTGAATATGGAATAAAAGGTTGTGCATATTGACAGACATTTTAGAGCATGTAATAAAACCGGAGGACGTTCATTTACAATGGGAATTTGGATATCTATTGTGCACACACTGACAGCAGTCTCTGATGTCATTGCTTGGGACCACCTGCACACATTCAGTGGTATTATGATGCCATCTAGTGGTCACTTGTGACAATTTTGCTCAAACCCTTTACACACGTGTGCCGAATCCAAACACATGAATGGGACATGTCCTCACTCCCAAACTGATGGACAGAGCCTTTAACACAGACAAGACAAACAACTGCTAAATCCAATTTAAACATGTTCTCAGCCACAATGAGCAGTGGGGTCCTTCATGAACACAGCATCTGTTTCAAGGGAGAGATTTTCCTGTGTGTGTTGTGTTTGAGCTCTGGCTGATTTTTAGTGTTACACCCAATAACTGAATTCAACCCAAGTGGTTCAACTGGTCCAGATGTCTCCTTAGTCATTAGTTCAAGGTCCACACAGTTTAATACAGTCAGCATTATACTTGTGTTTGGCCATATCGTTGAGCTAGTTTGCTGTCTCTGTCAAGTAGCTGTCCATTACTCGCTCAATCTACAGCAGGAAATGCTATACCTGCACCCACTTTTGGACCGCGACCCACCAGCTGGGAACCACTATACTAGAGGACTTTGAAAATATGAAAATACTTTTAAAAAGACTAAAGTCTGTCACCCTCCCCTGTCTAAAAACCATGTTAGTTTTTATACTGGGGATCTTACAGGGTCACTATTTGCAAAACTACAGCTAGACTCCTTCTGAGATTATTTCCCATCCTGCTCCTGGTGGAAAATATTACACCAAACTCCCTTTAAGAAATATGAGATTTTAACAGTTCCTTAACATAACTCCTTCAACACAACTCAACAGGTGTCAAATGTTGACAGTATTCTTCAATTTGGCATCAAGATTATAGATAGTAAACAAAATTACTATTTTGGATTTTGTTACAATAATATTAAACATTTTTTTTATTTTCACACAAAAAGCACAGTTTTATTCTGTAACTCAAACTCTTCTCATATTTGTTTTTATGTCCAGTAACAATATATTTTGTGGATTTTTACAGTTTCCGTGTTCCTTTATTGTTAGCGACAGTTTTACTTCCTAAGCTAAATAAAATATTTTCTGTGAAAATCATTGGATAATATGAAACACGCCTTTGAGACAAAGCTGAAATCAGAACCGTTTTTCATAGTGGAGTTACATGCTATGCACAGGACATTACCGATAGATAACAGCACTCCTTCAAGTATGGATTGGGCCTTTGTTGTCTTTAAAACTGTTGGTGTTTGTAGCAGGATAAAGGCTACATGACAAACACGTTGTATACGTGATTTCACGCTTTGCAGCATCACATGAGCTGTTTATCAGTCAGGGAACGAGGGACTTACAATAAGAGGCACAAAGAAAAAACAAAGGATGCTGGATGCACTGAGGTTTACTTGACTTCCTTTATTGTCTGATCATCCGGCACATGGTCCAACAAACAAAACTTGTACAATCAATGTTTCCAAAGCCACCGAGCTGAGCTGCTAAATATAATAAAGAATGTTCCAAGGTAGGATTTGGACACATAGTTCGTCTGTAGGGCTCATTATTTTTGGTTTATTAACAAAACAAAAAAAAAGAACTACTGTTGTTAATTGATTTATTTATTTATTCTTTTATGGCTGTATTTTTTACCGGATGACTTCTCTTGCAGCAAGAAACATTATGTTTCAATGCGGGTCAGTAAAATTGGTGAAAATCATTTAAACAAGATAGCAAGAATGAATAAATAAATAAATAATCTTATTTGTATGGAAGTCCTGAGCGGCAATGTGATTCTTTTTCTTTTGGAGAATGTTGGCAAGTTTATCTCCTACATACAAGATATTATCTGCAAGGTAGAAGATAATGTTTTAGGCTTAATCAGGCTTAATTAGGATTAGGGCCATGATGGTGACATTGTAAATATGATAATATCACCTAAAATCTTGTTGGTAACGTGTTATATTACTTTGGTACTGCTAAAACGGATACTACTGTCAGCCCAACACTGTCTGTACAGACTACAACTTTATTCTCAAAGATTTGCAACTTTGTTCTCAAAGATTTTCAAGTTTATTCTCATAGATTTACGACTTTATTCCCGTAGATTTACAACATTATTCTTGAAATCTAAGCTTTTATTTTCGTTAACGTGGCCCTAATCCCCTTTCATAGTTTTGAGAGTGAGAAAGCTGTGCAGATTTAAGGGGTTTGTGCACGATACAAAGGCCATTAAGAGTTAGCCAAATGCAAAATAAACAAAAGGTTTTACCTGCTCAGTTAATTCACTACAAATGTCAACTGTAAAAAAATAAATAAATAAAACATAATGGAACTGAGCAGTGACCCCTTCAATATTCTAGTTCGGTATACTAGTTTCAGATGAAGAGTGATGACTCACTGATGAAGAAAATGACAAAATGGCTCGACACAGTCGATGCCATGCAACACCATTAAACATTCAAGATTACATTTCAGACAAACCAAGTCATATATTCCACCTTTCCCATGAAGAACATGAAGATTGTTGGTGTCATGAAAAAAAGGTTTCCACCACCATTTGCATAAATGTCATTACTTTAGCCTCATAAAATTGAAAAGAAAAGTAAATATTCCAATGAAAAAACTATAATTTCTTCAGAGATATGAAGCAAGATGTCTGCTAAGCTGCAGACCACTGTTAGACACCAACAAACAAAACCAGTTGTGCTTTAGCGAGTCACTGCTGTGTTTCCAGCAGCTTTTTAGCCACCAAACGTGGATGTTTTTGAGCAACCCATCACTGTGTTTCCATCCAAGACTGTGCACCCAAAGCCAAAGTATAATCTTTTCCTGACCATAACCAAGTGGTTTTGGTGCCTAAACCAAACCACACATTAACCAGTGTTGTTGAAACTCAATGTCTGTCCAACCTCGTGCATTTGTAGGAGCTAAAGGAGGCTAATGATCCCTCCCAAGGAGGAAATGGGCAATTTGTAATTTGTGAAATCCTCTGCTGTGTTAGAAGGCAAGTTTTAGAAATTGGAGACGACTAACATTAGAACAGGTCTTTTTTTTTTTTTTTTGTGGTATCTGGGTATCACCTAGTTAGAATGTCTTATTTATCCAAGGTATTATATTTAATAAAACAAATAAAAATTGTGCCCAGCCTGGAGCCTGGAGCCTGGAACCTGGAGGTTGGAGCCTGGAACCTGGAACCTGGAGCCTGGAGCTAACCAACGGAAACTTGTCTAATCAAACAAAACCAACATGCCGTGATGTTTCCAGACGTGAGTGATTCACTTTTATTGACATTAGGTGTAATTTAATAGTGGCAAACACAAGCAAAGGTATCTTTGGGATAGACGTGCTGCAACAAAAGAGATACCCTGACAACTGGATATTTGGAATTTAGGTCATAATTTTCTTAACAATGTATTTATCATTGTTTTTATTCTTAGTTAAATTAGGTTTGTCATTATTGGGCCGACATAACTGCAGGTAGAATACAGTCTGTTAAATTGTATTACTGTAGACAGACATGTTAAAGGTTTACTGTGCGTCGTCGTCATCGTCGCCGTCCTCCGCTTATCTGGGTCCGGGTCGCGGGGGCAGCAGCCTCAGCAAAGAAGCCCAGACAGTCCTCTCCCCAGCCACTTCCATCAGCTCTTCCGTGGGAACCCCGAGGTGTTCCCAGGCCAGCCGGGTGATGTAATCCCTCCAGCGTATCCTGGGGCGGCCCCGAGGTCTCCTCCCGGTTGGACTTGCCCGAAACACCTCCGGGTGGCATCCTTACTAGATGCCTGAACCACCTCAACTGGCTCCTCTCGATGTGGAGGAGTAGCGACTCTACTCCGAGTCCCTCCCGGATGTCCGAGCTCCTCACCCTATCATTAAGGCTGAGCCCAGCCACTCTGCGGAGGAAACTCATTTCGGCCGCTTGCACTCGTGATCTCATTCTTTCGGTCACTATCCAGAGCTCGTGACCATAGGTGAGGATTGGAATGTAGATCGACCGGTAAATCGAGAGCTTTGCTTTTTGGCTAAGCTCCCTCTTCACCACAACGGACCAGTTAAGCGCCCGCATCACTGCTGACGCCGCCCCAATCCGCCTGTCCATCTCTCGCTCCATTCTACCCTCACTTGTGAACAAGACCCCGAGATACTTAAACTCCTCCACCTGAGGAAGGACCTCCCCCCCGACCCGGAGAGGGCAATCCACCCTTTTCCGGCTGAGGACCACGGCCTCAGACTTGGAGGTGCTGATTCTCATCCCAGCCGCTTCACACTCGGCTGCGAACCGTCCCAGCAAGAGCTGGAGGTCACTGTTCGATGGAGCTAGGAGGACCACGTCATCCGCAAAAAGCAGGGACGAGACCCTCCCGTCACCAGACCTGACACCCTCCACCACTCGGCTGCGCCTAGAAATTCTGTCCATAAAAGTTATGAACAGAACCGGTGACAAAGGGCAGCCCTGGCGGAGTCCAACCCTCACCGGGAACAGGTCCGACTTATTGCCGGCCACGCGAACCAGACTCGTGCTCAGGGACTGGATGGCCCTTAGCAGAGGGCCACCAACCCCATACTCCCGGAGCACCCCCCACAGGATGCCCCTGGGAACACGGTCGTAAGCCTTCTCCAAATCCACAAAACACATGTGGACCGGTTGGGCAAACTCCCATGCCCCCTCCAGCACCCTGGCGAGGGTAAAGAGCTGGTCCACGGTTCCGCGTCCGGGACGAAAACCACATTGCTCCTCCTCAATCCGAGGTTCAACTATCGACCGGACCCTCTTCTCCAGCACCCTGCAGTAGACCTTACCAGGTAGGCTGAGGAGTGTGATCCCCCTGTAGTTGGAACACACCCTCTGGTCCCCCTTCTTGAAAATGGGGACCACCACCCTGGTCTGCCACTCCAGAGGCACTGCCCCCGATGTCCACGCAATGTTGCAGAGGCGTGTCAACCAGGTTTACTGTGCATGTTTTGTTAAAGGTATTTGGCATTGAGGTCAAGTGTGTGTGTGAAGGTGTGTGTTAAAAGGGGGCGTGACAATGGGAGTGGCCTACTGCAAAAAGGGGCGTAACTTCCTAATGGATTCAGACTTGCACAAGATTTTGTGGAAAGATCGGTTACGAGCCAAAGGGCGACTGCGTATGTGGTCGCAGCTATCGCACATTTGCACTTGTTGTTTTATCTGATATTAGATGAAACACAACCTCATGATTTTTTAATATTTTGTTTTATTTTCATCTTCTGTTATTTATCACTGCATTTCATCACTGTTCCGTTGGCACTTCTGCTTTTGATATTACTGTCCAAACCAGCTCAGCTAAACTGCTAATTACTGACTTGATGTTTGAGGCTACTGTAGGAGACGAGACCATAAAGTTTGGTTTTAAACTCAAGCCAAGATCGTCTTCGGTAGAGTCTGTCAATCAAAGTAATAGTTCTGCACAAAGATGGCGTGGGGGCCTCTGTAGATGGGAGAGAAGTTGTAGATGAGAGCTCGCTCCTCCTCCACAGGACTGGGAAAGTGGTGCTGGTTCCTCATGGCTGGAGGAGAGAAAGACAGGAAGTTGAAAAATAAGGGAGGGTGTAAATTAAGGTTTATTCATACAGACCTGCAACTGAACTTTCCTTCAAAGCATACACACACTGGTCATTTGTTTGTCTTAGTGATTATATTTGAGAATGTATAAATTTTGTGCAACAAAACTGACATTTATCATGTGTCATGTTGCGTTAATGCTGGTAACAGACTGGTTATACGGAAAACGCCTGCGAGCTAGTTCAGCCAGTCAACTCAACTGCACTGATTCAAACATACACATCATAAGTCACTCCCCCTATGTCATCTACAAAACACATCCTCCCAATTGGTGGTCTGTTTACGCTGCAAAATCTTCTCTTTGCATTGGCTATGCTGCTGCTCGCTCTCTCAGCCCCACCTCCACCCCAGCATCCACCTGCAGGCTCCTGCTCAGGGGGGGAAATATTTAATCATCACTCCCCAATATCTCAAGTAAACACATCTGCAGGGAGCGATGAGGCCTGATGCCAAACTATGTTCTGCTGCTGAAATAAACATTTAAATGTGACTGAAATACATTCAGCTTTTGCGGGATCACTCATCACTGATGTGTGCATGTCACATAAATTCAGCTGCACCTGAACAATTCAGGTGTCACGGCAATTTCCATCAAATAGGCCACATCTTCCATAATTTGGTAACCCATGGCAAGAAATATCAATAAATTTATTTGATTTATCGTGAGCCCACATGGGCAAGAATTTCCTCAAAGTGCTCAGACCAGCATCCCGAAGCCAGAACAATCACATGATTGTAACAGTAAACAGTTATTATTTTACATCAGGAGTTAAGAGCCAAAAAAGGTCCGATCCCTATTGGCTCATGGCCTAACATTCCATTAAATTACAGTGAAACTGTTGACCTAGCCTTTTGGAAATATTCTGCTGAGAAACTGGGAAACAGACACACAAAAATGGACACACAGTGCTGGAGACAACCAGACAGAGGTAATAAAAGCACACAGAGGAACCACACGTTACCTTCAGAGACAAAGAAGCTGGCAGTGTAGAAGCAGGCTCTTACAGCAGACGTGGAGTGAACCATGCCGGGCTTATCTATCCACTCAAAGGTACTTTTCTCTGGATGCCACTGCACTGCATAAATCGGGTAGCGGTAGGCTGAGGAAAAAAGAGACACACCGTCAGCAGACAAAAAAGAAAACGCTGTTTTGCTGCCTCACAGGTACGGTCGCGAACGGTGTCTGTATGAACAGGACAGCCAGCAGGACAGGACCATGGGCAGGACAGGTGTGACATTCTGACGATGTGCTATCCACGTAATCCACCACGGGTGATTTAAGAAGTAGCCATTAGCAGTCAGTAGCTAACTCAAAGAACAAGAACAGCAGCCGTAAATGTCTGCAAAGTTTGTGAGCTTCTTGATGGTAGATGGTAAATGATTGTTACCGTCTTGTTATTGCCATTTTCATTGTTATTGTTGATAAAATGCTGCTGACACATATGTTATATGTCACACTAGAGGACGACGCTGGTGTGTCGCAAGTCACAGCTGTCACACTTCTTTTGTTTATGCTGCGATGCCGGCATACTGTCTAAAATCACACATAATGTAGGAGCGGAGTGATGCCGCCCTCATATGATTCTCTGTACAAATATAAAGGTCGCATAAAAATGAGACTTACGACGCATTCACACTGGCGCTATTTAGTCCGCTTTAAACGAACCCTGGTCCGCTTCCACGGATGGTTCAGTTCATTTGGAGTGGTGTGAACGCTAATTCGAACTCTGGTGGGGACCCAATGAGTGAACCCTGGTCCCCTTGAAAACTGGGGGTCTCAGTTCACTTGCAAGTGGGAAATGCAAACGGACTATCCAGCGAACCAAAGAGAGGAAGTGAACCACAGAGAGGAAGTGACATAGAGTGTGGTGCATTTTGGGTAGGAAAAAAAAAGCCAACAGCGCGAACCGGGAGAAGCAGAGGTAAAAAAAAAGTAAAAGTTGGAAAATGTCTCCTGTAGTGAGGAGGTGCAGGTGCTTATTGGTATATGGTCTGAGGACTATATATCGCAGTTGCTGCTCCGGCTGTAGGGGACGGATTTCCGTTTTCGGTCTTGGCCAATCAATGAGCCTGGTTTTCTTCTTCCTCATGCTTTTTTCTTCCTGGTCAGTGGTCGTTTCGTGCAATACCGCCCCCAAACGAGCAGCTGTTGAAACTGCGTGACGTCGTTCAGGAGGTTTGTTCTGCTTTAAAAAGTGCAGTGTGAAAGTGAACCGAACCAAATGAAGGTGTGAAATTTTTAACTAACCATTCATGCTTATGGGCAATTTAAAGTAACCAATTAACCTGCATGTCTATGGACTGTGGGAGGAAGCCAGAGAACTCAGAGTAAACCCACGTTTACATCATGCAAACTCCACACATAAGTGCCCCAACCAGCCGGCAGGTCCGGACCTGGAGCCCTCTTAATGTGAAGTAAAAGCGGCAACCACTGCACCACCGTGCCACCTAACCTTTTGTGTTTATGACAAATGTATACTGAGCAACATGAATGACATGGCACATGGCAAACTGCATAGACGTCAGGGAGGACTGGTACCTTCCATGGTGGAGATAAATTCTTTCTTCCCGTCGTTGTTAGTGGACAGGACCTTGTAAAACTTCTTCAGCTTGGCATTGCGGGAGTAGTTCTGTTGGTTCAAAGGCAGAGATTTTGTATTAGTAGAGGAGTCGTTCCTCCCTCTGCCCAGCACAGAAATAAAGAAACATTCAGGACTTGGGTCAAACTAACTGGTGTATGGTGATCTGATGCGATGGACAGAGTTAAAACATTTTTGAAATCCATAAACCTATAGCAAGAACATAAAACGGAGCAGCTCTTTTATTACTGTAAATGTGAAGATTTCAGGTATTGAGCTGAAATGTTAAGGAAAAAATAAGATGCTGCTGAAGGTCTTACACAAAGATACTGAACAGGAATCTTAATTGAGACGTTAGCTGAGCCACATCATGTAAGAATTACAAGTAGTTTGACAAGTTTTGCTTGACGCCTGACCGTCTGTGTTTGCAGCTGAGTGTTGTCGGGTGTGGTCTGTTACCAGTAACACCAACTACATACATTGAGGGTGATTTCATTAATTAGTCTGGTTCCAGCCTAGCCAAACACAAAGTCCTGAAGTTGTAACTGGAATAAGAAACCAGTTACCCAACAAGCACCTTGTTGACATGGCACAGACTTGTGGTGACTGCAGTGGCTGACACAGCAGCAAACGATTGGAGGTTTGTCTGTGAACACATCACTCTCTCAGTACACTGTATGGCTCATTTTGAGCAGTGAGTCATTTGGTAACCAGGCAGAGTCCGGCAGCTCTATACGCTGCGCATTTAACTTTAATGTAAAATGTTGATTTCAGAGAGCATGGATGGGGGTTGAACCCATTATCTTTGGTTAACAAAACCACTGTCCTACCACTTGGCCACCAAGCCTTCCCCAGCTTGAAACAGGGCTTAATGAATTTGTTTAGTTCCACTTTCATCATGGGTGACCTGCTTGAAAATTCCTCTATAAGTCAGACAATAATTATCATTATCACCGTTATTACTGAGGCTTATTCAGCAAAAAAAATGTGCCATCAATTTCCTTGCAGAAGGACACTCAACAGGAGTCTCTCAACGAGTACACTAACTGGGCCACACTGTTTCTGATATCCCATTAAGGAGTTGGAACTGGGAAAAGTAACCAGTAACCCACCCAGCCATGTGTTGACATGTCATCATTCAAGAAACTCAAGCAAGATCAAATAGCACTCTGGACTACACTTCTGAGATTGAAACAGGAAGCATCAAAGCTTACCAGGCATGGATGGGGTTCGAACCCATGATCTTTGGTTTACGAGACCAACGCCTTACCACTTGGCCACCACGCCATACTGTCTCATCAGTAATAAACATGATTTTGGGTGATAGAGACTGCTTGAATGGGTGGAGGAGAACACAATCTGGATATGTCCTGTGAATTTCCTAACTTTAGAAAGTAATTTGAGATTACTGTTTGAAAAGTGCTACACATAAGCTGCGTTTCTACCCAACACTTTTCAGTATTGTACCCTTAGACCTGTACGTAACCCATTAGGAGTTCCAAATCTTATCAGGCATGGGCGGAAGTTGAACCCACAACCTTTGGTTTACAAAATCAATTGGTTTTACAAAAAACATTCAACATTAAGTGGCTCTCTTTATTCTCTTTAACTTGATGGCATGGATGAGAAATGAACCCATGGTATTTGGTTTGCAAGAATGATTGCCCTGCTACTTGGCCACAATGTCTCAACACTTGTGCAAACCTGGGTTTTCAAACTTAACACAGGGCTTGGGATTCTGTTTCCCTCTACCTTCGTCCTGGTATAACTGTAAAGTCCATATAACGCCTTACAAAATGCAGTAAGATTGTTTTCTACGTCACACCCTTGTAACAGTTTCACGATTCCTACCTTCTACAGGCGCTTGAACAAAGCGAAGTAAAGCTATATTTACGATGATGGCATGATGACAGGGTGGCTGTGGGCTCCACATCAGTCCCTTAGAAATGAAGAAGCCTCTTGGACTTCAAGACCATATAGCACTCTGGACTACACTTCTGAGATTGGAACAGGGAGGACTAAAGATTACCAGGCATGGATGGGGTTCGAACCCATGATCTTTGGTTTACGAGACCAACGCCTTACCACTTGGCCACCACGCCATACTGCTCCAAGCAACAGTAATCCAAACTTATTTGGGTGATATAGAAATAACTAATATATAAGTTTAAACAGCACGTTGTGATTACTGTTTGAAAAGTGCTACATTCAGTATTGTACCCTTTGACCCGTACGGACTTGTACCTTGTAACCAGTAACCCACCCAGCCATGTGTTGACATGTCATCATTCAAGAAACTCAAGCAAGATCAAATAGCACTGTGGACTACACTTCTGAGATTGAAACAGGAAGCATTAAAGCTTACCAGGCATGGATGGGATTCAAACCCATGATCTTTGGTTTACAAGACCAACGCCTTACCACTTGGCCACCACGCCATACTGTCTCCTCAGTAATGAACATGATGTTGGGTGATAAACCGTCTATTGGTTTTGCATTTCCCCTGCAGAAAGTTCTCTTGATGTAGCAGGGTTGTTGATGGTAACAGCTGGGTCACTGCTCCATCCATCCCTCTCACTGTATTTTCTCTTCACCGACCTGCTATGTTATTTAGCTCCGTCTTATAGTATCTGATCAGTGTGCTAGGTACCTCAAAGAACACTGACCCCGCTAACTTATTAAGTGAATCAGATCAATCACAAACAACAGATTTCCATCATGACAGGAGGTGATTGTGCTTTTCAGGAGTGCAGAAAATACCTGCAAAGACAGGCTCCATTTGTGGAAGTTGGAAGTGATGTTTTCCACAGTCAGAGACTGCAGCAGATCGCTGGGAAAGCTGCGGAGCATACGGCTGGACTGGGCCGCTGGAGCACGGACACAGATGTGTGGCGAGGCAAGGAGATCCAGACAAGGAGGTCACACAACAAAGAAGAGAGGAAGTCACATTTAATTCTAAAATAAATTAGAAAAAGCATGTGTGATATAACATTACTACAGGAATCAGTCATTTAACAGCAGGATCAGAGGTAAGGGACAGCAACATTTGGTTAAATGATTACTTAAAACACTCCCTTAACGTAATATGTTAACATGTGTACTTTCTGCAGCTGGCCTAAAGGCTTGGAAGAACTCAAAATACATTTTCATAATAGAAAAGTGTGCTACTGAGAGCAGGTGTCTCTCTCATTTGCACGGGATCCACCCTTATTTTACCGCACTGAGCACCATGAGAAAAACTGCTGTGGGTTTGAATATGAATCCCAACATGGGTAACTGGGTAATCAGGAATTTGTGCTCTTCAGATTTTTTCCAGCAGGACTTCTATAAAGGAAGTCCCACCTCTAGTGTCAAAAAGGAGAGCAATACTATACAATGATTTTATAGCACTGTTTTGCAAAAAGCCATAGCAATGCTTGAAGGGTCTAGCACTGCTTTCAGTTTTGTAGTTCTTCAGAATGACAACATAAATGAATCTCAGAGTAACACGTCAGTAGAAACACAAACATGTCCATTCTCATTTACGTGTGAACCACCTGCTTGATATAACAGTGTCATATTGTATCACATCAAGCACCATATGTGACACTACTGTGAATCTAAAAGAAGCAAGGAAGGATGGAGCAGATGAATGTGAGAAAAAAGCAGAGTGTGTTCTTCGCGAAGGCAAACATGCAGCATGGGAGGTCCAAAGAGAGTAAAGGAAGCAAAAATAATCAGAGCCAGAACAAAGAAAAGCACAAGTGAGGCCGCAAGTAAGACAAGATATGGCTGGTTAAGATTAGTGCGAAACACTATCGGCCACAAAAAACTTCTTACAGTTGATTTTGTGGAAGGTGAGGTCAAAATTAGTCTTTGGTTATATGAAGCTACAAAGTACAAACATGTAAAAGGCTTTTGAGTAACTAGGCTCAATCGCAAGATAATGAACAGAGTCATCTGATTTGCATATGATCCACCCACATGCCACACTGCACACCACGACCGATGGTGGTGTGGATAATGCAGGGATCACAGTTTGACAAACTGATTGGCAGGATTTATAGTTCTTTAGATGTTTTCTAGAAGGATCTCTGTGCAAGAGATCCCACCTTTAATGTGAAAATTAAACTCCATATGTCTGTGCCATCATGATGTAGCTTAATACAGAGGATCAATAACACATTTTCAACCCACAGTGTGTCCTCTAATAAAGGCTACGATCCAAAAGCAGGCTGAGGGGAAGAAAATAAGTGATGGATAAACACCTCAATAAATTCTGGATTCCTCATATAAACTATCACCATACTGTTTAAGTTATTGTGTTAATGTCACAGCCTGACTGTCACGCATTACTTGTTGTAATGCAATAAGCGCCACAAGATGGCAGTGGCTACATTTGAAGTACCCTATGGGAAACCTGCAAATGATTCTGTGTAATCAACTGTAGGAACAGCTGCTTTTAGTTGTACTTTTCTAGTAGGATACTAGTGAATAGGATCGTCCCTTTTCTCCTGCAGGTATGTGTGCAACACGTCTTTACTTTTCCTAATGAACATGCCCTACAGAAAAACTGACTGTAGACATCCCATCTGAAAAGAGACACGTGTTTGTCTTTATAATTTAAGGTCGCTAAAGACAAAGAATGAAGAACAGAGCAAATAAGATAAGACAAGTAGGAAAGAAAAGAGCAGAGGACATTGATGGGCAAGAATACCTGGTGAGAAAGTGAGAGGTAGAGCCACAGCCTTGGTATCAGTGAGGGTGAGCAGGTTTTTGTTTGCTGTGAGGACAGACAGCTGCTGGAAGCCCTGACAGGTCCCCCAGATAGGGAAGTAGTCCCCAGCATCGTTGGCCTGCAGAGGACGAGAGGGTGACGAATGAAAGGGTAACATTTCACTTACAATCCATATCAATCTCATGCACTTGCACACATTCAAACACCTGAGGCTAAATGTGGCTCTTGATTAAAAAGAGAAAGACTCCATTATCTCTTTCCGTTTTATCCCGAGATGCCACTTCATCCCGGCAGTCAGTCAAACATGTCAAATATAATATTTTACCTTCAGAGCCAAGTTGTACAAAATCCTGGCAGCTCGGCTGAACTGTGATGTTTGAAGATCTACATCTCCTCCCGGCAGCAACAACCTGAGGAGACACGTCTGTGTTTACACTGGGGCGCGGAAATCTTGTAGACAGGCTAATATTGCTTTTACGCAGCATTCGAAACATGACACAAAGAAAACTTCATTTCCATTTGCAGTATTATATTTGGCAGTATGGCTCTGTTCTGGGGCCTCTCTGCCCTTCCATGTGCCTGCATGGAAAGCCCAAGGCAGGCAGAGCAGCAGCAAAGACAAACAAATAATATTGTGAAATGCCATAGTAAATGTCACCCTCTCAGCCTGATAACCTCTTTAACCACACAGCTAATTTACACTGTCCTAATATAACACCAGTTAACACCAAATGAATTATTTATTACCTCTGTCCTGTGTTGTGTGTAAGCTAACAACTGTCTCAGAAGTGACCCGAACTACATTAGCCTGTTGACCTTTTAAATATGCCAAAACTTGTCTTAACTAAGAGGTAGTGTATTCATGGCCGATACAATGGAAACCTGTCGTGCAATGGAAGCCGAGAGCCAGGCAGAGAGTTGTTACGTGTAATTATTAGTCCGATCGCAGCAAATTACAGTCAGTGTGTCATATGGAGAGCTGAGCAGTGGAGACAACAAGAGAACTCACCCATTTATTGTGTAGAATATGTTGGTATATTCTTCTTTTGTGCGGTTGATTCTGGTGACAAAAAAGGCACAAAGAGACATAAAATAAATGGTTAAACTCATTGACAATCAAATACATGATATCGTCGTTGCCGTTGTCGTCGCCGTCGTCGTCATCGTGATGAGCCTTGGCGCCAGAGGGTCGTGCCAAAAGAAGGAGGCATGTCAAATCAATTTTTGAGCACTGGGGAGGGACTTGTGTTTTTATTTTGGCTTAGGGGAGGGGCATACAAATTTAAATGGTTGTATTTTGCATTCATTTTACCAAATTGACGAAATGACACCATTTCTCACAGCCAGAATCAGTAAAAACAGAAAGCATCGTTGGATTTTCATATATTTTCAATGGTCCTTGAATGCATTATGTGGAACGAATGCTTCATTCAAAGAAAAACAACTTTAAAATAGTGGTATTTCATCAAAAAAATCACTTTGTTCTACATGTTTCATTTAAAATTCTGGACGACAAGAGTGAAAAACAAAATAAACAGCAAACAAATATCAAGGGAGGGTCATGTATTTTCCCCACGTCACACCAACGTAACCACATCTTTACCACAGCGTGGTTGTTACATAAAGAAACGTAAAGTTTTAATGTTTCCACTACATAATGATGGTCAATGGTAATGTTTCTGTGGTTTGCAGAGACGTGAAGTGCCAATATTTATTCTGGTAATTGAGGTGAACGATAACTTTCACTGTCATACTAGAACAAAACTTTACAATTCAAATGAGCTACTGATGTCATGATATCGTCTCATTTGCACAGGCTCCTCCCACATGAAAACACTTGGGGCACCATGACTGATACTGCTGTGAGTCACATGTTGATCACAATTTGACAGAATGTATTGCTAAGAACAGAAGCTCTTTTGTAATTTTCAAGCAGGATTTCTTTAATAGAAATCCCATCAAAATGTGTGAAAATAAAGTTTCTTCTGCAGATTTACAAACAATTCAAATCCTGAGCATTAGCATACATTACTGATGTCATAGTGGTGGGTTGACTAACAGTATGCACTATAAGTATGGGTAAAGGGGCTGGAGCACGCTAAGTCTATTCAAGCAAACCAACCAGTTTTTCCACACTACTATATCTTCAGTGGCTGTGACTCAGGAGGGAGCAGAGGCCTGTACTATGAAGCAGGTTCAACATACCCAGGATATCTTTTGGCTATCTGGCTTGACGAACACTAACGTTGGCTGTTTGGATAACCTGCATCGCAAGGCTGGTCATCAACTAGCACAGTCAACTCTGGGTTTTTTCTATCCAGCCAGTGCATTTATGTGAAAGAGGCGGGGTTGTTAATTACTAGAGGCCTCATCAAAACCAGGAATTAAGTAGCCTATGTTATATTATAGGGGAGATGAAACAGCAGGAATGTTTTGCTTATGGAGAGCAAAAGGTCATATCTATCACAGTGAAATGTAAATGACAGTTTGTAATCTTACAGCTGAGAAGACTGGAAATCATTTCCAAATATCAAAGATATGCTAAGGCTTAAAATATGTGGAAATATTCTTAAGAATGTAAAGTGTATGTTTTGTTATGTAGCCTAGTGGGACTATGAAGAAACTACCCTGAATATGCTCCAAATAAGCAGTTAAAAGTAAGGCCAGAATGTTTCTGTAAAGACTGGGAAATTAGTTAAACTAATGAGGTCTATCTGACCGAAATGTTGCATTTATAATCACAAGAGCTAATTAGCAGTCTGCGAATGTCTTTATCTTTTTATTTCCAAATGTCATCACAAATGTGTTTCATATCCTTCTGAGCTGCAGTGATGAATCGGAGTGAAACATCAGCCACGCTATCATCTTATCTTATCGCTCTGGGATAGGGTTGCAATGTATGAGGTTCTCCCAGTATGTAGGTATCATGGTATCAAAATATCTCTGTATCATGGTATTACAGAATTTATATTATTATCAATCAGAGTGACCCTTAAAAGAATCATAATGGAAGGGTTGTTTATGGTTGAACAAATGTTTAATTACTATAATTTAAACTATAAACCATTTTGTTTCAAGTTGCTGGGATGAGGGGGGCGAGTTTTCAACAATGTTGGACTGCCAAACAGCCTCAACTGTAGGGGGACACTACGTTGTTAAGTTTAAAGCAATAGCAGAAGAGGAACCTACATGTACTTTGTTATTAATGACATCCCTTTTATTGGAGTTACAGAAACCTATATCCTGATTTCACTACCTTTTAAACTGCCTTAAATAAAAACGGCTGCCTGCTGTGGCTTAAACTAAGGTATTGAAACTGAAAGTAAAGATATTTCTACTTAATCACTGAGAACTCACCTGCTAAGTAATCTGAACCTTTACATTCTTGCTGAGAGCCACATGGAATGTTGTTGTCATGTTTTGTTGGGGCAAACAGCTCATTAAAGGAGACAGAAAGGGGAATCTATGGGTTGGTTCACATCAGAATGCAGCTGTTTTTTTGAGTGTAGAAACCAGCCAGAACAAAACGGCAGTGGCCTTATATTGTGGCTTTTGTTGTGAAGCAACCACAGGAAATGCAACGTATTGTGTCTGCGATCAGTCAAAAACACATCTACAAAACAAAAGTTTTTGCTGTAGTATTAAAGTGCAGTTGCCACGATAGTTGTACGAGTTGTACGATAACAACAGTCTGCTGCGTGCACTGTACTTAAAGGGAACTTAAAGACAACACAGGATATAAATACGAAATGCACCATATACAGAGAGGTGAGGTGGGGTTAATACGCAGCAGCAAAATACAGGTTAATCCACTGTGGCTCTTACATCTGATACGTATAGTATGAGAGAGATGTTATATCTGACTGGTGTACCTGATGGGAACAACTCTTGCCCCGGCTCCCTCCAAGTATTTGACATAGGAGGCAGCGATGTAGGAGGAGCCACGAGCAAACCGGTCTCCGGGAAGATTTTCCTGCGCCAACACACCTAAGGAGGAGAAAAGGCAAATAATGTAACACAGATATATAAGTAAATGCATTGAAAAAATGGATGCACGTCTGAGAAATCCTGACCACACAGGAGCAACAAAGAGATGTCCACACTGATGCACTCTTGAAGGGATCAAATCTCTTACAGGTCAGTACCTGTCTCCTGTCAGGAGACGTGTGTGTCTCTCCTCATGTTTCCTTTCATTTTTGTTCCCCCCGCAGGTCGCCGGAACATCAGATCATAATTCACATGTATCACAAAACAGCACAAACTCTACCAGCCAGATGTATGTACTAAATATAGTTTTCACTCAAGCAGCCCCGCCCTAAACATGCATTACTTTGGCCCTTAATCAAATGTTAACAGGTGAGTTATACAACTAATTAATGCTTAAATTAGCTACAGAAACCAAAACTGTTGTGCCAGGATATGCACGTTTATTTCTGCTGTAAAGTTGGCCATTAAACATGAGGGTCTGTGGGGATTTAATTTGTTTTGGTGCCAGACCAAGTGGCCGCTTGATAAACTACAGTTTTTGGCACTTCATTGCTGGCTTCATGTCTCAGCCTCGGAGGTTGCAGCTTGGCAGCCACCAAAACAACGGGGTGTCCCATGCTGAGAGTGAAAGTTCTACCAGAGCACAGCAGATGAGAAATGTAAGATATGAAGTGCTGGACCTAAAATTCATGCACCCAATATAATATACAACACAATGCCTGAGTTTTAGTTTGAAGCAGAATCAGAATTTGTGTACACACGCATAGGTGTCAGTGTATATATGACATATGTGTATATAACCGCTGGACAACTCTGACAGCAAGAGGTAAAAACAAAATCATCCGTCAATTACGACCACATAACTCGTGCCCCTACGCAAATTAAGTGACACAGGAATATGTTAGCGTATTATACAATACGTTTAGGCTGAAAAATGAACTTATAAAGAGCTTAACAGTGCTAAAACATGAAAAATACTACAACAGCAATGACAGTCGGGCTTCTTTGGCGTCTGCAACAGACTTTGCCTATTTGGAAGCTTATGGTTTGAACGCACAGTTTCGTGTAAGACAATAACAAACTAATCTGGTTATCTAAATAGATCTTCTGAGTGTGACTTATTTAACATCCTGCAAAACGTGTTCAATAGGACTTCACCACATGAAAAAAAGTCATACTGTGATTATTTTGCTGGTTATTGCTATTGCAGTATGTGTCGCATTTTTAGTGGGAATGGAAATTTTTGTGTTTCATTTTCACTTCAAAAATATAAAATGATGATGGTAGTTCCTTTATGTTTGGAATATGATTTGTAGGCATCTCAGTAGCTCCACAATGCTTCATGTAAAAGGGTTTATTGTGGCACATTTTACTCTTTTAAAAAAATGCAAGTCCTGCGATTTGGATATTGCACTTGCCTGTATTGCGATTCTGATTAATTGTGCAGCCCCTGTTTAAGTGTTTGATGTTGTCCTTACACTTACAGCCATGCAAGAACTTCACCCAAACAAAATGCATCATAAAACTTAAAGTATATAATGCTTTAAAGGTAACGGAAATACACAATCCTGAAGCTGTGTTAATCATAAACATTTACAAACTTCCACCTGCTCCAAAACAGATTAACAGAAACTCTTCAGATGTATGGGGTATCTCTTCTTTTTCTTTTGTAACACTCTGCTGTGAAACAAACAGGCCACCTGAATGTGGTGACAAACTCAACCCCTAGTGTGTCAACACACTTCCTACTGTACTCAAAACCACAGATCATGAGTCATGGTCTAGAAAAGAGAAGAGTTCTGACCACAGTGACAGCAGCAGGTTTGCTCAAGACAACATGTTGTCCTAGCAAAGTTTTCTCATCTCAACGCTGAAGTTATGTTATTGCTTTTACTTCTATACCTCAACATTAAGGTTCAGAGTGTTGCAGCCTCTGTAGAAACTTAACTGGGGCCCCTTTTTACACAGACATGTGCTATGGAGCCGCTGTTAGGACCATTCTTCTCACCGCCTTTTCATTTTTACACAGAACAAGATAACGACAGCATCATTCCACTCGTGTGTGATTTTAGATCACATCGTGGAATCAGAGGAGGTGGTGGGAAAGTGAGTGTGATATGTGTGTGTCAACAGCGCTTAATAAACAATAACAAAGGCATAACATGGCAATAACGTCTCTGTTACTATGGCGGCTGATCTCTTCCTCTGCTCAGAGGGTAAGGAGCCCCTGGACCTCACTGGATTCCCAATGTGCAGACATTTCTGGCTGCTGTTCTTCTTCAAGTTAGCTGCTAACTGCTATCATCATATGAGGACGCAGGGTCTCAGGAGGATAATAATGGCAGTTTGTTATGTTTAGTTATGTTTAATTATGATACATTTGCTGACGATTACTTCAGACCTCACTGTGTAAGTTTTTGCTTTACATATTTTGTCAATATATTAATAAAAAATATAAAGAAATGATGTACTGTCTGGAGTTAAAGGTAAATTAAGTGTTAGGTGTTACAGTCTGTGATTATACATGTTGGCTGTGTAAAAGCTGATACAACCTGAGAACATTTGCACGTAATTATTATGAGGCAAAGGCGATGGAAAGACAAATAAAGCATAACTCTCTCCCCTGCAGCCTTCCATCCATCATCATCATCATCATCATCATCCATTCATCTCTTTTTCTGCCCCCCACATGCTCCAATCATCACAAGAAAAAGTACTTCAGATGTGCTAATTACTTTGAATATTATTTGTAATTTACACATTATTTTGGCAGTTTTTGTAGTGAGACACAACTTTGAAAATTCAGATGAGGACGAGTGGTTTTTAATAACTAGGATATTAACCAATGATAGATATTACTGACTGATTACATTTCAGTGGAGTATCTCTGAATCTGCAGCACACGGGCTACATATACAGCCTACACACAAGAGACGCACCTCCAGAACAGACACATAATTGAATGCTGGTATTTTTATAAGATGATATTACAGTATACAGAGACTCAATGTGTCTCTGTCAGCACACACACACACACACACACACACCTCTCTCGAACATTCTCGATTAGAATTACATAAGAGCTATCATAATTCGACAGCCGGTCTCTGCACGGACAGGGACCGACACAAACAGCCTCTGAGGCGGCTGAATCTTACCGATGACCGGCCGGTGGTTGAGCTGCTGGATCTTCGCCGCCGCGCACAGCCGCTGCCCGCAGAGACAGGCGGTCAGCACCGCGAGCACCGCTGCAGTCTGCCGACACATCCAAGACACCGGGCAGTGTTTCAGTCACTGAACTGCTGGAGATGAGGGAGGGAGGGTGAGGCTGCAGGTTCAGCAGGAAACAATACAATACCGGCGCTGGTTTCTGTCTATAAAAAATACTAATATGCAGATACAATAAAGATCTGAAGGAGGGAGAAGGCACAAATGATGGTCAGGGTGAGGATGCTGAGTGTGGCTGAGGCTGTGTGATCTAAGTGTGAACCTCTGCTCGCTAAAGAGGAGCATCAAGTCAGTCACGTGTGGAACTCCCCTCCATAGACCCACGTCACCTAGAGAAGCCTCTTCCTGCTCTCTCCTCATAGAAACAGATCACACAGATCAGACACATGTCCCATCAACACTTCCGGTGCCTTCAGCTCAAGTACTATTATTCAGCTCAGGTACTATTATTCAGCTCAGGTACTATTATTCAGCTGCATAGTTAGATCAGCTACAGTGGACAGCCTACTCTACATGCAGTGGGAATTTAATGCACAGGCTTTGCTGGGCTGAAGCCTGGGGCCTGCTACAAAACCAGTTCAACATATCCATGATATATTTTGATTATCTGGCATGACTAACCCTAATGCTGGCTCTCTGAATCTCTGAATGTGAGGACATCACATTTTGGGTTTACTGCACCTTATACTTCATTCTGCTTAACTTAGACCTGTTGTCCTCGTTCAGGGACACTTTTTTGAGCCATCTCGTGGTAGCAAAACCACAATACCCTAATCCATGTAAAAACAGATGGCAGCCATCTCTGCCACGTCAGTCTGCAGCCGACCCCGACACAAAAGTGGACAAGGTACAAAACATGATTAAAGGATTTATAAGTGTAGTTTGATATGCCATACAAACTTTACAAACTTCAGAAATGATAACAAGCTGAGACGCTTTTAATTAGAAAGTATTAGTTTGGGACTTATTGGGACTTAATTACCGTTGACAATGTTTAGTTTTTCATCAGGTCCTACTGATCTCAAATAGCTGGGAGAAATTAAAAATGCATGCCAAACAAAAGTTCAGGTCTCAGGAGGATATTCAAAGCTGGTTATTACTTGGCTCAGTTATCTCTGGGTCGTTCATGTGAAAGAGGCGGGGCTGTTAATTAGGAGCCACATCATCGGAACCATGAATCAAAGAGCTTACTTCATATGATATGAGATGAAACGGTAGCAGAAACTTTTTCTCCAGGAATATTATGTTCAAAGCACAGCGCCTTATCATGTAATAAAAAAAATAGATTGTAATCTACCTGTAGATATTCCAGACTATCTCTACATATCAAGAGATCCAATACCTGACATAGATTTAGGATATCACCATGAGAAATAAGTAGTAGTGAGTGTTTTTGCTATTTAGTTGGAATACGAAGGACCTACTCTGACCTTATCACATAAAACACTGAAAAGTAACGCCAGGCTGTTTACTGTAACTAAAGAGTGGAAAAGTCGCTTAGTTAATGTCTGATGAGGTCTGTCTGACTGAAATGTTGCGAGAACGAGAATGGACTGGCAGTGTGTGGGTTATTTTATTAAGAAAACACTGTGATAAATTCACCTGCACAGAGGACAAGAAATAGCCCTGAACAATACCAAACTTTATTAACATGGAATTATTGATGATCAGACTAATAATAATAATTCATTAATTCATTAAAGGCCTTGAAAAGAACATGATATTTTAGATACATGTTTGGGTTATTCAAGCAGCACCTTTTGTGTGACTGCGTGCAAGAGAGAGAGAGAGCAGGTAACAACTGTAATGTTGCAGCTGGTAAAGGTGGAGCTCATTTTAAATGCTTTATTTACTGCTGGGTAGTTTAATTTGTAATTATGCATCATGATTTACTACTTGGTTGTATTTTTATACCTATTTAGTAACTAAAGTGGACAAATAAAGGTAGTGGAGTAAAAAGTACAATGATTCCCTTTAGGTGCATCAAATGTAAGTACGCAAATACACATACCTCAAAATTATCTTAAATCTAATGATAGTAGTTGCAAAGTATTCTGTTTTTAATCAATACTAATTACTAACAACTGCTAATATGTTCAACACGATCGCACGTGATCACAGGAATATTTATTCCTTGAAACCTCTCAGATCAGTACAGAGCTTGGTAAATTAGCTTTTAGTTTTCTCGCCTCACGTAAATAGAACAAGTTGCAAGAACTATTGAAATTGGACAGGTATGTATCGGTGGGTCATTTCAAGTAAATGCTGGATGATGTGGTTGTTTTACAGTGTTGCTGCTTTGCTTAATTGACACACATGATTTCATACATATTACTGTTTTTATTGTTGTTGTTGTTATGTATCTGTCCTTTATGGCAGACTCCATTTTTAATTATTTAACTTTTTCGTCTTTTTACTGTTTTTATTGCTGTTTATAATTCTTGATAGACATTGCTGCTACTTATTTTTTTATGGACTTTTTTCATCACTTTATTGCAATTATGTATTTGTATCCGTCCAGCTCACTGAATGTGAACTCAGTTCGTTGCTGTTTTCCCTGAATAAGCAATGCTTGATGATGAACATCACAATTAATAATTAACGTTGAAAAATAAACGTTACAAAAAGTCTGATGCGATGCTAGGGTGCATAAAAAAAGCATCCAATGAGTAAATAAATATAAATAAATAGATAAATGAATGAATTAATCAATTAATTAAGAAATCTCCTGCTTCCTGGATGGTGATAATTACAGGGTGAGGGCGGGGCTATGTCATGAATCGCGCGTACTGATTGGCCAGTTTGTTGCCAGGTGGTATCGCTTGACTGTGATTGGTCAGTTTGTGTTGGCCCGTCAGGCGCTCGGGCGACCTCTTGACCGATTGTAAAAACAAACAAACCAACATGGCGGGATGACGGAGTTTTGTGAGGGGTGCTGACACGGAAAGGGGTCCCAAAAAATACAAATAGGACTTACTTTAAAATAATACCAATGTTAACAGGAGTTAAGACTCAAAGATACTCTAACTGCTAACGTTAGCTAGCGGCGGTTAGCTCTACTGTTGGTGCATCGAAAGAGTGGTTAGCTAAGAGGCAAACCCGTGGAGCTTTATATTGGAAAGTGCCAGCTGCGAAGAAGAGCAAATAGCGTCTCCATCAGACCCCGACTCTGACTTGGAAACAGCCGAACAAGTGCGTCACCTGCTGCTCAAGACACCGAGGGACAGTGCACCGCCCCCCGCAGCAGCAAACTGAGGAGGCCGCCGAAGTTTACACTGAGAGTAACGTCTCACCAGGTGATCCATCATGACACTGATGCATCTGGGAGATGCCACTGCTTATAGAGGCAAAGTGTATCCTGGGGACCTTTTAATATTTCTGACCTGTCCGTGTCAAACACAGCACTAGGAGACACCAAGTCATCTGGCGCTAATGTCCACTGAGGGTGACTTTATTAGGGAACTGGACTCCAGAGAGATTAACCGGGATTTTGCTGCAAAGAAAACCAGGAGCAGACACTTCTAAAGGTAAGTTAGTGCAAGTCAGCTTACAGTGCATGTGATGTGGTGTGGTGTAGGCCACCAATAGTGTTTGCAGTGGTGCAGAAATGTTCTGCTGATTGTGTTTGTAGCTCAGTTGCATAGCATACTGTTGGACAGAGATGTTTGTGGTATTTGAAAGATGTGATGAAGTATTATGGAGTGACTTCATGTTCTGTTCAGAGGCTTGGTGTAGCAGTATCACCATGTGCTGAGTAGATGGTTCGTTGTGATGGTAGATATGTGGCTGCTACTGGGCATACTAATAGATGCAGGATAGCTATGGTTGTTTTGCAGCAAAGGGAACACCTAACGCCGACTCAGACTCATTTTAGTCCAGGGGCCTTACAGCCCAATTTGATCTCAGATGGGCCGGAGTATTAAAACCATGGCACAAGAACCTATAAGTACCATTAGGTCCAATATATTCCCTTTGTTTTGTGTAAGTAATTATAAGTCCATTCTGTAGGTGTCCATCCTTTTACAAAACAGACGAACAGCTTGAGATGTCTCAAGAACAATAAGTGCAATTTCAACAGTATGTCTCAGTTATTCCTCATTCAGTCAGTCTACTTTTCACTGTCCTTACATGTGCATTTATCCACACATTTGTGACTGTACTCTGGTCAGGGTGGAAGAGCCTCTTGAGCAGAATTTTGCATGACGTAGGCAACACTTTGTGTAACTTGCTCATGAAATCTGGCACCCCTTGGTTATCTAGTGGGCCAGATTGGCGGGCCAGTTCTGGCCCATGGGCCGCATGTTTGACACAGCTGATCTATAGTCGAAGCACTGTCCTCTCTTCCCCAGAATGAATCCTATTGACTGTCCAGTTTTTAGGGTGAAATGTCCATGGGGCTATGGCTGTGCCCCAGCAAGAAAACAAGAACTGGATCAGCTAAAAGAAATGTACATAGACCAAGATCTATGAAAGAGGCCTGGCTTCTTCTACTCCATACATAAGCAGAATATTTGACATGCTCTTCCCCATCCATAGTACTGTATACTGCTACTAAAGTGATCTCTACCACCCTCATATTGATCTTTTTAGATAGATAGATAGATGGATAGATACAACTACAAGGCTGTGAATGTTGAGGTAATAGGCCTCTGTAACAAACAGAGTATATGAGGGTCATGGTTTAAAAAGCTGTTCAGCTGCAAATAAATCACAGCCAAGTACACTCTTCTTGTTTGGTTTCACTCTATTCCAGCTTATCACAGTGCTGCAGCTGTTGTGAGTAGAAACAATCCAAAGCTTTTTTTTTCTTCCCCCCCAACATGGCACGATCCATGTGGGAAAAGTCGCACTGAAAGAAAATCTGTACCATTAGTTCTTTGTGTATTTTTTGCCCACACTGCATCTCTGCTGCAGCTCTGTGAACTTCACAACTTCTGCTGACCTGCGCATTTGTCATCAAAAGCACTCTTGCTTATTTACCTTATTTGTTGCATTGTGTTATTGTGTCAGCAGGTCCTTTTACTGTCGTCACGTGTTGTGTTTCCTTTTCTTATCTTGTTCCTGAGCATATGTGAGTCCATTTTGCTTACATACTGTGTGCACAGAAAGAGGAAGTACAGCTGTCCAGCGCACATCATCAAAGTTCTCCTCTAATTTTAATTTGTCCTTTGTGGAACATCTGGTCATTGGGCAGCAAATTGGACAGAGGGAGCTCGACAGAAGAAGTGCCCATGAATGTGTGTGTGTGTGTGTGTGTGTGTGTGTGTGTGTGAGAGAGAGAGGGAGTAGATGAGGGTGTGTGACTATCAAATAATGCGTGTAGTGAGCACTGCAGTAAGGATAAGGTGTTTTTGAGTGTGTCCATGTGTGTTAATTTGATGAAGTCAGCAGTTTGTAATGCTGGTGGCCCACGGATCAGTGACTTAAGTCAGAGTATATTGCAGAGGGATAAATTGCACTGCACCTCTACTGAAGAACCACAAGAGGTCACACTCCTCCACCAAACAGCCCCCTGGGTTTGAACAGTGGCAGTGCGAGGATGTGTGTGCGTAACCATTACTGTACAACACTTAAGCTCAATCAAGTCAATCAAGCTGCATGTATGGTTCACCTTTTTAGTATTAGTTGGATATCAGCCTGTAATATCTATTATCCTAACTCTGGTTCAAGTTAATACAGAACATGTGGGTTTAATATTATGTCTGTTGCAGCATTCTGGTATGTTAATGATAATGATGATATTTTTTATGTTTTAATCACATATTTACCTACGTGTATAAGTACGTACTTGTTTGTTTGTTGTTATTTTTATGCGTCTAACCGAGGAAAACAGTCAGGAGTGGTGAGAGTTTTAACTGCAGTCGAACCTGCCTGAGCTGAGCGAGCTGCTGACTCAGTGTTTCAGCGGGGAGTTGTAGTGTCCTGTTGTGGTCTGTGCAGCTAATAACAACTGGACTGTTCCAAGCTGAATGTCGCTTAAAGGAACACTTCACCCACAAAATGATAACTTCGGTTAGTTTTGCTGTGTGACCTTGAATTTGTGAAGAAAACTTTTTCTTCGCATGGCTCCATGGAAAACGGCGAACTTATGGATTTATTGATTGACTGGGACCAAGATTAACAGCAGCAAAACTATATCAAAACATCCGTTTACAAACTCTCACACAACTTGTGCAGTATAATCTAAGTCGCATTTATCCTCTGGTGTACTCAGTACTTCCCAAACACATGCATTTTGGAGTCTGGCTTCGAAGAGGCTTTCTGTTCAGTTTTTAACAGTAAGGTTTTAGTGAAAATGTGTTTGGGAAGCACTGAGCTTAGCCTTAGATTATACTGCACAAGTTGTGTGAGAGTTTGTAAGCTGATGTTATTGTATAGTTTTGCTGTTGTTAAAGCGCCTTTTTCATCGAGGCATACAAGCAAAACATTTTCTTCATGAAATTAAGGTAAAACGGCATGACTGATAAACAAATGGTCATTCTGTGGCGGAAGTTTGTCCTTATGGACTTAACTGAAGGTTTTTAATGTCTAGTGTTGATTAATATGTTGTTTAAAAGCTAGTTTTGCACATATTTAGTCATTAAAGTATTGGACAAATTGGACTTTTAATGATGGTGCTCTATGAAAAATGAAGGTGTTACCGAGTTGTTATTGGTATGCTCATCAGTCTATGAAGGTTTGGTGGGGGTGCTGTAGTTGAGATACTATAGTCTGGTAGGGCTGCACATTAACGTTTCTGTACACATCACTGGAGCTGCAAAGGTGTAAAGGTTTGCAGCACAGGATACAAAACTATAACAAGACTATAAAAGTATCAAGTAGGTCTAAATCCATTGTAGTTTGGAACAGTTCAAAATCTTTTTGTGGGAGTTAAAAATATGTTTTCCATGGCCCTTTTAAATGAATCTGTTGCTTGAAAATAATTAATTAATTATTTATTTATTTAGGCTGTTAATCTTATTTCTGTACAGAGCATCAACAGAGAGGCCAAGGGAGGGAAGGATCAAGAGACACTTTGTCCTCGTTATATAAAACGTCTGCGTTGTCGCTGCATTTTTTGACTTTTTTCACTAATTAAGAAACAGATTAAATGCAGGCAGAGCTGTGTGGAGAGTGTGAGAGAAGAGATGCACACTGGTATGCATTAACACAACTTAACCCTATATTGATATAAACAGTGTTGTCTAAATGATATTATGCATGAAAATATGTTGATATATTGTACATAGTCGTTTTATTGCCTAGCCCTAATGTTATGCGATGACGAGACGAAAAAGGAGAGAAAAATTTAAAGAAAAGGTAGGGGTGGCTTCTGTCTCTTGTATGATCACTTGTCCAGCACCTAGTTTTTGATTGTTTGTGTGTGCTTTTGTAAACTTTTTGTACCACACATTATACCTCAGTTAAATGTAGAGTCTCAGGCCTCACTGCAAACAGCAAGAGTGTCTGATAACATCAGGGCCTTTGTGCTGGTTTCATCTTCCTGTAGCTGAGTGTATTTAGGTCCCTGCTCTATTTGTGTTCATATATTGAAGTCCAAATGCTCAGAAACACAAAGTAAGTGGACCGTGTGGAGAAAAGCACAATCTGTCAGACTGCTATTTCCAAGATCGAGGATGAACCTTTAAAGTCAACTTAACACATCTTGTTTATAAAGTCTATAAAGAACATGATGACGCATCAGGATTGAGCTGAGCTCTTGACACCGACTCTGCACCCAACCCACAGCTCAGACTGCTTGGCATGTGTGTAAAACCTGAGTGTGTGTGTGTGTGTGTGCTAGAGGAAGAGAGACAACACAATACTTTCAAGGACAACGACAGTATGTGGGATTGTGATTGTGTGTTGGCCGTCTTTATGCTGTGACTGCAGTCTATAAGTCTGCACCTGAAGCCACTGACAAGAACACGTGTATTCAGATCTGCTCTCCCTATGCCTTAGGGCAGTTCAGTTTGTACCGGCGAACACTCTCTTTAGTCCGCAATCACCAAATGAAGAAGAGTGTGTTCCACCCCCTCATCTGTGAAGTCACACCGATGTACACTGAAGCTCCACTGGGACTGAATTAGGGAACATGCAGTAGTTGAGTGTGACAGTGGAGCTACAGGATGTGACTTTCCTGAGGACGTAGGCACATAGTTCTGTTTTTCAATACTAAATGGCATTGAAAACTTATAGCATCACTAGTTGGTATTTTTCTGTATTAACAGCAGATCAAATGACTGTGTGCACCACAGATCACAGAGACCTATTGCCAGCTTGGTAGCCATGCTCTCAGGTCAAGTCAGTTTTATTCATGTTTGAAAATATCATAAGTCACATATTTGCCTCAAGGGCTCCAGAGTCTGTACAGCATACGACACCCTCTGTCCTTTGACCCTCACTTCAGATAAGGAAAAAGTCAATTGCTATCTGAAATGTCGAGAGAACAAGGTGTTTTCATCTGAGGTTTGTCGAAACCAAACAAAGAGACAAAGAGAATGAATATTGCATTCAGGCAAACAGGAACATGAACTCTAATAAATGCTATTGTTGCTTTGTGTCTGCTGGTAAATGGTGCAAATGTAATCGCCAGAAATAAAAAACCACAGCAGGCCATAAACAAACTACATCATGGTTGTCCGACTTGCCGCCACAATGAGACTGCAAAGAGGTGTTCAGCACGATGACATTCTGTAGTCTCATTTAGCCAGGAACTGACGTTTTTAAGACAGGTAAAGGCTTCCAAATTCATGAGTAGGGTATTTACAGACATATTTTCTGTTGTAGAACCACATTTGGGAGTCTCTTAAACTCGTGTTAACCACGGACCTTGTTTCAGACATCTAACCAAAACCTATTGACTTAGAGATGAGGGAACTTGGAGTGCAAAAATGCCGACTCCTTTCCGTGTTTTAGGACTCATTCCTGTAGCTCAGTAATGTAATATGTGGTTAATGTTGAAAAATGGTAGGGTTTAAAAAACGAAACTACAAAAAAAAAACCAACAACATGATAATTTGAGTTAAAATGTGTTAAAACGATGACCATACATATATTGCATAATGTTAGGCTGAAACACTGTTGACCTTTGATTTCACACTGGTCATTAACCTTGGTCTCCAGGGTGAAAGTCCGGTTTTGTTAGAAACATCCACCTCCCCTTCCTCCCGCCCTTCGCAGACTTCCTCACTCTTTATACTATGTCAGTTGCTGTTGTTGCAGTACACCGGAGTTCGTTGAAAACCCTGTGAATCTCATAAAGACACAAAAGGGTGCCTTAGGTGTCAAAATCACATGCCAAGGGCCTGATAATGCACTGGTATTTGACACCCTGGGGTTGAGAATGGGCTGGTTAAAAAGTCATTTCTTTGCTTACACATTAGCCCTAGCAACTTCATAAGGTGATATTGTGTCAGGCTGTTCTTATTGTTGTATTGAGTTGTATTGAGTTGTACTGCCATCAGGTGGCAACAACAAAAATAAATGTAGCTCTGCTTGAAATAAACTAGTTCATAAAAAGTGTCATCAGCTCACATCTACAGGCACAAGTGTCTAAACCTGTTCCAAAGGCCACACTCAAAAGACAGGCAGACAGCCTGCTGTCACAGAGAGGAGCCAGATGCGATGAATTGTACAAATGAGGATAAGGGTGCATACTTTTGGACAGTTTCTCCTCAAAGGCATTCATGGTTTTCCACTGGGTTGCACACAAGAAAAATGACAGTAGAAGTTGTCTGAGAGAGCTTGTGAAGGAAGCTCGAATCCAGCTTACTGTCTCACCTCTGCATGCCTGGCCAGTCGCTGTGTCCAGCGGTCGTGCTTGTCAGATTGTCGGTTTTGGAAAGTTACAAGAATTGTCGGCCACAGCCTCCCGGTTTTGACATTTGAGAGGTATCAGGCTTTCAGACACTGGTCTCCTTCTGACAAGCACTTCATTTAAAGCATACTATCGCCTCCGTAAGTAGAATTTGTGACCAATATGTCTATCCTTTATATAACATGTGATATAAGGACATTTCAAAACCTTGAACTAACAATAACCAGTTATTCCGCTTGGCAGATATTACTGAAGTTGGAAGTGACACAGTTCTTCTCTTCAGCATGCTGTGGCTTTTCGCAATTGTTTTTGAGGCACCTGATGCAGCTCACCAGCCCATAGACTGAATCCCAGTGATGTCATGCTCGCACTTCATATAGACAACTGGCAGATATTTTGAATTGTGAAGATATGTTAAATTGGTTGACTTGTTTGTGTCTGTTCTCTGTTTGAGCCTTAACTGTAACATTTAAAGATATATAAACATGGTGGTCTGACTGTATGTATGTATCTGCTGTGCTTATTTTGTGTACTGTGTTGCTTTGCTAGCATCAAACCACTGGCACAGAAGCTAAGCAATATACTGCTGTGGACGGTCGCCACAGCTAAAAAGATTTTAGCCACCGAAAAAAAAAAAGAACAGAAATGATTACCCACTTTTACTGTTGTTACTAGGGGTGACTAGTGATGGTTTGGGTAAATTTGCCAGAAAATATTGTGTATTTTGGGTGGGCAGGTCATTAAGTGACAAAGCAGAATTAAGAGTAACTTATTAATATCTTACAGAAACATTGTGCAATAGTCCACCTTCCACCTTCTCTCCCCCTCTTCTGTTTCTGTCTCTCTCGCGCAGGGAGCTCCTATATCATCAGCACTGCTGCGCTTAGGGTTTATGTTATCTGGTTTTTAATCAGACAAATCTGTTAAAGTCTGACATTTCTAAACCTCCCTGTTTATAATTTCTTGTGAAAATTATTTCCTCTGACAATATGTAGGCCAAACACCGTGTCCTAACAGCTGGCCGGCAAGCGTCTCCCTGTCAACGCTAATACATTAGATATGTACTTTACATCATATTAACAAACCACTGTACCTATCAGCTGTGTGCTCGAGATCATACTTCAAAGATGGATGAGTACTTGCTGACTTCCTACATTTGCACATACATTTTATATTGTAATATTTACTGGAATGGTCATTACCAGAAACCTTCAGTTCTGGTTGGCTGGTTGAGGTTTGTGTCATGGATTAATGCTTACGTTTTAGGTTCAGGCGGGGCTCTCATGGGTTCATACAGGTTTCAAAAACTCTGACCTGCACATTACGACTAGTTACCCTACTTACACTTTTACTTAAGGTATTTCACCATTAATGCAGTATTCCATTGCATCACATTCATTTGGAAGATGCACAGCTTATTTAAAGTTAAACCTGCCGAGACACATGAGCTAGAAGCTATTGAAACTTGTAAATACAGCTAAGCAAAGAAATAAAATGACTGATTCTGAAAGTCACTCAACTTAATGTATCACATGGACACAAAGGTTTTAAATTTATCTTTTTAGTGACTGGCCAAAACCATGATGTCCAAACTGTATCAGCAAAGTTTCAGGTTACAAACAGTTTTCCACTTAACTCAAGTATCAGTGGACAAACAAAGCAATGTTTCTTTACTCTGTGTCCACACCATGTATTCTGCCCTGTAGAGTTTGCTGCCATTTAATCATATTTTAAGAGATAGCCTAGGGAGTTTTTCTGGTGACATTTTTGGAGGACCACTGACAACCAGATTAACAAAACAAGCACAAGAGCTGTCACAGATACTACAAGGCCAACAGGGCCTCACTTACGTCACACGGGAATAGTCGAGGACATTTCAGCTGTACACGTCAGCTACGTCACCTCACGATTCTACACTCAATGTATGAAGATGAAGGTCCAGCAAAGAACATGACATGCATGCAGTATGAAATGAGTTCTGAGTGTGTCACAAGCTTTTCTTTGCTGCTTGGTCTTTGTTGCAAAGTACCAATATACAAGAGGTATTGAAAACCCTGGCCTGTTCTTAAATAATGCTTTTCCTTATTTGCTGCTTTCCTTATCTGCTGTGAGGGATGTTGTATGCTGTAAAGCCCTCCCTCTCAGGCAAATTGTGATTTGTGATATTGGGCTTTATAAATCAAATTGAATTGAACTGAAATTAATTCAACTGTTAATCCCATGTCACTTTTTATGTAACTTTTCTCCATTTTACTTTATACATTCTCTGATTCTTTTGTACTATTAGTCTAGTTGCTGTTGGTGTGCTGATACACCAAAACCAAAATAAAAACTAAAATAATAATATAAAGTGTATAAAAAAGTAGCATGGCTGTACATGAAGACCAGATTGCACTCTCTAAATAAATGCCCTAAATGTACAGATTTGCCAGAACGTTATACACCTGGTACTATAATTTGTATAGGCAACTAAAATCAGTTAATTACACAGCCACAGTCTACACAGGTGTCTCACTTACTGCGGTCTGACTGATTAGAGCTCTTCTCACGACTGTGTAGACATGTACAGACAGACTGACTGACATCTCCTGGACACACACTCTTTGCCTGATATCAGAAGTTTCAACTTGTAACACGCCATTTCCATCTTCAGTCCGATATTCCCTCCACTCTAACTGATTTCCGTGAGGGAGGGGGATTTGATTTTCCCTAAACAATCACTAGAGGCCAACATGTCTGCCTGAAGTCGACACTGATGCGTAGCCATGCCAACATACCTCTGTTGCTAGTGGAGTGGTGCAAAATAAAAACAAACTACAATGTTTGGCGATATTGAGAATGCTTGAAAAGATTGTGTTTCTGCCCAAATAACTATGCTCAAGACCTAAATAATGTAAACTCACTGTAAGAGCCAAATAATTCACTTCACTCAGCAGACATGAATTGTATTTACCACCAAGCCTACCAAGATTTTTGACAGCTGTGGTGCAGGACAGTGTGCAACCTGCTGAAAGCTGTGTATTCGTTTTGAATGATAGATAAAAATGGACATTTATTTAACTTGTGTTTGGTGGTATAAAAAATACAAAGATTGTTCTGCAACTGGGGCAGCATGGTGGTGTGGTGGTTAGCACTGTCGCCTCACAACAAGAGGGTTCCTGGTTCGATTCTGGGTGTGGGAGCCCTTTTGTGCGGAGTTTGCATGTTCTCCCTGTGTCAGCGTGGGTTTCCTCCAGGTACTCCAGCTTCCCCCCACAGACCAAAGACATGCAGGTTAATTGGTGACTCTAAATTGTCCATAGGTGTGAATGTGAGTGTGAATGGTTGTCTGTCTCTATGTGTCAGCCCTGTGATAGTCTGGTGACCTGTCCAGGATGTACCCTGCCCCTCGCTCAATGTCAGCTGGGATAGGCTCCAGCCCCCCCCGTGTAATTGGATGGATGTTCTGCACTCAACACAACCAAGGAAGCTGTGGCATCAACTGTGGAAAGCGCGTCAGCCAGGTCAGGCCAGGTGAAACATCCATATAGCTGCAAGCAATAGGCTTAGTTCCTACACGTGCATACTTTGCATAGTTATGTAAAGTAGCTACATTAAGTCCATCCACCTCCACATCGAGAGGAGCCAGTTGAGGTGGTTCGGGCATCTGGTAAGGATGCCTTCCGGGCGCCTCCATTGGGAGGTGTTTCGGGGATGTCCAACCGGGAGGAGACCTCGGGGCCGCCCCAGGACATGCTGGAGGGATTACATCACCCAGTTGGCCTGGGAACGCCTCGGGGTTCCCGTGGAAAAGCTGACGGAAGTGGCTGGGGAGAGGACTGTCTGGGCTTCTTTGCTGAGGCTGCTGCCCCTGCGACCCGAACCCGGATAAGCGGAGGACGACGAGACGAGAGGAGCTACGTTAAGTACTTTGCGTAATGTATTCTAAACTCATATAATTACTTTGACTTTTGTTTCATGCAGGACAAAAACATTGATCTCCTGGTTGAAAGTCCATGTTTAATAATAATATATTAATAATTATTTGTAAAGCACTTATCGAAACAAGGTGCTTCACAGAGTGCCTAAAAAATACAACAAAACAATACAATATTTATGTAAGAGCTAAGGAAAATAGTATGTACGGAGGCAAAAATAGAACAAAAGGAAATAAAACAAACATTACAAATCAGGCATTGAAAGGCAAAGCTTTCATATAGAAATATGTTTTAAGCAATGACTTAAAAAGGTAATGTGTTAGCCAGCCTAATCTCCTCAGGCAGAGAATTCCACAGTTTCGGAGCCTCGATGGCAAAAGCCTGGTCACCTTTAGTTAACAGCCATGATCTAGGGATGAGTAGCAAGGGTAGGCTTGAGGACCTCAGGTCACGACTTGGAGCATAGGTAGTCAGAAGCTCAGCTATATAACTCAGCGCTAAACCATGTTGAGCTCAAATAGGTATTAAATGAATCTTAAAATCAGTTCTGAGGTTAATTGGCAACCAATGAAGGGAGGCGAGTATTGGGGTGATTTGTGCCTGCGATGTTTCCCACTTAAAATGCAGCATTCTAGTTGTAGCCGAGCTACTGAAGATTTACTGTGGTGTCCAGCACACCCTCCTACGTGAACCTTCTCCGTCTTAATCCTTATGTGTGTCCACCATGACAAAAGACCCTCATTGACTTTGCTTTGGCATTGTTTTCATGTAATTTTATCACATTTCGTGCTCACCACCAAGTAATCCGTTAAGACTTTGTGTCAGCTTCACATATATTTATGACTGGAAAAACACATAATCAGACTAAATTATACACCAGCTGTGATTGAGTTTTAGTATATAACCAATATATGTAAATATAGTCCTATGCTATTATTTAGTGCCCTCTATTTGTTATATGCTCGACCTCATGTGTTGGGCCGAGCGCCACTCACAGCTGGTGTATAATTTAGTCTGATTTCATGATTTTCAGACCCTAATGAAGACCTAGTTGATGCCTGTTGGCCTGTGAGATTGTCTGTGACGAAGAATAAATATGTGATTACCTGCACCATTTGAAAACTTCCTGGATTTTGTTTTTATAAGAAAAAAGTTGTGTAGCTTTGAGCAAAGTTTGGCAGCACAGAGGGAGTAAATGAATGGTCCACCAGCAGCTGCTTGTTAAAGTGTGAATATGAGCTGAGATGTGCTTTCCATGTAGCTTAGTGCATGCCTGTTTGCATGCAGCCTTGTATTTGTTATTAAATGCAGAAATGACTCCTACTTGTAAGCTGCCTTGGAAATAAAATGTTTTGTCCTGATAAGCAAATGAAAAAACATTTTGAACTGAAAATGAACTCAGAGAGAGGAAGATGGTGGGATGCAGAGAGTGGAGCAAGGAAGACAAAATAGTGAGGGACAAGTAGAGACAGAGTAAATGAAAGACAATAAAGTAGAGACAGGGAGAGGGATGGACGGACAGCAGGGAGACAGAGAGGCAGGGACAGAGATACGAAAGGAGGAATGAAAGAGAGAGAAAGGTGACTGGACTCCGTTAGCAGAGAGTGAGGGAGTAACGGAGAGGCAGAGAGAGACCATTGGTGCCGCAGCGGGACCGACTGTCACACGGACTGTCAGCGGGGTCGTTACCACAGAGAGCAGCCGCTACTCGCCGTTTATCGAAACACACACCGGGGGAGGACCACAGAGGAGGAAGAGAGAAGGAGAAGAAGAGCCAAAGGAGAAGAGAAGAAGAAGAAGAAGAAGAAACAGGGGGAATCGTTATATTTTCCGTGGCTACTGTCGCCTGCGTGTCATCACCTCCACCGGACAGGATCTACTGCCCTCATCATCATCTCTCCTCTTCATCATCCCTCATCATCATCACCCTCATCCTCCTCATCATCTAGACCTCTCCTCTTCCTCCTCTCCCTCATGAACATGCCGGGTTGGCGGAGGAACCTCACTTTCTGTCTGCAGCGGATGCACGAGGAAGGTAGGAAGGCAAAAACAAATTAATGTGCTCTTGTGTTTGCGCTGGGCACGTGCGTGCGTGCGAGTGTGTGTTTTCCAGCGGATGCGGGTTTAACTGCTGCTTTAATTTGTGCTGAAACGCGTGCAGTTTGTTTCTGGAGACACTTTGAATCTTTGCAGTTTCTGCTTCATGTGTTTAGAGTTTTCTGGATCACTGGAAGTGTGTGTGCGCGCGCGTCTTTTTGCGCATGTGTTGTATGGGGCTGATTGAGAAGCACCTGCAGCTTTGGTAATTGCTTGTGCGTGTGCGTGTGTTTTGTGTGCGCGTGCGTGTACGTGTGTCTGTAGCCTGTGTGTGTGCGCGGAAACGCTTGGTCTGTTGGAGCCGCGCGCTGTGCGCACACGTGTCACCACGGGTTTGTTCCGCCTTTTCAGCAGAGATTGCGCGAGGCTACTGATGCTGGCAGGTCAGGGTGCGTGTGCGTGCGTGTTTGTGTGAGTGAGAGGGAACAAGAGAGGGAGAGAGGAGGCTGCGTGTTGGTCCTGCAGCATGAACACAGGAGGCAGACAGTGATGATGTTGGTCAGCTACAGTGTGCACGTGCGTGCGCGATAGTGCGCATTTGTGAATGTGTGCAGCTGAGAAAGTGTCGCATGTGAAACAGAGACAGAGCGGTGTTGACAATGGTATGGATGAGGGAGTGAAAGAGAGATATTTCTATGTGACTTATTGTGCATCTGTGAAGGTTAAGGTCAGGTGTGAAGAGACAACTGCAGATAGAAGTTAAAACAAAATCACCTCATAATATGCACACTGGCATTGTATTATAATATAATACAATAATATAATATAATTATTTATATATATATATATATATGTATATATATATATATATATGTATATATATATTAATGAAAAATAACATTTTTTATCCATATTTGAAAGCGAATAAATTCAGATATATATGAACTATTAAAAGCACATGAAAATCTGAGGCCGTATTCACAAAGCCTCTCAGTGCTAAGAATCTCCGAGTGATGAAGGTCTAAGAAAATTATTAGAATTGTGACATTTTCTTAGAATTTCCCCTTAAAATTAAGACTAGGTCCTTGTAAAGATAAAAAGTTAATCGCAGAGCATCTTAGCCATTAAAAGAGCTCCTAAGGTGGAAAACTGCTATGAGGAGGACTTTTAAGAGACTTAAGAGTTTCTTAATCAGAGGAGAAAATGGTGGAAACACAAAGAGGTCAGAGAAATATTGACTGGATGACAGTGAGTAAATGAAATGCTTCAGATAAGATTTCGCAGGGATAATATGTGTGGTTGATGTCATGAGGGATACGCACACATTTTCCACCTAATGCTATAATGCCAGAAATAAAATTATCACATTACTGAGATATTTGGAAAACTGTAAAAATGAAACATTGCAGCAGTGATGACTTGAGTCTGTCTCAACCTTCCATCAGCAGAGTGATCACACTAACAATTACAACACTTTCACAGTCAGCAGTTCATTTCATCTCCACTGGGTGTCCACACCTTGCAGGCTCACAAAAGGGTGTGTCTGTGACAACCAATCACATCTGCTAAAAGAAAGCCTCAAGCCTAGCAGCAGGGTCGACCACACCTCCTCACGAAGATAAAAGTTTCTGTCCCTTCCTTGCTCAGAGTTGTGTATATATATATATATATATGTGTGTGTGTGTATTGATGAGTCCATATGTTAAATTCTCTTTATTGTCCAGACATTCACAGTAAATCTGCGCCCATGTCCTCTGAAGTAAAGACAGTCCATTTCTCCTATTTCCTGGGGAATATTGCTCCCTCTAGACCTCAGGGAAAAAGTCATCTTTTCCATTGTAAAGATCTCCTTGACTATGTGCATCCACTGTTTGAAGCATGGACGCTCTGATTTGCGTTTTTTTTTTTGCTGCCAATTAACAGTATTTTACTCAGATACCAATCTTTTTAATTTATCACATCTTCTCCTATTGCACTGAAATACAGGACCTTGACATCAATAGGTATTTTAAACCCAAGGTCTTTTTTATAACATATTTTTCTCTTTTGGACATGTCCAAAAAATGTGGGAGTGACTGGCATTCATGTGTCCACGCTGTCTCCAACACTGCTGTGTGACTGTGTTAGTTTGCCCTTAATGTGGGATGTGACAAAGAAGCGGATCAAGTTTTTCCAGCCAAATTCTCTCCATCTTGTGGAGCTTGTAGATGTGTGCTGTGTTTTCCACATAAGCAATATTAAAAAAATAAATAAATTATAAGATGCCCACTGGCTTTGTGTAACTCAGACTGCCAATGCCTGATATTAACTTCAGATAAACTATGGTGTCTAGAAATCTATGGTGGGCAGGGATGTCTTAATGCTCATTGTAAACAGGACGACTTAATACAGCAAGCGAAACCTGTTTCAGTGTCTATATGGGCACCTGACTGTTGTTTTATGACACCCTGGAGAGGGAGTTTAATGCAGTTAGCACCTCATTTAGGTTTTCTTTCAATACTTCTCTTCACTTTTCATTTAGTTAATTGGAAGTTTTTCTGAGCTGTGCTGATAACTGTGAACTACTGGAGATCATGTCTTCCTGCAGCATAAAACAACTTCAAGAGTGTGTGGCATTAACTAAAAATGTGAGTGAAAACCAGTTAAAACTAATGTCAATCATACACAGGCTTTACAATTCTTTGTTAAAGTTTCATTTTATTTGATAGGGACGATGCAATTTAACATAGTTCCAACAAAGAGTATGGGACTGATGTGTTGCACAGAGAGTTTATAGCTATTGCTAACTTTCAGCTCTTGTCCTTAGTTGGGCTTTTACATGTAGATCTAAAATGTTATTAAAAATATACTGTTAAAAACATCATAAAACCACAATATGCTTTAAACATGTTCTGCAACACAAGTCCAGTTGCGTTCGATTCAGTTGCCTTGAGTTAAACATGGAAGGCACAATTAAATACATAAACCAGTACATTTACACCAATAACCCCTATACAAGTTTGAGTGCATTTAGCTCAGCTTTAAAAGACTAAAGTCGACAGCCTTTCACATCTAAAGATAATGTGAGCTTTCAGTCACACACTGTAAGACTTTGCAATGACTGGTCACTTTTTGCAAAACTAGAGATTATATCCAATCCTGCTCCTGGTGGAAAGTATTACGCCAAACTCCCTTCAAGAAATATGACATATCAACAGCTCGTCATTTGTCTGCAAAACACATAATTCTAGATGCGCAAGATGATATGTCGACTATATTCTTATCAACTTGACATCAATAATCTGCCAAGATAAACTGTATTTGTGTGTACCAGCCTCCGTTGGTTAGCTACATTACTTTAGTGGGAGGAGACCGTGGGAAATGAGCTATGAACGTTTTCAAAACTTGAGATATTTCACGAATGTAAGTGCTGGTTGGTGGATCAGATAGACGCCAAATTAAACACTTCACTCCACAACTCTTCTTGCTCCTCTCCAGAGTCCCCTCCGTGTTTACTTTCTACCTGGTTTGCTGCTTCTTGACAGTATTTACAGCATTCAATTGCAGTATTCACAGGAGCCAAGACTATAAACTTATGATTTTATTAAACATGTTTGATCTTGTTGGAACGTCAAGACAGATCAGACTGACCTGAGACAGCTCTAAGTGAGTTTTAGGACCGCCTTACACCAAACGATTGAGTTTCATGATTTAATTCTGACATTGAAATTTGTTTGTGACAATGAAATCACTTAGAAAGTTTTTTTGTGTTAGGCCGGCATAGTTGACTCCCTTTTGTAGCACTATTATCCACCGTGTGTGTCAACATAACAACAGGACTCATTGTGTACTTTTAATCTGGCGCTGTTTTTTGTAAGTTAGGGAATCAGGGGAATATTAATGTTACAACATTGTGACCAAAGTTTGTGAAAGGCCCTTCTTGTTTCAACATGACGGTGTCCCCATGCACAAAACCAGCTCCATGAAGAAATGTTTTTCTCAGCTTAGTGTGGAATGACTGGCCTGCAAAGAGCTCCCACTTCAAGCCCATTCAAAACCTTTAGGATGAACCGGAAAGCTGACTGTGAGCCAGACCTTATCTCCTAACATCAGTAACCAAGCTCACTAATGCTCTTGTGGCTGAATGGAAGCAAAGCCCTGCAGCCAGGTTGCAAAATCTGGTGGAAAGCCTGAAACCAGAGGAGTGGAGGCTTTTATAGCAGCAGTTTAATCGTTTTGGAATGAGAGGCATAACAATCACATTACAGATAATGATCAGGGGTGTACATACTGTTGGTCATGCAGTGCATACAACAGTTCTAATATCTGAAACTAAGGACTGTAGCGATGTTGGTGGAAATGTGTAAATGGTCACGTGACATTGAATACGGTGGAAACGTTCCTTGTTGTGTGAATGACAGAAGCTGCTGCTTTTACAGGAACAGTTAAGTGATTCAGTCCCAAGCAGACTGTATACCAGGATTATTTCTTCACTCAAGGGTCATTTCAGATCTGCCATTCATTAGTCCTGTCAGTAAGCAGCTTGGTGGAAAGTACTTCAAGTTACATTAACCTGCTCCTGAGGCGAAGGGGGATGGATGTGGGGTCCCAGTGAAGACGGATGAACAGAAGTGATGCTGAGATGAATAGAGAAATAAGGAAATGACCGATTGATGCAAAATGACATCAATCCACATCATTACTTAGGATACACCTTTATTTTGAAATTCAGCGTCCCCGTTAAACAGCGTCTGGCAAATAATGACAATCAGCCAAGAAAAAGATGACGAGGATAATGTTAATTTATGCTAGAACAAATCAGCAGTGTGGAAATATTTTGGACTTCTGAGAAAATATGGGTCAGGTAGCTTTTCCAACCCTGAACACACACACATGCAGACACATAGTTAGATACAGATGTACTCAGTGTATCTTACCACAAACTTTTTCAAGCTGTTGTTTTTGTCATGAGTTCACACAGAATGTGAATATCATGCAGTAAAAAAGTGGCATAATTTTTCATGATGAGGTCAAGCTTTTGCACAGCAGATAAAATCATCAGTCAATCATGTTGCACCATGAGGATTATAAGGACGCATTCACACTGGTGCTATTTGGTCCGCTTTAAACGAACCCTGGTCCGCTTGAAAACTGGGGGTCAAGGTTCACTTGCAAGTGAACCCCGATGCGGTTTGCGTATAGTGGGAAATGCAAACGGACTATCCAGTGAACCAAAGAGAGGATGTGAACCAAAGGGAGGAAGTGACGTAGAGTGCTGCAGAGTGCAGCACGAAGGAGAAGCTGAGATAAAAAGATAAGGGAACGTTGGAAAAAGTCTCGTGAGCAGACGTGGAGTAGTGAGGAGGTGTAGGCGCTTATTAATATATGGTCAGAGGACTATCTAGCGCTGGTTAGTTTGATGTATTTCCGTTGTTGGTCCTGGCCAATCAATGAGCCAGCTTTTCTTCTTCCTCATGCTTTTTTCCTTCCTGGTCAGTGGTCGTTTTGGTCAATACTGCCCCCAAACGAGCAGCTATTGTAACTGCGTGACGTTGTCCAGGCGGTTTGGTCCACTTTAATAAGTGCAGTGTGAAAGTGAACCAAACCAAATGAAGGTGTGAAATTTTTTGGCATTCCCCATCCAAACGAACCGAGTCCTCCAGACCATCCTGGTGTGAATGCACCCTAAAACAACAGAGAGGCCCGTAGTTCGAACAGAGACAGAAAACTTTATCACTCCTTTCAACCTTGATAAAGGTAGCACAAACCAGATCCATTTTCTCTGATCTAACCTTTCACAAAAACCCTATACATGTACACTGCATAGCTGCTACCAAAGTTTACCAGGTGATGTTCTTGGTCAATGGGATCCTGGTAGTTGTTGCAAATCGGCATCACTGCCAACAACTCTGTTTGAATCAAAACCTTATATTGAGCAAATGTTGCAATTCTTGCAAAGTTGCATCGCTGCCAGTGTAGATAGTTTTGATGCAAAGTATTCACAAGTGACTATTTTGCATCATTGTGCCATTATTTGCCCCGCCCCCCTGTGTGTGAAGGCTGTTAGTGATGTCTCAGTAATGCATCTGTTGTGTCAGCGTATATTTGCTCTGTTGTATGCTCTGTCCATGTTTCACTGCTGTATTCTGTATCACTGATAAAAAAAATTGAATAGAAAAGTGGTGTTTTCCATCATTGTGCCTCATGCGTACTAGCAGACCAAATGCCCTCTGACCCTGCGAGGATGTTTATCTTCTGAATGAATATCCTCCACGTTCAATTTAATCCGTATGTGAGCGTAGAGAGGTTGTGTATGACTAAGTGAGAATAGGTGTTAAGGTGTAGAGTTTGTGTGTGTGTTAGGTGTGAAGCTATATTTACGTGTGTGCGACTAAGCGGAAAAGGTGTTTGCTCAAGAGGAGTGTGTGAGACAGAGAGAGATGAAAATGACAGAGCAAGAATGATGTTTGTTTATGATGTGTATTTGTGTGAGAGGAGGAGAGGTGCTAGACACAGAGAGAGATGGTGCGTGAATTGTGTTTGCTCACAGCGTGTGACCCTGCTGTCCAATGATAACTGCCTTATGGACTCATGAAAGGCTGTTGGAGGCTCCTAATTGTACCAGTCCGTCATGTTTAATGGGGGCACCTCACAGAATGCATTTCAAAGTCTGTATGAAGGAGGTGAGTACATCCTCTCCTTTAGTTAAGTATCCGTGGCTGCTCTTGAGCAAGGCATTAAACCCAGAGCCGCTCTGGTGGAGCTGCTCATCGGTGAAGGAGTGCATCATTACTTCAAGGTTAGGAGTGTGCAGAATGTGATAGTGAGTGGCAAATAAGACTGAATGTAAACTTCCCCTTCCCTGAATAAATAAATAAAGCTGTCGTAAATTAATTGGTATCAGCCCCGTTCTGCTTGATAAAGAACAAAGAAAGAAACCTCCAAAGAAAATATACAAAAAGAGACTGAAAGAAGAATCTGACCTTCTCTCCAACTGTTACAATACCAGGCAGTTTTTACTATGACATCAACCGAGCCGTTTGTTTTGAAAAACGCGGTTAATAACATCACTTTTTAATAAGCTGATTTTAGCTTTCTAGCATTTCTGTCTAATCACCGAAGTCTATCATTTGCACTTAATTCTCCACATTTGAGAAAAGTAAGTGACAGTCATTTATTGGGGACATTTGTGGCTTGGCACCTGCATGCGAGGCCAGCCCTATAGAGTGCCTCAGAAATAAGTCGTAAACAAAGACACGAGTCAGCATTTTAGCACTCCCAGTTTCCTCGTGTCAGAGGCAATGGGTTTTTTAAGTGGGTTTTTGGTTAGATGCCGTAAGTAAGGTCTGTTGTTAACACGAGCTTTAGATACTTTGACATTTTGTTCTATGACCAAAACTGTCTCACATGAATTTTGAAGCTTTTGTGTCTTAAAAAAAGTGGTTACTAACAAGTAGCTAGTCACAGCACTGGTCAGACTAAGCGATGACTTTAGTGCTGGTGTTTCCCCATTGCTCTTTCAAAATAAATAGGCACTGATAGGCTGACAGAGCTGTGGATGCTGACAGTTCTGTATTACTGTATACTCCATTTTCTGTAACCAGAGTAGCCTGAACGCATGGTGTAATTAGTAATTAGTAAACTATCTATCTATCTGCTAAACGAGTAAAATTTAACAACTTAATGCTTCATCCACACACAGAATAGGAAAGCACATAGCTTTCATCAGATGAGTGACAACTTTGTTCGGCTCATTTTCCATAATCACTGTAACGTTAGCATGATGGAATTAGCAAGCTAGCTCGCTGACTAGCCAGCAGTGGTCGCAATAGCAATGTCAGAATGGGTGCCACCAACGATATGAGGAGGAAGTGGAAATAAGGCGTTGGAACATGTAATGCTATTTAATTAACTACCTGTAACTTGAGGTCGACCAATTAATGGTTTGGACGATTAACCGTTTGAACGTTTCACAAACTATTGTTATCGGCGGAACTTGACTCTCGTGGCGGCCAATCACTGCGCAACCTCGGTCAGTCACAGTGGGACATACATGACTGACCGGAGCTGAAGAAGGGAGTGTTGTGTGAACGGTCAGTGAGTACAGCTTAAGAGAAAGCAGACCCCTTCTACTGTGTGAGTGTGTCTAAGTGTACTGTTCTTCATTTAACATGTCTTTACATGACTTTCTGGGCTGGATCATAACAGCGGGGCAAAGTCAGTGAGTGAGTGAAAAGCCGTCTGGTGTTTCATAAACAGTCCAGTCATATATTAGTTTTGAACTGGGCTTGTTATGTTTTTATCAGAGACATCAGGCTGGACTCAAACCAGCAACATTGTGGTTCATGTTTGGCATCTTAACCTCCAAGGCATGCTGAACATAAAAGATTAGATGGATTGATAACAAACCTGTTGATAGGACAGTAAATTCTTTTCTGCATAAATCACTTTGTTGCATTGTGTGTCTGTAAACAGCTAAAGGAAATGACCACTGTGTAATGCATTTATAAGTAGCTCCGCCACCACTGTGTAACAGTTGTTTGATCAAACCATCTCGTTCCCCCGTTGAAGGACAGATTATGGATAAGCAAGTGCGTGTTTGTTTGTGCCAGAGAGCGAAAATGCCTGCAATACTCATCTATCATGCAGACAATGTGGGGGAAATTTAAGGGTACAAATAATAATGGCCTCTGCGATTTGCATGAAAGACGAGGAGAAAGTGGAGGAAAAGAGTGTGAGATAGAACAAAAAGGCAAATGAAAAGAGAGACTGAGTAAGCGAGACCTGAGAGGGAAAGCCATAAGAGGGAAACAGATAAAAACAGAGGAGAGTGTGAAGGAGAAAGATAGAAGGCCCGGTTTTTAGTCCTTATCAGTTGAAGGAGGAGATCCCATTAATCAGGAGACGAGAAGATCAAATAATGTGCTGGTTAGTGGGGAGCAAGCCGGCGATTCTAAGTGTGGGTGTGTAATAAACTGTGTGATTTAGCTCCAACCCCAAAAACCCCTTTTAATAAGGCTTAGTTGTGTTATCGCTGATTGACGGGAAGAGGAGTGAGAAGACAGGAGGAGGAGGAGAGGAGGAGGTCAGAGGAGGAGAGAGGGGAGGATAAGGAGGAGGAGAGAAAAGACATGAGTCAGAGGGCAGAACACAGCACTGAAGGAGCTCCTGGCAACATTTAACATCAGGATACCATTAGTTTGTTTATTTATAGGCATTAATATAATAACTAAATGAGACGTGGTGAGAAAATAAGCAATGTCTACTGGCCTGCACACTATAAGGTCTTGAAGTTGTGACGTAACACCCTTTGAAAATACTGTTTCCGGGTAATGCATGTGAACGTACTCTCCAATGTGCCCTTGCACATGCAAAAACACAGTATAAAACTCCTACGTTTTATCGGGATATCCGCAAGGATTGGCTTTTTTGCAAGCTTTGACACTTAACAGTTAGCATTAGCCAAAGTTAGCATTAGGGCTAAAACTTTTGTTTGCCTCATTTAAGAATTGTAACTTACCTTATTGGCTTCAGACAATTCTTCCTCTCTTAGTCATCGATACGAAAGCGGTAAAATACAATTCCAATTTTTTTTAAAACTCAAATCTGTTCAACAGGGAACACAGCATTGTAAAAAATATGAGTTTTTTTGCTGACGCAGCCTACATGCTACCTTGTTTTCATTTTCTCGTTTAAAGTACTCCAAAACCGCGCTAATTTTGCGAGAGGACATCTCTCCAATTTCCCACTGTGCTGTTTTAAAACTCCAGTCTACTTGAGCATTACCGTGAGGAGGGGGACTGCTGTCTGACGGCTCTGTAGCACCCACTAGTGGAGGATGGCTACATGACAGTTAAGCAGCCGTGTACATGAATAAAACACTTATTGGTTTAACCAACCAATATTTCTGGTGCCGACTAGCGAGGGGGTGGACGTTTAATTGTTAAGACAACTAATCGTGCACATCCCTAGTTTGGATCCAGAAATACAGGGCTTGAAGTTCTCCGGCATGGTGCCGGATTTCCGGCGCAGGAATATTTTGGTGCAGAAATATTTTTTTCTCATGAATATTTTATCATCTTGCCGTAGCAACAGTCATTTAACTAGTCGTTTTAAAGCAAAGCAAAGTGATAGTTCCAACTACCAATGGTGTATCACATTACTCAAAGTAAACAAGGAGTTCTAGCCAATCAGAGGCAGAGTAGGGTGGGCTGCAAGTTTTTACAGTCTCATTCAGTCACGCCATGGACACACCGGATACCGAACCGAAGCGCAGCGCCCAGTAGTTTTCAATTGGCACCCATGTTAACCTATCTGACTGTCCATACAAGCCACTGAGCAGAGCGGAGTGCCAGCGGAGGCTCGCGCATTGCAGCGCTTCAGTTCAGCGCTTCAGTTCAGCGCCTGGTCTATTTTTCACCCGAGCCGTGAGCGCTTCTGTCAAGCTGGATAGAGCGGATCGTACCAAACAGGAAGTCGGACACAGAAAAGACGAGAGAATCCTGCCAGTTTTCAAAATAAAATCAATTTAAAAAATAACAGCCTGTTTAATTATGATGTTGCTTGTCCGTCGATAAATATTTGTTCAGTTTGGTCTGAGAGAGAGAGAGAGAGAGAGAGAGAGAGAGAGAGATTGGGGGTTGCAATTCACACATACAGAAAGAAAGAGAGGGGGGGGGGTGGTAGAGATAAGTGGGGCATGCTGGCACCTTTTTCTAAAGGTTACCAGCTGTAGCTCTAAATGGGTGACTGGTTCAGGATATTGTATAGTGGAAGTCAAGTTGGTTGTCTACTAATTGTATAGTTGGCAGTTCTCAGGTTTTCCACATACTGAAATGTCCTTGGGTAAAACATTTAACCCCAGATAGCTGCTGATGGTCGGGCCAGCACCTTGCTGCAACTGGTGTGTGATTGAATGGGTGAATGAGAGGCAACTTGTAAAGTGCTTTGGATAAAAGAGCTATATTTACAGGCACCATTAACACTGCACTGATCTGCACCACCTTGGCACTCCACAGTACTACTGACTAATTGAATAATTGGTTCCTTGCTGATGGAAAGTGCAAATGGCTGGTGGAAAGGTAACTGGTAATCATGAGAAATCACTATTTTGAGTTAATCAATGGCAGTTTCAAAACATATTCATCATTTAAGTAGTTTATTATGCAAAGATGGCTAAACATTGCTGTTTCCAGCTGTCAAATGTGAGTATTTGTGACTTCTTTTTGTTGCATATCATTATAAATTCAATTTGGGTTTTGGTCGAGGAAAAAAAACATATTGTCAGTTAGCAATGGGAACTTGTGGTTAGAATTTTTCACTGTTGTCTTGTGAAATATATTCTATTTGCAGCCCTAAAGAGCACTTTGTGTGTTGTTGAGATTCAAAGAAGAGAGAGCACTTTTAGGGCCTGGTTGGGAATTAAACTGTCAATCTAAAACTGTGACTGACAGGCCTGTTAATCCTAGATCCCTGGCCAGATGATATAACCCGTCTTACTTCCCGTCTCCATATCACTGGTGTTAGAGAACCAGGTCTTTTTTATTTATAGTGATCATACCTTAGCATATGAAAGTCAATTTTCCAATGACTTATTGATGTCTGAAAATGCCACATGTAGAACATTTTGGCTGAAAAGGTCACATGATTGATCGCATGTCCATCAACGGTCATGTTGAGCAAGACGCAGATGTCACAGCTGCTCACTAATTGTAAAGTGTACTCATTAAGAGCATCAGCTACATGCAGGCAAAGAAAACAGCCTGGTACATTTGTGTTTTACTTAAAATGAAGGGATGAAACTTTGGAAATATGCAATCAGTGAAGTTATTTGAGTAGCTTAGAGTGGCTTTACATAATTTGTGTTTGTTTGTGTTTGTTCTTAAGAATCAGGATCTCAAATGCTGCAGTACAAACACACACAAAATGTTCTCTGACACCAGATCAGCAGAGGGCTTGAATGCGAGAGAGCTGTGTGTTATACATACTGATACTTCAAAGGACTAAAGTGTGTATGTGTCTGATTCTGTCAGTGATGGAGGATTCTCAAGCATCAGAGAGCAGACAGAGGGTATCTTGTCGGTGCTTGTTTGATTTGGTGTGGGTTGTTTAAGGTGTGAGATAGCTTATTGTTATTCTTCAGTACACTTGTGAAAAGGAGCAGGAAATGGTATTTACTCTGATTCCAAAGTGCAGACAACATAATACCTCTGAAGTGTTTTCCTGTGGACAAAGAGCTGACGCTGAAGCTTGTAACAGTGCTTCCTTTGGTGTTGCACAGCACTCAAATTTTGCATCTTACCAGCATGTAGTTCAAATTATTTGAACTTATGAAGTGTTTGCTGTTTGATGCAGTGTAGTGAGTTTTCTTCAGCAGATAGATATCAGTTCTTGTTTTTTAGTCATACGATGACATATTGGCTTTAAGCTGAGCTCCCTGCAGCGTGTCTGCCCCCCAAACCAGCAGAGAGTTCAGCCTAGACCGCCTGTCATGTGGAGGTAGCCTCAGGCACATGGCTTTATCCTATTTGTGCCGATAGTGTCTCCTCAGTGAGACAGCATTTCCTGAATGTTTTGATGGCACATAACACCTAAAGGAATTGTTCAAATGTGTAAATGTTCAATTAGCAATCAGTCTGTGAGAGACACTTTCACACTGCCTGTTCAAGGTGGGAATGTTGCACCATTCTCTACAAAAGGTACAATCGCGGATTGACAGAGGTGCTTCATCTGTTATCCAGCAGCGGAGGTAGTAATGGAGCTGAATAAACGTCTGTGTAAAAGGGACAGCTGGCAGGACAGAACCATAGATGGGACGGGTGTGGCATTTTCATTGTGTGTTATGTGTGCGACCAACCGCCCGGAGATTTTAAAAGCAGCTGATAGCAGTTAGCTGCTAACTCCTGGAAGAAGAACAGTGGTATAAAATGTTGACAAGTTAGACAATAAGGTCAGGGAGCTACTTACCCTCTAAGGTCGACAAGTTCAACTGCCATAAAACAGGGACGGTAAATAATTGTTATTGCCATGTTATGCCATTGTGATTGTTTATTTATATTCAATATATATATGTTTTTATATCTCACAATCGTATTTTCCAGGCCCAGGAAAGACATGGAATTAGTAAAATCCTAGAAAGTTTTGGAAAAGTCCTGGAATTTTGTTGTGTGTAATGAAATGAATTGTTAGAGTAATCTTCTGTGGATAACCTACTGTGTAATGTAACTTAACGATAAATTCATTTTCTGTAGCTGTTGATGTAATGGAGCTCTAATAGGCGCCAGCGTGTGACATTTTGTGTACAATCGTATGTTTCTTCACTTTCTCCCTGTGTTCCGTCTCTCCCTCCATACCAGCTGCCTGCAATTATGTTTGAATAAGAGAAAATAATGTGACAGTGTGATAATATGTAGGGTCATAAACCCCAAATGTTTCCATACCTGCGCCATGCCCTGCTACTTTGATTGTATTGCATTTTTGAGATGGAGCAATGTTTTTTCCATTGTGATAATCATAGAGATTTTATCAGGGGTTCTTAAAAAGTGATGGAAACGTTTTGAAATGTTGTCATGAAGGTGGTCCAGTTTATCATCCAAAGCTGGCTAGCAGCATGTTGGTTTGGCAGAAAGATCCACAGGATTGGGATCATAGCTAGTGTTTGATTCTTTTACACTTGCCACGGTGCCTCTGATGTAGATATGGGTCCGTGTGGTCAGGGTTATAGCAGGTGCCCCTCTTCTACATCTTTTCCTTGATGGTAACTTATGTGTACCTTTGTCAGTACTGCTGCAAAAATGATTGCATTTGTATTTTCTGATCTGTCATCTCAGTGGTGAAACTGATGCAAGTAACTGCGATGATTACAGGAGATAGGACGCAAACCTTAACTTCTTGTGTCAGGTACTTGTTGAACAATCCACCCAGACCTCCTCCCCAAAAGAGTTTTTGCCACCCTTGGACAGTGTCATGCCATTGAGAGAGGCCAACTGTTCTTCACGACAATGTGAGGACTGTGTCAGGAACACCTTTAACACTGCTGCTTTACTTTGGTATTGCAATTCCATAAAGTTGGTGGAGTTACAAGAGACAGATTAAATTAACTTCAAATTGATGCAACCTGATACTATCTTTCATTAGGCCCTTGCTGCCTGGTGTAAACGCCCACACCCTGAGTTTATAACAAGAGGCTTTCCATTAAAAGTTTGTGCTCTCCAAGCTCAAGTTGAGGTAACCTTGATGAAGTTGAGAGTTCCCCCTCCAGATTGCTTTAACAGACTGAGTAGTACCCACCATGACATGTAAACTGATCTGTTTTACTGGTGGAGTTTCTCTTAAAGTGTCTAAAAAAAATGGCAAAAAAGTGATTTTTGCGGTGCGGACAGTGATGTGTCATTCCACAGTAATGTAGTTTAAGATGACATGTTCATCTCTGAACCAGAGGATCAGGCTTTCAGAGTTTTACTGTGAACAAGATTAAATTATAATTAAATCTTCTATGTGTAGCAAAATGTCTGACCTTGGTGACTCGCAGCAGTCAGAAATGCCACGATACATAGGGGGCACAGTGAGTGTGTTTTATCGTAATGCTAAAATTCGTCACCAGTCTGCCACAAAATTACCATTTCCACCAATGCAAAGCTGTCGATTTCACAGTGCTCTTCCCTGCTACAATAGCAGAATGCACTGTGTGGGTTAAGGTATTGATTCTATTGTGAGGTTCAAGGGTTAGAAATGAATGCAGCTGACAGGACACATTTTAGTGTCAAATGTTGTACAATGCAATGTATTATGGGTCCTAATCTTATTTGTAGTCAGTGTATCTGTAAATTGTAATCTTGTTAATGTGGTTTTGTGGACCTTGGAAGAAAAGCCGTTACCTTGGCATTTTCTGACGAGAAAACACTCAAAAAATGTCCCCACAAAAATAGCAGTGGCAACCTGTGTGTCTGCGTGTGTGTGTGTGTGTGTGTGTGTGTGAGGCGTGTAGAAGGCATGTAGCCGTAGGTTAGCAGTGGGCGAGAGCGGTAACGCTGCTTCAGTCATAATAGGATCTGACGATGACTCATGCACAGCAAAAACAACAAACGCTCTTCTCTTCCTCCTCTCATCTTCTCTTCCTCTTAACCGTCTCATCTCAGTGTCCTTTTTCTTATTTCTTTTCCCTGTCTCATTTGATTCCTTTTCTTTTCTTTCCCTGTCTTCCCTCTTTTATTGTCTTTCCACCTCCTCATCTCTGTTTTCTTATCTCATCATGCATCATTCCCTCTTGCATCTTAACTGTTTGCCTCTAGTTGCTTTACTCCGCTTTCCTCTCTCCTCTCTCGTGCTTCCCGTCTTCTTCCTGTCTCCTCTCCTCTTTCCACTGTTTTATAGCTTTCCTCTCCTGTGGCAGCTTATGTTGCCTTCTCCATACTTTATTTCCTCGTCTTGATTTTTATTACTTATCTGTTGATCTCTCTGTTTTGTTTATTCTCTGTTTTCATCCTCTTCCTTTGTTTTGTTTTTCTTCTTCTCTTTTCTTGTCTCTTCCCGCTCTTTAATCTCTTGCCTCTTTTCCATCTTTTCCTTTCTGTTTCAGTCTCATTCAGTGTTATTATATTCCTGCCCACATAGATAGTGGTTATTTTCCAAGATGTGCTGGCCACTTTATGTATTTCACTTGCCAAATTCATGAGAAAAATAAATAAATAAGTAGGATGTCTAGATGACGCCTCATTCTTTGCCAAGTAGCTTAGCAAATTTGTGTTCATTAATACATAATTGTAAATACAGCAATAGGTAAACTATATTAACGGGATAGTTCACCCCAAAACTAAGAATACGTATTTACCCTCTTACCTGTTGTTCTGCATCTAAATTGTTTTGGTGAAAGTCGCTGATTGTTGGAGACATTGGTTGTAGAGATTGAGGCTCTAGAGATTGTAGAGATGTCTGCTTTCTCTCCAGTATAATGGACCTAGATGGCACTCAGCTTGTGGAGCACTAAGTGCCAAAATATTACATTGAAAAAGGTCTACAGCAATGTGTCTTTCCAGAAATCACGAGCCTGTTACTCAAGATAATCCACAGAACTTGCTATGAACAGTTTCATGTAGGAACTATTTTCTGTCTTTTGAACTATACCCTCCAATTGTATCCCCACACAGAGGAAAGCGTGCATGTCCTCATGGATGAGAGGCTTGTGCTTGTGACAGCGTGAGATATTAACATTATAGCATGTTTGACATAGTCTAGCCTATGATACTGTGTGTCAAATATGCAAGTAGAAAGTAGCCTACTCAGACAGCTCTTGCTGGGATTAAATACTCATCATACTTTACCCATAACATAATGAATAGATAGAAAAATAAGCACCATTCTTCCATAGATTCTTACTGGAGGACCTGATGATACTTGTTGACAAATGTGGACACATTTGAACAGAGACGATTGATTGAAGTCATGTGGCTAATTTCTAGTTAGAAAAAGTCATCTCGAGATAAAGTGATATGTGGCAAAACTCCCATGAAGTGATATGTGGCAAAACTCCCAAACAGGGGAAGAGGCATTTTTGTAGTCCTGCAACGTTATCCCCAACACTCGTAGTTGCCACCTTTCTCAGCTCAGCTGCTTGTTCCACCAAGACTGACCCCTGGTGGCACTTGCTGTGCACTACAATCACCTCATGTCACATCTCTGTATCAGTTTAAGAAAAAAGAGGAGCATCTGTATTTCAGATGGTATTGAAAACTATACCTTCAAATACCCTGTTGTACTGTAACACCTTGTGGAGCCAGGTAAGCAAGCAGTTGATGCATGCTTCCTTTTGTGCGCTGATATGGTTGGTGGGTGTAGTTTGGTAGTAAGAAAGTAGTTCCTTTAATAAAACTGCTCACAACAAGGTCTGTGGATTATCTTGAGTAACTTGGTCATGGTTTCTGGAAAGAGACATTGCTGTTGAGTATTTCAGATTTCTTTTTTTAGCGCTTTGAGCACCACAAGCTGAGTGCCATCTAGTTCCATTGTATTGGAGAGAAGGCAGACATCTCTACAGCCGATATCTCCAACACTCACACCAAAACAATCTAAACTGATGAATAGCTCAACAGGTAACAGAAAAAGTATTTGATTTTGGGCTGAACTGTCCCTTCAACTGTATTCACACATGGCATACTCTTCTCTCTGTAACACAAAATATATCCAGTGGGCTATGTGCTATGGATGATGTATTTAAGCTGCTCACTCCTTGCTCCGCCATGCCTGCTGCACTCTGTAACAGCTGCAGTCTGCTGCTGCTTTTCATAAAGCATTGCACCAGCCCAGTCTCCACCCCAGCATCCACCTGCAGTCTAATTAAGGTGTCATGATCACTCCACTTTTGTTGCCATTTTTGTCACTTTTTTTCATGTGTTCTCTTCACAGTCTTAAAATGGATAGTGAGGATTTTTTGAAGTGGGGTTGCATGGGGTACTTATCCATAGTCAGTGTGTTTACATGCACGAGGTAGTCAAGCTAAGCTCATAGCTCGGCATATCAGTCAAGTCAGACTTCTTGTCTTGTCTGAGTATACACACAGAAGAGAAAATCGAATTTCTGACCCAGTACGTCTAACTCCGCCTCGATAGGCAGCGCTGTGCCCATTTTAATATTGTGCGTATTGAACTAGTTCCGGTTGACCCGAAGAGGAAGCTAACAAAGAATCAAGATGGCGGAGCATGAATGTAGTTTCCTTGTCTGTCCAGAAGTGTGTCTTCTGCTATGGTGTTTCTTTGTTTGTTTTTCCGGAAGTAACTGCACTGCTGCTACGCCATCTCCTTCTTCTTCTGGGTGAGAGCTTGCGAAAGAAAAAGTGGTGCATGCCCAGAACGCTGAGTCCGACTCCAGTCGAACTGAGTGGATACATCCAGCAGTAGTTCGTTTTTCAATCAAATTATCTAGGTGTGTTAGTTGAGCTACAGATAGTCCAGTTTCAGTCGGACTAAGCTGTTTCCATGCATTTAAAAGTCCGGTTTCAGTCGGACTAAGCCAATAATTTGATTTTCTCAAGCTGTATGTAAACGCACTGAATGTGTTACATACAGTAGATGTTGGCACACCCTCAGTTTGGAGAAGCAGTAACTAGCTCACTGAAGACAGGAGCTGATGGTCTACCGCTGCTTTTGTCTGTCAGTTAGTTAGTTTGAGTTACTGTGGGACTTTAGTGATTGCAAACTAACCCTTCAAAATGCCAAAGTTCCGAAAGTTGTGTTCAGAGTCTGGCTTTGAAGAGAGAGATATAGCGGCTTAATTTCCCTGTTGGTGATTACTGTGAGACCTGCAGGTAAAGCAGTGAAAATGTGTACATTTAAACCAGCCTCGCTATGATTGGTGGACTCTTTCTTCAAAACACTAGGACAACACTAGCCTTGTTTGGATTGGGGAACAAATCTGACATTTGGGGCTTGATTCAGAGGTTTGGGACCAGGCTATGGGTCAGTCTCTTTGTTTCATCCACTCTTACTGTTTACACTGGGCTGAAGTAAAAAACAAGTAGGCCATTGCATTGGTTACATCATAATTATCTAACCCAGACACAAGCTCCATCTAACACAATCACGTCTCCTTCCTCTGGCGTCATTAGGGACAATTACATAAAGATGAGTCAATAACCTGCTCTTAAACATGTCTGCATCCTAATGCAGCGAATAACAAACTGCAGAGACTGACTGAGTGCTGCTCACAGTGGTCGTCAGCATCACTCAGAATTGTTCTACATTCAGGACAGAAAGCGACTGCAGATTGTTTTTCACCTTGCAGACCCTCACATACATGCTTGCTTGATGTAACAGTACAAGTGACCCGCCGCCTGTCTCTCTGCCTCGCTCTTGATTAAAGTCTGGTGTGTTCATCTTGGCTTGATTGCTTTCTGAGGCACTCCTCTGTGTGACTGAGCCGCACACCTCGGAGCCTCTTGTAGAAAGAGCAACTGCAATTTTGTTGATTTGTTTCATGATCCTTGGGCCCTTGAAACCCATTTGAGTCATATTGTCAAATCTTACAAACACAATGGTGTCGGCAAGTTTTCTTCTCTTTATTCCCAGAAAAAACAGCGTACTTTTTGCAGAGGTATGGGTTTTTTCTTCGCCAAACCGAGATTAGCCCTATCCCCGCGGACAGGAGATTTATGAGCCACAGAATGAAATTTTTGTCAGTGCGTGACCCAGAAGGCAGATTTTTTAAAAGCGGTGTAAAGCATTGTTCCACGACGAAAGACTCCACATCGAGGGGCCTGGTTTTATCGCTCTCTCCTCGCTTGTTTTACAGACATTTCAAGTCTTTTGATGGTGCAGGCTGAAGCCTGTAGAAGTCCCTCATTTCCCCATATCACCAAGGTCATCAACTTGTCAATCTTACAACCTCATCTCTTCTCCTCTGCTTTTGTCTGAGCTGCTCCCCCGTCCTTCCCTTTTCATTTTTTGCCTCTTTTCACATCACAACCTGCATCACTCTAGCTGTATATCCTCTATAGTTTTTTTGTTCATGCAGTGAAGAGTGACGGAGAAAAAGAGGGGTGACATGTGACAGAGATTTTTGACCAGATTCAAACTGAGGACTTTTGGTTATTTGGTTACACGGCACAACTGCTCGGCCACCAGGGAGCCTCTATTAATCAAACAATGTTATCTCGTCTCTCTGTGTCATTGTCGCTCTACCTCATCTTTCTCTCTTTCAATTTCTTTGGAGCTCTAATGCACACAAACTCTATTTCTCTGTCTTTGTTTTCTGTTTCCACTGAATATGCACAGCAAACATCCAATGCTCTTTGTCCCTGTCTGCATCTCCTTCACACAAGCACACGCATTCAATCCGCTGCTCTCCAACACCTCATATATCCGTGTGCTTTACACACTATCTGCATCTCTGCTGTCATTATCTGCTAGCAGAGGCAATCATTTGTCTTGAGCAGGGTGCTTCATCCGTGCTCCTGTTCATTCGTCCTCGGTGTCCTAAATTTAAATTGCTGCATATCCTGCTACGCTGCCATCCGCTGCCCTGCTATACCCTCCTGTACCTGACTGTACCCTATTTGTTTTACAGCAGTATATTACAACATCAACGTTGCTTCTCTGCAGTGCCCTCTGTAATACCTCCCTGTTCTCTGGGAAGGAGCTCTGATCCTCCACCGTTCTTTCGTGTCCTGCTTTTACACCCTATAATTATCTGATGAACTGTCTGTTCTGTTGTAGGTTTAAAATTGTTCCTCTCTAATCTGCTGTACTCTCTCCTCTGCTCTGTTGTACCCTTAAATACCCACCCAGTGCTCCATCATATCCTTGTTCCAGCAAATTCCATGGCTGCTGAATTGTAGATGCTAAGCATGTCTAATCTGTTTGAGGACTTTCTGACGTCAGTGAAAGAAAAAGAAAATCCCATAAGTAACACTTGTATTGAAGTTCATGTTTGACACCTGTGCCAATTACTGGCCAAACCACCTGCGTGACCACCTCCTTTATTTTTGAGATTGCTGGTAGACTGTTGAGCGAGAGTTGCTTTTTGCCGAATGCATTCAATTAAAGGAATTTCTCTTGTTAACGCTTTGACGAGGTCTCAAGTTTCTGATTACATAATGGCTATTATCAGCTACATATTCCCTCGATACCCTCAGATAAGGTCCAGAATTAACACCTGCCAAATGCAGGTAGATTTTGTGTTTGGCAAGTAAATCTTAGAAGGCTATAATCAGCCACACTGGCAGGTAAATGTTTGTACCAGAACAGCCATATAATTAAAAAAAAAAAACTATGCTGAGAGTCTGTGCAGGTTTTGGTACATTTATGATTGAGCTGCTTCTGTTTGTGTTGGAGATAAATTTGACACTCAAAGCAACAGGGACTTAATGGTGCATTTAAGTACACCTCGTAAACTCAGTAATCTATACTCAAATGGCCACGAAGGTTGTTTAAAACGGGAGTGTTTCTATTCTTTTCTTGTTCTCCTTTGCTGAGATACATCTGTCATTACTTTTACTCATTACTGTTGTTCTTTCACTGCAGCATTTTTGATAATTAGACACTATCACAACAATGTACCATTCATTTCTACATGGGTAGTTCTAAAGTTGTTATCAACAAACCCCATAATATTCTTGTTCAGCAGGTCTCCAAGTACCTAGTCATCATTTTTAAGTTGTTTTACTGCAGCAAGTAAATACTGAAGTTATTCCCAATATGCATACACTTTGACCAGTAAAAACACAGTTTGAAATAAACAAAACTATTATTCACCACCGGTCTGCTGCTCAGTGCTGTTATTTTGGCCTGTTAGAAAATTTGCTTGGCGGTTGGATTTTTATTCTTCTACCAGTCCACGTGGCCGGTGAGTCAGCAAGTGAATTTTGGGCACTTTCCCTCAGGTGCTGCACAGCTATATCCTGCTATACCTCTTTTAAACTGTCAGTTGTTGGTTAGCCATACCCCCGTTGGTCTGATAGGCTCTCCAGGTGCCATCCTCTCTGCAATACCTTCTACATTGTCTGTTATATCCACAGTGAAGTGTCCCTAACCCTACTCTGCTACAAATGCTAGCAAAGTGTGAATACATGGCGCTCCCATGAAAAAAAGAAAAAACGTGAACATAGCAGTTGTGTCAGTTGCTTGCCATCCTCTGCAGTTTGCTTGTCAGGAGTGTGGCGTTTCAATATAGCAGTTATTGCACAGCTCTTGATAAATGCGATGCCAGTTGCGCGGCCCCTGGTTCTGTGCTCAGTGTTTCAAACAGGAAGCAACATGGTGGCTTGCTCATAAACTTTCTGTTACTCCATCTAAACAGCCCACCAGAATCTGTTTCTGAAAACATAAGAGTCAAAAAATAGGCATTGCAACTTATGAATTTTGTTTCACATTGACTAGCTTGACAGCTTGATCCAAGTTTCCTGAGCCGGCACATTGCGCTGGATGGACTCATTTGCATAACATTGAATCTAGTCTACCTTATGCAAAAACAAACCGGCAAATGCACCACAACCCCTCCTTCAAACTTACCGCAACAAATCAACCAAAGACTGCCTCGGTGCTTCTTCTGCTCTATATAGGAAATGAATGGAAAGTGTCGAGAAGCCCTCTGTGACCGGATCAGGTGGAAATGAATCCTAAAACTAGTATGAACATCAGTGTCAAAGATAGCCATAATTCTACCTCACCTAGTGCTTATAAAACAAAAAAGAAGCTGCCCAGATTTAAGGGTTAATCATTGACTTTCAGCTCTTTTGGATTGATATAAAAACCAGCCCATAAAATAGTTTTGCAACGTAGTTTGTAACACAGATGGCTGGTGAATGAGAATACGGAAGACCTATTTATTGCTACATATCCCTGCCACTTTCCTGCTATACCCTCTCCATTACACTCCAAAACCCTGCTGCTAGGTTCCACTACATCAGCCAGAGCTCAGCAATATCACAGCGGATAAGAGAATTGAGTGTGTGTGTGTGTGTGTGTGTGTGTGTGTGTGTGTGTGTGTAGTGGTGCTGGTGGGGTAAAGGTGGGGGCGAGTGGAGTGCCACAGAGAGCCGGGGAGAGATGGGGAAAAAGGAATAAGCTCGAGATAGAGAGAGCGAATAAAAGTCGTAAGGGAGCGAGTGTGAGAGGGGAAAGGAAAAAAAAGATAATAGAATTTTAAAATGCCCTTTTATCGATCCACTAGCAGAATGATACAGCTGCATTTCAATGCGTCAAAAGGCAGAATTACATCAGCCGTCTTCTCCCTTGATAAAGACAGGAAAACAACAACATCAAAAACTATGAAATAAAAACAAAACCGAGCGGGGAACAGAGGGAGAGGAAGATATCAACAGCAGGCGGCTGAGCAGAAGATGGAGGGAATGGATACTCACTCCCCCTCAGCAGCTGTAGGCAACGTGCCAGCGAGCAGGGAATTTAACCCCAAATCTCTACTGCTGCTGCGATTAGCCACCAGTAAGAGAGCGTGATTTCAGGGGGTCAGTATGCCCCAGATAAAGTGCTTGCTGGATGGTCGAAATAACGTCTGAAACCCCCTCTTCTGGGGGCAGAATTATGGGTATCTTCATTAGACAATTAGACAACTTTACAAAACTAACACTGCAACATAGATGCCCACTTTACACAGCAGCTACCAGGTATGTGGAGGTGTAAGTAAGCAGGACTTGAAGTTTATCTCAAGCTCCCTTTTTTCATTCTTTCCACAACAGTTTCTGGCACTTTTAGTCGAAGTGAAACACCATGATTGGCTTCCAGAAAAAAACATCTGACTGTGTGGGTCCATTATCAGTGTTGGAAGTGACATTTTACAAAGAAATTACTGTATGTCCACTTTTTGGTGGTAAGTAGACATGTAACTAATGACTTTTTCAAATTTAATAATGCATTTACAATTACTGCAATTTAATGGGCTCATTATTTCGTACTTTTGTCTCGGTCATAGCAAACAAACATGGGGGTGGTGTGTCTTCCTCAAGCTTGGGTCCTCTACCAGAGGCCTGGGAGTTTGAGGGTTCTGCACAGTATCTTAGCTGTTCCTAGGTCTGCACTCTTCTGGACAGAGACCTCAGATGTTGGACCTGGAGCCACTCTCCTAGTTTGGGGGTCACGGCCCCCAGTGCTCCGATAACCACTGGCACCACTGTTGCCTTTACTCCCTACGTCTTTTTGAACTCCTCTTTCCAGTATTTTTCTTGTACTTTTCCAGCTTCTTGTGTTCCTTCTTCTTGATGTTGCTGTTGCTCGGGATTGCTGCATTTATCACCACCTGAGAGTTGTGCTTTCTTACGCTGATTGGTTGAAGGAATTTGTCTTTCAAGGCGAGTACTCCCACCCACTGAAAGCATTTTGGGTAGCACTGAATCTAGACTGATACAGAGAGCGAAACAGAAAGTTTAACTCTCTTCACCAGGATGGTCCCACCAGGCTAGATTACCATGGCAATGATCAAAGCTTCGAAGCATTCGGGTCAGCCCTACTTTTTACCCAGCTGTCCAATCACAGTATCATCACATCTTACGTGTACAAGTGCTGAACAGTGACAACAATGGAGGAGAAATATGTTAATATACTGTAGGACATATATTAAAATCTTAAGGAATTTTTAAATTAGATTAAATTTGAATGTTTTTAATAAAGGAATATGTTTAAGTACACAGGATTTATTGTTTCTTTTTTAATTTTGTTACAGAGCTATTGAACTGGGTACGGAGGTTAATGGATTTTAACTGGTGTTGGTATTGACTGCTAAACTTCTGGTATTGTGACATGCCTTGTCAGGTGACCTCTGCTCAGTCCCTTTGTCCTGTGTGTGTGTGTGTGTGTGTGTGTGTGTGTGTGTGTGTGTGTGTGTGTGTGTGTGAAAGTGTGAAAGTGTGCATTTGAGAGAGACTAACAAAGGTCGGGGAGAGAAGGAGAAGGTGAAGGTGTACTACTGCATGCAGTGTCATTGTGTATTATCAATAACTTAATGTCATTTGGATTGCCACGGGACTAGCGGGTTGACCAGCGCATTACAAGTCACCCAAGGTTACGGCAGTGCAATTAATGGCGTGAATAAATCAATCAGCATTAGACTGTTGCTGCACATAATCTCCAACAGCTCAGACACTTTGAGTTTGCTGTTCTGTAAATATGGACATTATTTTTCCCTTTTTAGAGATCAAGGACAAAAATATGCTTATAGTGGTGAGTTTGAGTTGCTGTTAAGGTTATGAAGGATAAACCTCAGTGTGTTTATGTTTTTTAAGTAACTTATATTATATTAGTGTTATCATGATAAGTAATGACTGTGAGATGTCTGAGGAACAGTTGTTATTTGATTTCACTCTGCCAGAAGGAAAACCTGATGTGTGTGGTTTGATTTAAAGGCCTTTTGAGGCTCCAATAAAAAGGCCTATCACAACAAATTGTGTTTTATTGTTCTACTTTCTTCTCTTCACAGTGACAGTGGATACAGTCATAGATAAAATTTGACAGTTGTCTTGTCCCCCACTGTTCCACTGGAGCACTAAAATAATATAGCTATATAGAGCTGAGGCAGATATTTAGAAGTTACATGAAAGTTACTCATCCTAGTGACCTAGTGATTTATATGCAATATAGATGAAGTAATTCAGTCACTTGTGAGAGAAGTAACACTAACTGATTTTAATTTGAAGTAACTTGCACAAAAATGGTGATTATACACACGTCCCACCCCTCTATACAACAGCACACTTTTCATTGTGCAATATTTTCTTATCTTCAGACAACAAAGTGTAGGAGATGTTTCTCTTTACCTGCTTGACAGTTTCGACTGTGACTCCAGTCTTCCTCAGAGGTGTCATCCGACATGT